>CM023958.1:35235185-35261876 GCA_013407115.1 Glycine latifolia
CTCTATTACGGTTAGAATAATCGTAACCCTAAATATAGAGCAGAAATATTTCATTACTGATAGAATTTAGATAGATACCATGCCCTTTGTTCAATTCAAACAACATAGCAAATAAATTGCTGAAATAATTACCAAATATTCAGTCGATCATTTCAGGGGTGATTTTCAAACTCTTAAAGATAACACACCGATTATAAATATCTATACAACACAAATGACTATTTCTCAATCCCTTCTTCATATCCTCTCTACCTCTTCCTTGTTTTCTTTTATTACACTTGAGAGCCTGTTGCTATAACGTCTGTTATTTTTCGTCGTCGGAGAGACAACCTATTTTGAGAAACATGGATTGTATCATGGCTGTAACTGAGGAACCTGTGACTGAATGGGAGAAGCTAAAGATATTGGGAGAGGGTTCTTTCGGAACCGTATCCCTAGCTGTGATTACTACCCCGGAAGAAGCGAAAGGAGGGATAATAGCTGTCAAGACTTCAAAGCCTCACGGCTTGGATTCATTGCAGAAAGAAGGAGCAATATTGGATTCATTCTTTGGTTGCAAAGAAATTCTGCAATGCATTTGGAGCCTATTCACCATGGAGAATGGTCGTCCTGTCTTCAATCTCCTAATGGAGTTTGCCCCTTGCGGTTCTCTCGGAGACTTGATCAGAAACAAACCACTCTTGGAGAGTCAAGTGAGAGTCTACTCACGCATGCTTCTCCAAGGGCTTTCTCTCGTTCATCGATTCGGGGTCGTTCATTGTGATTTAAAACCGGACAACATTCTTCTCTTTCCTTCGTGCGAGGAGAATGAAGTGGATTATCGACTCAAGATCGCGGATTTCGGACTGTCCAGGACCAAAGACGAGGTGTTTGATGCAGACTTTTGGAAGATCAAGTTCAGAGGCTCCCCATTTTACATGTCACCGGAATCTGTCATGGGCCGAATCGAAACACCATTGGATATATGGTCTCTTGGGTGCATTGTAATCGAGATGATGACAGGGTTGCCAGCATGGAGCCACATTCCTACCACAAGAGACTTGATGTTCAAACTTGCATTCCTCAAAGAAGCACCACCGTTGCCTTCTGGGCTCAGCCCTCTTTGCCAGGATTTCTTGAACAAGTGTTTCTTGAAGGATACTGCTCAGCGATGGACGGCCAACATGCTTCTCGACCATCCTTTTATTTCTGCTCCAAAATCATAAATGTGATGTTAGGGTTTTAGACCATTTTTGTTAGATCTCATATTGATAGGAAAAATTGAATATTTTTAAGATTTTTTTCATTTTTTCTTCATTGATAAATCTCATTTTTATCTTTAGAGATAAATCTTATTTTTTAGATCTTAATTAGAAAGAGAGGTGAAAATATACATTAATGATATAACTTATTAATGTACTCATGTTAAAAAAAAGAAAGAAATAAGAGTGTATATATTAGCAAATCTTTTTACTTTGATATGTAATGTATTTTAGTATTACGGTAATTAATTTTACTTATTAGAATTTGATTTAATTTGAAGATTTGTTTATATTTATATGTCATTCACTTCTTTCTTATTATTTAACAAAATCTTTTTTTTTAATATGAGTGTGTTTATTCTAAACATCATTATAACATGGACACTCACATAAATAAGTATTTATCGACTAAGAACTAGTCGAGTTACTCGTGTGATGCACATATTTTTCTTTTTTATATAATTTATATTTATTTGCAATTAAATTGAAAACATAAGTTTATAATCAATTCAAAATTCAATATACCAAATATTAATTTAATCAATATGTTCTTTAATTTAATAATTATTAAAGTTTGATGCAAATATACTTTTAATGTTTTTATTATCAATGTTGTTATCTAAAATTAATCAAATTGAATTAACATAATTAATCATTGATTTTTATTATATTTTTATTAGCAAAACATAACAACCCCGCCCAACCTCAAAAAATACTTAATTATTGGAAACTCATATTAGGAACATGTTAATTTAACTAATCACAACTACCTTTTTTTACGTCACATGCTTTGCACACCAACCTTCGTAGCAAGCCTATATAATGCCTCTTCCATAATTGAGAAGGACATACAAGGAGAAGAGAAATTAAAAGGAAAAAGAGAGATTGAGAACATGGACCATAAAAATTGAGGTTTTAGAGGATTCAAAGAATATAAATTGCAAATGTGAGATTTGAGGGCATAACTTTGGTAATAAATAATATGTGTGAGAGAGAGAGGGAGAAAAGGACATAAATTTGTAGGTACATTTTAAAACTCATAAAAATTGAGTTTTTGTTCATTTGATGTGGGAAAGGACTTGAAAAATAAGAAAACACTGTTACATTATTAAATTGCATAAAAATCGGAAAGCCATTTACTTCTCATTCGATATCTATATACTAATCAAACAAAAATTGTGCAAATCAAATGCCATTAAATAAGACTTATTAGGTTGCCAATAAACGACCAATAAGAAATGTTTAATTAAGGTTGAAGAGGAAGATGAATAGACATAAATGTTTAATTAAATTTTTGAAACATTTAATTAAATTACTGCTAAAAAATGATAGTAAGTCATGAATAATTTAATTAAAATAATTAAATTTCGTTAAAATTGTGGACAAAAATGTTTAATTAAAAAAATTAAATGTTTAATTAAATTATGGCCAAAAACGTTAGTAATTAGTGACAAATTATGACTAATTTAATTAAAAGAATTAAATTGCACACAAAAAATAAATTTATTGATGTGGTATATTAATAAGGGTGAAATTTTTAGCAAAAAAATGTAGATTGCAAAAGTAACAACTTTTATATATATTATAGAGTAATTCTGAATTGATCCCATCCTTTAAAAAATTCAAATTTAAATTTGTTGAGTAATAACTTAATTCTTCTATAAAATTATAAAATACTCTTTTCAAATTATCAATAACTTCCTCATCATTTTTTATTAATAAAAAGAATTATTTATATTTTTTAAATTATGACATGAATTCTATCTCCATAAATATGGATATAAGATAAAAAAAGAAAAAAGAGATCTCTTTTTTTATATATAATAGACTATTATAGATACAAACTATAAAGAGAAGCAACAATCAAAGTGTAAAATCTAAAACCTTTAATATTTTTTTGCTAGATATTTAAAAGCTTCAAATACAAATTCAAGAATTCACTAAAGAGAAATAATTAACACGTTACTTTTTTTATAACAAAATAAATATAAATATTTTTCTACAAAACAAACATGATATTTTTTTCAACTCAAGACAAATGTTATATATAGAATAATTAAATATAAAAGGAAATTCTATAAAAAAAAAAAGTAAATATGACAAAGACTATTATATAATTATTGCTTTGTTCTATTCAATTATTTTCTCTCCCTTTATTTTGAAGTAATTTTCAACTTATCAAATCTCTCATTAGTTTCATACATTACACTTATGACATTTCATTGGAAGAAGTACCCAACAAATATCCAATCTCACCTCCCTTGGCATGATAGTGTTACTAGAAGATAAAAAGTTTCAAATTTACATGCCTTAACAGTGGCAACAACTTTATTAAGTTGGAAAATCATATGGAGATATATAAAGTTATAACTCATTCCATATTTCATCCAAAGTGACAACAAGTAAGATTGTTTCATTTTTATTTAATAAGCTGTTATGCTATCATTTTTTCATTCATTAAGATACAAACGATGTCTCTTAAAACTCAAAAGGATACATTGTTACTACAAAATAATAAACTTGAAGATTACCTCTTGATAGGAAAAAAATTTATTTATAGGAAGAAATGATAAACAAATGTCATAATGAAATAGCAAAATATCCTTTATATTTAAATAGGAAAATAATGTCTTTTGATATTTTCATCTTCAATTTACACTTGTGTTGAATAATATAAATTATCACAAAAAATATAAATATTAAATAAGCATAAATTATAAAGGAAAAAATCAATATGAAATTAAGTAATAATATATTTAACTTTGTTTGAGTTGAATTTTACTACAAAACTCCTAAACCAATCCATGAATTCCAGATGATATTCATTCTATAGATATCTTTTTTAAAAAAGTGAAAAATATCAAGATTGATCTTGTGTAGTATGGAAAAAAAGTAAGAAATGTGCAATGTAGAATTTTTTTTTCGAAAGAAGTAAGAAATGTTACGAATCTATACTTGTAATAATAATTTTTAATAATACTAATATGTTATCAATTTGAAATTGCAGATATGATTTTGGTGAATTAATGACAAAATTGAAACGACAATTAAAGTTAAGAGATTTTAATGACAATGGAGTTGAAGAGATAGTGCTTAAAAGACTGAGGAGAAATTTATAAACACTATCGCTTTCATCTTGCGAGAATATTAGATTGGTTAGTTTCGATGCATACCTATATAAACACTAACGCTTGACCTAGTTCTGGGATAACACTTGACACTTGAATGCTCTTGGACTAGGTGTCCTTCCTGAAGACACAATCTAGTACAAGAACAGTTTCATTACTGTATGTGCATATTGGATGTGTATCTAAACACACTCTTAGTCTTTATAGTATGACTTGCATGCATGTAACTCTCTCCAATTACAGGCAAAGTCCCTTGTATGGTAAGTTAAAGGAGTAATGTGAGGAGTTAGATATTCTGATATTGAGTTTTGAACTACAAAGTTGTTTTCTGCTTTTGACTTATAGTGGAATTGAAGGGGTTCCTTGGGTTTTAGGCTTATAATATGTCATTATTACCAGAACCTGCATCATTTGGTTAGCAGAAGTTGTATCTATTTTTATATTTTTTGGAATTCAATTACTGGGAAGCCTTTTAATTAAAGGAATGACAGAGACAGAAACACAGAAAGTCAACAGGGAAGTCTCTGATTAGTATTTGTTGTGCATTGTTTTTAGTTTTCCAAATAGATGCAATCTAAGATATAGTTTGTAATTGAATAAGTAGATTTGTATATTATCCTGTGGCTTCTTTAGATTTTAGTTTTCTGTTCAATGATCATAATCATATAATGCATCATAATGCATGAATGGGTTTAATCAGCGGGAAGTTGCTAAATGAGTTATGGATTAGTTGGTATAAAGTAGCAGATAACTTGGTATTTGCAGATTTTTGTTCCCTGAAGAAGGATGTTGAAATTATGTCACAGCGTGTTGAAGAAATTAGAGAATCTTCTGGTCTACAGCTATTGGAGCAAGAACTTGCCAATTTGGAGGAGCAAGCAGCTGATAGCTCCTTTTGGGACAATCGGGCCAAAGCTCAAGAGACTCTCTCGACCTTGGCTGATGTCAAAGATAAGATAAAATTACTCAATGATTTCAAAACCCAGGTTAGATTTACTTTATATGAATTTTCAACTATTATTTTAGGGAGGACCAACATGTAATAGTAGTAAAGAAGGGGGGTTCCAAGTTTCAGTGTTCAATTTTAAATGCCTGACAGAAAGACCACTGATCTAGATATACTAACAAACAATAAATAGTGGAACACGATTTTGTAAATTGAAATCCATAACACAGGGCTGTTTCAACTGCCAAAAGGGAAGTTTTTTATGTACAAATAAAAGTGCAGCGTTGTTGAGTTTGATATTTTTTCCTAACAATTAAACAATTGCTCTTTTTACTTTTTTACATTACCAATTAAAATCAATTATTTTTAGATTTATAAAAAATTTGTCATTCTTTAAAAATATTTAAATGTTGTTTCTGTACCTGCATTGCGGGTGCCTCCTCTAGTTAAAAGGAAAAGGATTGATCTATTTTTCTAAGTGATGCACAAAATTTATTTAAATATAATTCCCCTATTTTTTGTTTTCTTGCCCCTTGTTTTTTGTTTGTAATCTATTGTTCCCTAATTCCTTTATCTAAAAGAAAATTTCAAATTTTAAAAGTAATTTTGTTCGCGAGTTTCTTTCAGAATGATTGAAAACAATTTTAAACTTTATACCTAGCAGTTGATTATGTGGGATTATAATTGATTGATAACATGCGATTCATTTATTTAGAAAATACAATGAAATTTACTATTTTCAATTACTGATATGATGGTTGCAGTGCTATTTATTATATAAAAAAATGTGATATTAATTGTATTATATATTAGGCATATGGGCCTAATATTTTTATTATATTTACTGTAATAGGGATGGGAGTAGGGTAATAAGGCTAGGCTAGACTATGCTTTGCCTAAATAGGTGTAGGCTTGGATTCAGCCTGACTTGTTAGTTGTTACCCTTTTTTTATTATATTTTATTTAATATTTGTATAAAGGAAAACTTAATGTTAAAAGAAAATAAAAACCAAAAGGAACTAACCCACCAACAGACTAGTGAAAAGGAAGCCATTCCATCTGCATAATTGGATTTTAAATATGGCTGAATAATATTCATAAGTGCATGGTGTATGCCGAAATCTTCTCTTTCTCTTTAAGGACTCATTGATCACTTGTTGAGTGTCTCCACTTCTTTTATGCAAATCAAGCTATGTGCCAATATGGAACTTCATACCAATGAATGTAGGTTGAGGATGCAGAAACAATAATTAGCTTGACTGAGGAAATAGACTCCATCGATAGAGGGCTTTTTGAGGAGGCTTCCAATCTTGTTAAAGAACTGAATAATTCAATAGATCGATATGAGCTGACTCAACTTCTCTCTGGTCCTTATGATAAAGAAGGTGCTGTTATCTCTATTACAGCAGGTGCTGGTGGTACTGATGCACAGGTAAATAGCTATCTATACAGATACTACAATAATGAACTTGTTTCTGTCATTCCTAGTCCTAGGTGAAAACATTTTAGTCTGATGTATTATACTGATAGAAGGCCAGAACTTAAATGCCAAGAAAAGCTACAGTTTATCTTTTTCTTTGTCCTGCAGTTATGAGTTAAGACTTTAGAATGCTACCTTAATGTCTCAACATCGTTAACCTTTCCAGGCTTTTAGGAATATTTGTTCATCTCTACCAACTCCAAGTATTGATAAATAACAGTCATGTACAATCAAATCTGGACAAGTGTTCTCTAAGGTATGGGCTGTGGGTTTGTTAAGCATATAAGATTCTGCCATTTAGAAAAAGTAATCACATGTGGTGCCTGTTTTACTGATTTTTATTTTCCATACCATAATACATGGGATTTGAGTTGTCCAGTGTGAGAAGATGTCCATCTTTCAGTTCCTTTTTCAATTTGTTATATTTTGAGATTTGAGTACTTAATGGTGATTCAGAGTATTCAGCTGTAACTTCTATACGAAAATTATCATCTTCAGTGCAGGATTGGGCAGACATGCTTCTTAGAATGTACATGAGATGGGGTGAAAAACAGAAATACAAGACCAGAGTGATTGAGAAATCCCCCGGAGAAGAAGCTGGAATTAAATCTGCGACCATTGAAGTTGAAGGTCGTTATGCAAATGGGTATTTGTCTGGGGAGAAAGGAACGCATCGCATAGTTCGCCAATCACCTTTTAATGCCAAAGGCCTTCGTCAGGTAATAACCAACTTTTTTGGGTAGCTGAATGTCAGATTTCAAGAACAGGCCCCAAACACTTAACTGAAATAGTGTTTCTGAATAACAATGGTGCCCGTGTCTACTCCTCCCCTTCTTTCCCCACAGAACAAAAATAAAATAAAATAAATGTGCTTAGTCATTTTCTACAGATTTGCCGTTTGGGTATTTGGTGAATTGTTAATATTATTTCTCCCTTTAATATCAAATGCTTAATCTTTTCTTTTAAACTCCAATGTTTCAATATCTATAAACAGACAAGCTTTTCTGGTGTTGAGGTCATGCCCTTCTTCCAGATGAATCTATGGATGTTGAAATTCCTGAGGAGGACCTGGAAAGGGAGGTCAGAACGTGAACAAGGTTGAAACGGCAGTTCGCATTACACACATTCCAACTGGTGTCACTGTTCGCTGCACAGGTTCTTTCCCTCCTTTGACAATTTTCAATCCCACAAGTATATTTTTTCTAGATTTGTCGCATACCTTTCTGAAGTCCTATTCCATGCTCCTGTTGCTTCGTGGGAACAATCTCTCTATGATAACTTAATATATTTGGACACTATGCTTAAAAAAATGGCGCCTTCTAGCATGCATGGGGGTATGTAGGTGTTGCACCGTGAGAAAGTTTTCTGAATCATCAGATATACGAGATCTTTTAACTGAAGGTGGAGATTGTCCAAGGGTAGGTGCATTGGAGCACACTTTATCTTAGGTTTTTTTTGTTGTTGTTTTTCCCTTTTTTTTGTTTGTCCAAATTTGGCCTTACCTCCTCTCACATTTCAGGTTATGCGTACACCCGTAATCGCCTGCATGATATCCAGGACGCTTAAAACTCAAAGCATCAAATTTTTAACAGATCAAAGCCACTCTTCCTCTGTTCTTACCCATGTTAAAAGGATAACTATTCACTTCCTTTTGGAAGATGTAGCATTAATGTTAACTGATCCGCATGTGAGAATTTATCCCTCTGGAACCCGTTCAGTATGACTAGAGTCTAGAAGTACTCATTTAGGAAACTAATTTATAAGCACAAATAGATCTCTGCAATGTCCAGGAAACTATTCTCTACCGCTTCTTTGTTTGGAACATGTATATTATTTGAAAGTCGAATTTGAAACTGTTTTAGGTGACTTTCTGAATTTTCAGTGGTAATATACTTGGTTTATTTATGTGATAAAACGTTTTATCAACAACATTTATTTTCTGCATTGCACATTTGCACAAATCTAGCTGATTTAAATATTCTGTAACGGTAGTGTGATTTGGAATTTTGTTAAAGATGGATTTCATGTTAATCTTTGGCCTGGACTGTTTATCTTTAGGTACATCAATATATGTAACCGAAACTACTCTTGCTTTTAGCAAAATTTGAGAGCCACTTCTCGTGCTATTTCTAGTCTGAATCCAATTCAAACATCTATTTTTAATTGCAAATTTTAACTTTAAACGACCATTGTGCAGAGGAGAGATCACAACTGGCAAATAAGATCAGAGCTTTAAGCCGTTTGAAAGCCAAGTTGTTGGTTATAGCCGAAGAGCAACGAGCATCAGAAATTAAGCAGATTCGGGGTGACGCAGTCAAGGCTGAATGGGGGCAACAAATACGGAACTATGTATTCCATCCGTACAAACTAGTAAAAGATGTAAGAACGGGGCATGAAACAACAGATATCACCTCTGTTATGGATGGCGAGTTGGATCTCTTCATCAAATCTTACCTCAAACACAAGTCGAATATGTCACTGTCTACAAGTGGGGTTAACTAATTATATCTTTTGTAGTCACAGATCGTTGTCCTACGTACTATTAGTTGGCCTTTGTATCCCACACTAACACGATATTAATTAGACAAACTGTTGTTTTGCAAGTCTTTTCTATTGATAATTTTAATTGTTGCCTTTTTTTACTGCATTAATTAATCATTGATGCTATCTCAACTGGGTGTTGCACGTATTAGATAAATAATGCAGCTTAGCAACTGGAAGTATCAAGTTAAATGCATTTTTCAATGGCTTCTTCCTGCCATACTTGAAAATCGAGAGTATCACTTACCATTTTTACCCGACCTAGTCTCCTTACATTATTCCAATTTTCTGTAGCTCCATTTTCAATCTCTGAAATATGCTGTAGGTTTCATTACTTCCTTTAATAGACACTAGTTTATTTAAAGATTGATTGTTCTGTATTTTAGAAGTAATGTGGAGTTGTCACATGGCAGCACCCATTGGAAATTTCTAAACCTTAATTGTTCAATTAGGAAATCCATACAACTTTTCTTCAATTGTCAGAAAGGGTGTTATTCAATTTGATAGAGAGCCTCCGACTAAAAATATTTGATATAAATCTTTGGAGAACATGAACAGATGGGCATCAAGTGGCCTTCTTTTTTCCGAGCAATAAGCTCAAAGAATATGTGTTTCCCTTCTGTTCAGCAGCTTCTACTCGACTTTTGCCAATCTACAGAGTCATTTGTACATGGTATCAGAATGTTACAAACAGGTATTTTGATCGATGTCGAGTAGTACAATAAAAAAATAATTGTAAAACAGTGACAAAATGTATATTATTGAGATGGAAAATACCTTGTCCATGACCCAATAACCAATAGTTGGCATGTACTGAACGAGATACATGACAGCAAGCACAGGCTGCACTCAAAGGATTTAAGGATTAAAGTTGCAATCTGGAAATTATAGTTCATTCTAATTGAAAGAATCAACAACAGTATACTCACCATAAAGAGGCACAATACGCATGCAAGACAATTAGCCTATCTATCATGAGAAGCTAAATGCTTAGATGCAACAGAACTTCAAATTGATGAAAAACATTCAATCTTCTGGGTCGAGTGAACAAAAACTCTCGGGATCCCATAAAGTAAAGCAGGAACAAATATTCCCAGCATCATACTTGAATTCCAAAAGTTACAAATTAACAAGGAACCGTCATCTTCTTCTCAATTACACAACTATACAAAGGATTGCAGGAACAAAGTAACACACTATCAAAGTAACACATTTACTGATATATTGTAAGGACAATGTTTTATCGTAACAAACATTGGACATGCACTTGTCTAAGGAAAAGAAAGTAACGTATGAGCAGGTAACATAAAAAGTGGCAGATAAAACTTAAAGGTATCCAAAAGCAAGTATTAAGCAGATTCACTGTACGAAATACAGAGAATCTATGGAGGCACAAACGTTGAAAAATGGCAGCATATTTAAACAGAAGTATATTGCTAATGTCAATGCTTTTACCTGATATGATATCCAAGCTTCCTTTAAGCCATGAGTTGCAGCAATAATAGTCAGCTCTGCACACCTTTCAGATGGCACACGCTTCTGTGGAGACAGAATTTTCAATGAAACAATGTATCCAGTGCAACACCACATGGAACGAGTTCAAGTGGACAATATAGTAACAACTAACAACAAAGGAAAGAGGGTTCTGCCTAATCCAAGATCTCATTTTCTTCTCAAAATAACATTAGATACTTTACATATTTTTAATTCCGGTTTCATTTAGCAAACATGATATCAGCAAGCCATATTCATAGTTTTAAAATAACAATTCAACATGTGCCTACTATATCAAAAGGAGAAATATGTAGTAAAATTACATTCATCAGTTTTGGCTAAAAAAAGTACAATGAAAACAGTTTTATTCATTCTTGCAAAGCATGCATCTATAAACATAGAATTGTATCTTGATTTATCACTCTCGGTGAATTAGAAGTTTCTAAAGATACCTTTACTGTGTATTATGGTGGGAAGAAAGTAAAGAAAAAATACACTCAAGTTTTGTCTTTCTTTACAGTAGTAATGGATGATGAATTAGCAAATACACAAACCTCAGATGGAACCCTTGATCCAGCGTTATTTGATGTTTCTATTGGACCAGGACAGACCACAGTTACCTGGATTCCTTTCTGACAAAGCTGCCACCATTAAATGATTAGTAGTGCATGATAATTAGAACAAAACAGCCTCCATTGTACCCATTTTTTCTTCTCATTGGAGGAAAACTACTGCATTTTATCTTCCAGTTATGCACTATAGTATGCTTTATCATGGTAAATTGCATCCCTTATGCTGAAATAATATACACAGTCAACATACCTCTGAACGCAAGGTATGGAAGTAACCATTGAGTGCATATTTAGAAGCCGAGTATACAGCCTGACCTGGGGCAGGTGTCTTTCCTGCTGCACTACTCATCTAATAGTAAATGAAAATACAAAAAAGATAATCAATTTATGATGAAAGTGGTTAAAAGCAATATTGAACAAGTTCTCCAAAATTATGTGCATTAGTTATTGGCATAGCCAGAAACTAATGCTATAACATAAAACATGCCAATATATTTTTACCAAACAGTTAAGATTGTGATTGTCCATTCAAGGATAATATGTAACTGAAGAGCCGACTAGTGACTACTCTCTTTTTGTTACACTTGTTTTGGTAAATAAACCAATTTAGTCAAAACATCGGTCAGCAAGTTCCACCTGTTGAGGTTTCTAACCATTTAAAGTTTTGGTTTGCAGGTGGTGCACTATCTGGAGCACCCAAACGTGAAAGTAAAAAATCCATGAATTGTCATTTAATGTGAAAACAAACACACACTTAATATACTATTGCCATGCAGATTCCAAACCAAAATCAGATATTATCAAAGAATTCTAGCATACCACCACAAAATGACCATGCCCCCTCTTCAACATGAAAGGTGCCAAGAGCTTTGTGAGAGTTATTGTCCCCAGAACATTGACATCAAAGGTAGCCTAATCAGGAGAAAAGAATAATATTAAACTTCATATGACTACTTTTAATGTTTTGAAAGAAGACTAAAAAGAGGGGAAAAACCTATTTTAAAGTAAAGCTTTGGTAAAAAATGGCAGGAGTAAAAGTCTCCTCTATGAGATACCTTAAGACCTTCCTCAGTTACATCTAAAATTGATGTTTTCTGCAAAAAAAATAATCAATTCATAATACCTTTAATGAAATTAGCATACAATATATAAATACCCATTAAAACAGATAGGTGAAGACAAATTTCATCAACTCTCAACAAAGCATCATCACTATATCATACTGGCATGAAATGATAAGTGTGTGTCATCCAATGGCATTTTCTCAATTGCTGGTGTTCAGTTAATAAAGATAGTTGCTACAAGTATGCTGACATGCAAGGACACCAATCAAATTTATCACATTTGAAGTAGGAATTCCTGCTGATGAAATGTTTTTAAACTCTGAAGTCATTATGCTATCTAGGAATTGGAATAAACATACACAAGTAGAACCAAACACACATTCTGTACAGTGAATTAGTGACTAATAATGTTGTCTATAAATTGTATATCCAAATTAAAGGAAGTAGTCAACAACTTTTATTTCCTCTTGTTTTACACTAGTATAACATAAACATATAGAAGTATTGTTTCCTGGTGTAATTTCAGATTATGAAACAAACCATTAGATAAACCAATCAGTCACTTACAGGACGCTCAAAAGCTGCATTATGGATCATGTAATCAACACCAGAATCTGGAAAAAAAGATTCTGCTTTCTCCACAGCTACCCTAAGAGAATCCTCTCCAGATGATAAATCCAATGGTAAAATCTTGACGTCATCAGGTGCATGCTTACCTGGTGGTATGCAAACCACATATTAATAGAGCATTGCATGTGTCTATATCATTATTTGTACACAATATAATAAGTAATTTAGACCTCACACTCAGCTGCCAGTAAAACATTATACCTTTCAGCTGTGTCCTTACTCGGTTTAGCTCAGCTTCATTCCTTGCAGAGATTATAAGCTTGGCCCCTAAACTTGCAAACTGTTTAGCCAGAATCTCCCCTTCATACACATCATTGAAGAAACAAGGGAAAAAAAGGAATCAGTTATGAAAGCAATTTTTTTTTTGGTTCGCCATAGGTATCCTTCTTGGGAAGCGATCATGTTTGAGACAGTGTTGGACACTAAAAGTGGTCACCTCTCCCAGTGGAGATTCGAAACTAAGTTTATCACATTGTGGGAGACTAGTCCCATCTGCTAGACCCAACACCCAGTGGTTTATGCAAGCAAAATTAGTTACAATTAAGGAAAAGATTCTGGCTGTTCAGAGGAATCCTTCTATATTGTAGAGAAGAATTTAAGTAAAAAAGAATCCTGAAATAATAAAATAAAATACTCAAAACTGGTATCGTTCAACATTGCAGATTAATTAGACTAAGGCACCTGTTCAATAAATTGAATTGCATTAAATGTCTTCATTAAATTAATCAGATTTGGGATTGGGCCTCTAAGGGTATTCCCACATTCGAAAGACATGAAACTAATCTCCCCAGGAAGTTGAATACCCGCTAAAGGGCAACTCTTCTATCCACAGGTGCTGCTCTATTTGCATAGCCAGGGATTGAACTCCTGTTATATGTTTAAAGGACCACATGTGCCACACATTGTGGGTTTAGATTCCTTCACTTATTAAAGTGATTTCTGAATGAATTGGAATTGATATTGAATTTGATATAAGTCTAATGTTAACATGAATGAATGAATCAACCCTATAGATTTAGAAGAGTGATATAGAAAAAATATTAAAAAAATGGTAGAGTTTTTGTTATACCAATTCCACGGCTAGCACCAGTAAGCCAAACAACCTGTGAGGAAACGAAACAATGAAAAGACAAAGTCATTTATTTAAGACACGAGGAATGAAGGACTCAAGTGTGTGCATCTCATTGATTCTTGTAACCTTATCTTCAATCTCTTGGCGCTTAGGTTGCTTCTTAGACATCAAAGTGAAATCGCCTAATAAATAAATAAAAAAAACTAGAATTAGAATCGAAATAAAAAATAAAAAAGGAAAAATGAAGAGAGAAGAAAGAAGTGAAATGATAATAAAAATGAAAATACCATAAGCGGTGAGGAACTTGTAAAGAAAGATGAAGAAAAGGAAGATGCAAATGAACACAACCAACATGGGGCTTTGCGATGCAGTACAATATTACAAGCTTAAGCTGTGCTGTTATTTTCTGGTTTTCGTTGCTGCGGCGTGAAATGTCTTCGCGATTTTTGAATCGGAACGGAAAGGCTATAAGATACTTACAACAAAGGCGATTATTTCAAAGTAGATTAGTAAACTTTTTTAATAAATACTTATTTTTGTCTTATAGGATGCTTATAAATTTATTTTTTTAAGATGAAAATTTAACTTAGGAAATTGAATAAAGTTTAACAAATTTATCTATCCGTTATCTTTCTTCTAATATTGTTAATGAAAAATCTACATGATACATATAGATGAAAATGTTACAAAAATGTTTGTTAATATGACTGTTAAATAAATAAGACAAAAATGTCAACTGTTAAATAAATAAGACAAAAATGTCAGTAACTTTTTTTTTTTTTACCAAAATGACAATATGTTTTTCATTTGACTAAAATATCACTAAGTTATTATTGGATCAAAATATCAATAATTTTTTGAACCAGATGTCAGTACGCTTTCATTAGACTAATTTGTCGAACCCTAACTTTTGTTTCATCTAAGAGTAAAATATAATTTAATCTTATTCTCTTCTTTATCATTGTAAGCATAACATTATATTAAATACTTAAAAAAATAGATAAGCAAACATAAGTTAGAACAAATATAATAATAAATATAATATTGATTAATAAGTATAATTACTTTAATAAACATTGTAACTCAAATGCAACTACAACAACACCAGTAACATATTTTTTAAAATTTGATTAATTATTTTTATTGTTGCTTACAAGTTATTTATGTTAGATGTTACATATTTGTATGATGAGATTAATTGCTCTTAATTTGTTCCACAAGTTGAACTACCTTTAACTAGTTTTGAAAGTATTTCAACTCCTAATGCTGAAAATGTTCAAACTCTAACTATAATTTAGTGACATTTTGGTCCAATAATAACTTATTGACATTTTGGTCTAATATATTCAACAATCATACTGACAATCATTTTTGTGATATTTTTATCTCTTTATGTCACATAAGATATTTTATTAACAATAATAAACGAAAGTTAATAGATAAATAAATTTATTGTACTTTTTCCACTTTTGGATAATAAAATTTAAATTTCCATTTGTCAGATACAAATTTGTCAATACTTTACATATTCAAGAATAAAAATAATTATTTACCCAATTTTTTTCTTTTAACACTTGCTAAATGTAATTTTTTTAGATGCTATTCTACTTGTATCCTCAAATTAGGAAAGTTTTAAAAATGTTATCATTACGCCACAGGAAAAAATGTGTCATAATTACACTAGTAATGAATAGTTTACGTATATCATCACATTATAATAATTTGTTTTTATATAATTATTACATTTGACAAAGTTTTTTTAATGAATATTTAAAGTTTTCTAATTCTTTTCTCCATTACTTGATTTTCTATTTTCATTTTCAATGTCCTTATGTTGTTATAAGATGTTTACTTGTGTTTTTATTTATGGTTTCTATTTTTTATTTACAAAAATATCATCTTGCTTTCAATTTGTTTTATAGAAATTTAGAAAACTCATTTTTAATATTTTTCATACAATTCTTTGAAAACAGAAAGTAAATTAACAAATGTGACAATTTTATAATTAAAAAGTAAAAAAAAAATGGAACAAAATGAAATCTTTTTGAACTAATGAGGTAGAAAGGATAAGAGACGGTTTTTTTTTTACAATGACAACAACACTGTTAAAGTTTAGAACCTAGAAGTTGAGCAAGTTATTATTATAAGCGGCAAGCTTATTTATGTGAATATTTAATTCAGTTATATATCTAACATTTGAACTCAATATTAATAATTAAGATGAGTAAATTATACCTTTCATTCTTATATATGTATTGAAAATTGTAAACCCTGAATTAAGTTATTGCTAATAATTTATTTATTTATAATTGGAGGGTGGATTGGATAATGAATGAGGGCCGAGATGAACAAAGTTGGGCCTAACGTGTGAAGCCCAGCAATTGCAGGAGAAGAGGTGTTTGGGTGGCATTTTATAATCCATTTAACAGAGAGGAGAGAAAGAGAGTGAGGTTTGGTGGTGTGGTTTAGTGTCAAATGGCGGCGAGTAGAAGCACTTTACCTCTGATGAAATACTTGAGAGTGCGCGTCGACGCTCTTCCCCGCAACACTCCCTTAACCCTCGCTCCCAACTTTTTGATTCGCCGCTTCTGCGAAGAGGTTAGGGGTTGTTTTCTCGACAAGTCCGAGGTCACAGATCGCGTCATCTCCTGCGTCAAAAACTTCCAGAAAGTCGATCCTTCAAAGGTGAACTCAATCTCATTTCCGTTTACATCTGTTAGGTTTTCGCTTAGGCTTAATTTGTTTATCGGTTGTGTTATATTTTCAATTGCTACGAACCCTAGAATGGCTGTTTTCTCTCTCTCAGTCACTTTATTCATGATGTTAGATTAGAATCCAGGTTATAAAAAAATGTTTCAATCGCGACTTCGGCTGCAACGTCAATGATGTTTGAGTGATTGGCGACCGTAATTGTGACCTTGACCATCGGTTGCATTTGTATGCAATTTCTCGCAATATCAAGAAACCCTAGTTTAGAATCTTAGTTTGAACAAACCACTAATTTTGTCGTGATTTTGGCTGCAATGTCAATGATGTTTGAGTGTCGTAACTGTGACCGTGACCACATCGCTCACATTTGTATGCAATTTCTCGTAATATCAAGAAACCCTAGTTTAGAATATTAGTTTGAATAAACCACAAACTTCGTCGCGGGTTGGGCTGCAACGGCAACGATGTTGGAGTGTTTTCAAACCGTAATTAAGACCGTGATGCAATTTCTATGCAAAATCAAAGAACGCCTTTGTATGCAAAATGCAATTTCTTGCAATATCAAAGAACTGCCACCATAGTTTAAAACCTCGGTTAAAATATTAGTGTAAACCACTAATTTTGTCCCTCAAGTGTTACCTTCACTTTTAAATAGTCTCCAAAACAACTTGAGTATTATCCCAAGTATGAAAGCAATCCACATTTTCCCAACCCATCATTGTTGTTGCTAATCCGTTTTGTGCACTGGAAAAAAATGAACGTTTGGTGCCTCTGAAATAGCTATCCAAACACATAGTTCTAAGTTGAAGGGTTTTTTAATATTTGGGAACTACTTAGCATGATTTTTAATACTTAGGAGTTAGGAGATTACTTATATTGTTTTTTCACTTTCGGGACTATATAGGAGAGAGAGTAATACTTCAAGATAAAATTGATTGTTTATTTGATGACGTCAGGTTTATATTTCACTGTTTAACCTATGAACTTTGTTTTCCATTGCATTAAAGTTTTGACTACTTTATTAGGCAATTTTAATTATTTGATTTCATTGGTTTTGAAATTTTATATTTCTAAGGTTTATTGACATTATTCTGATTGTTTGTATTTGACAGGTTAACCCTAATGCTCACTTCCAGAATGACCTTGGATTGGATAGTTTAGATTCAGTAGAGATTGTGATGGCTCTTGAAGAAGAGTTTGGGTTCGAGATTCCTGATAATGAGGCAGACAAGATCAACTCCATTAAACTTGCAGTGGACTTCATTGCATCTCATCCTCAGGCAAAGTAGCGGAATTCGTGTATAATTTTTCTTTTGTTTCTCAACATCTAGTTTAGATGATCCATCAGACATTTTTGCTTCCATAGTGGAACTTTGTTTTCTCATCCCTCAGACGAGTGTTAGCTGGGGATGTACCAGCTTCGTTTGGCGGTATTGGCATCCAGAACTTCACATTTTGTGTTCCTCCAATATTCGTGTCAATAATAATTGTGTGTTAAATTTCCGATTATGAAATTGTGAGATTTGAGTTGTCCTCAGCAACAGATGCATTGTGCTATTCTCGTTTGCTCTGTTTAATCCCATGCATCATAATTGAAGTTATACATTTACCGGATGGTTCTTATGCAATAAGTTGTTTCCGTGTTAAGAAAGAAATGCTCTTTTAGAGTTCTAATCTAGCTTTGGTGATTTATTGTGACGTGTCATGAGTTTGTTGGTGATTTTATAATTTTAGGCAGAGAAATTGAGTTGAATTACTCGAAAACTTATTTCTTAGGCTCGGGTGGAATTTTTAATCTGTCCAAAATTGAGCCTGAGTGCGTGAGTCCTTGACATTTTTGGTCGTGGGAAATGTATTTTTGTTCCAATTTTTTTCCCTCTATCATATAAACGATGCTTGTACCACTAGAAATAAAATCTTAGTGCAAGGCATTTCTATCTGGGTTTCAATTAAAATTAATACCTTTTATAGAAGCTGCAGTAAAAAAACAGTGACTTTTCTACGGGTGTATTGTAGGATGAAAAAAAAGCTATACACTTATACTTGTTCGAAGTGGGTATTTATTGTCAAAGTCAAAGTGAATTTGAGTAGATACCAATGAGTTTGGAGTTGTTAGTCATGTTTAGAGGAAATGAGATTTAAGTTTGACAAAAAAATGATTTGACTAGAAATTCAATTTAATTTTGATAAAAAAAGATTGCAAATAATCAATATCTGGTTTTGGTCCTTGTACATACAAATCAATTTTATCTATATACCATCCTTCTCTTTTCTTTAAGTGAGGATGATTTTGATTATCAACTCAAGATTGCAAATTTTGGATTTTCCAAGATCAAAGGTGAGGAATTTGATGCTGACTTTTGCAAGATCAAGTTAAGAGGTTCACCACATATAAAACAAATTGAAACATCATTAGATATATAGTCTCTTGGGTGCATTGTAATTGAGATGCATGCATCATGACAAATTAAAACACTACCATCAACCCACTTATCATCATTTCGATTACTACACACCCAAGAAACCATATATATAATGATGTTTCAATTTGTCGTATGACTAATCCGTGACATATAAAATGGTGAACCTCTAAACTTGATCTTCCAAAAGTTAACATCAAATACCTCGTCTTTGGTCCTAGATAATCCAAATTTTTTAATCTTGATTTAATACTTAAGACCATCCTCACATGAAGATAAGAGAACGATGTCGTATGCTTTAGATCACAATGACCAATCCCAAATGGATAAATGAGAGAAAGCCCTTTGAGGAAGACACATGATGCATGTGTATGTAGACTCTGACTTTGCTCTGCATGAATGGATTTCATTTTCTTGTCTCCAAAAGAACCTCAGGGGGCAAACTCCAAAAGGAATTGTAAACAGAAAACCATCCTTCGTGGTGATTCGGCTCCAAATGCATATTTACTATATTATACTTGTAAATCATTTACTACATTAGATCAACGTATCATGTTCACGTTAAAAAATAATGATAATTATTCTTGATTTTGTCTTTATTTAGTTGTCCTTGCTTGATATTTGTTTGAAATCAGACTTTAAGTCAAAGCCTCTGCCTTCTTTGTATGTTACATATTTATTTTCTTTTGATAAAAATTTCTCTTGAATAAATTCTTGATTTATGTGACGCTACTTTTTAATGTAGAAAAAAAGATTTTGTTAAATAATAAGAAAGAAGTAAATGTTATTTTTACCACCAATTTTGTCGATAAAAAAATGTATACTTCCAAAGTTTATCTCCATTGTTGCATGCTCAAAAACCCTCCATCCTTGACCTCTCCGCCACTTTATTTGATGACTACGATGATGGTTACAAAACCTTTGACATCATGTCCAACATCTCCAAGCTCAAGCATTGTGCTTCCAAGATGCAAGCTTCTTGGTAAATTTGGCAATGATGGGATCCTAAGTCTGCTTTTTCTTTGGATTAGCACCATTCAGATACCCAAATAAACTAAATGGATGTGCAAAATTCTATAATTCAAGTAGCTTGAGAATCTCTTAATAATTTATCCCCCCAATTCCTCCAAATCTACTTTTATAAAAATTCTTTCAATCTGAAAACAAGTTCAAAGCACTTCATGACACTCTTGATCACCACTACATTGTTAAGAGTCAAACCTTCCACAAAGATTGTACCTTTCACATACTACAATAAGCTCACTTCAACACCGTTCTTTCCCATTTTGAAACTCGAAAACAATTTTTTTTGAATATGTCTCCTGCGTCAAACTACTTAAACCCTCTGCCATGATGGTGAAAAGGAAAGATGCTCACGGATCACGTTGCCTTAATCTCCTTTATAACATAAATTACTTGGTTAGACTTCCATTAACAATTTAACATGAATAGAAATCAAACTATAAACTAAGCATCATTCAATCCACCTAATCCAAGTTTCATGGAATCTCAATCTATCATTATATACAAAAGAAACTTCCAACACAAAGATTATATGTCTTTTCATAGTCCACTTTAAAACCATGTATTTTTCTAATTTTTAGCCTCTTTTACAATTTCATTTGCTATTATATCATATTATGCAAAAGATTTCTCCCCCCAAAAATGAACTTTGTCTCTGATAATGCCTCCACAAAATACCTTTTGAAGTCTCTTTGCAAAAATCTTTGTCACAGATTTGTAAATACATCCAACCAATGAAATAGCAATAAATTAAAAGTAGAAATTTAAAAGAATAGAAGAGAGAAAAATAAACAATGAAAGGAAACAAAATAATTAAAAAATGAAAAATATGAAATTTAAAGAAAGAAAAAAGAGATGAGAAATGAAAAGACATAATTAAAGACACTAGAAAAAAAACCAAAGAAAAACAATCAAACAACGGTAAAATAAAGTAAAGGAAATATAAACAATGTTTAATCTAATTCTTCTCGAGTTTGTTGTTATTGACATCAATTTTCTTATAATGATGCTAAAAACCTCATAGAGGTTTGGTTGAAGTACAAAAATTTCAGAGAATATAAACCTTTAATTACGATAAGTGCATCAATCATGCCAGACAATAAATAAATAAATAGAGTGACGATCATACGAAGAATTTATCAAGTATTCATTACTATCAATTTAAATTATTTGAGCAAACCAAACATTATGAAAGATTTATGAGAAAATGGATTTAAGCACAACTACTTGGAGGGATAAGATATTCAAAAGACAACGAATCCTCTCCATTTTTCAACCTATGTCATTAACACAATCAAATATAATTCAATTATTGCAATGATTGTTCTAATCTACAAAACATATCAAGTTTAATTTCTTATGTTACAACTCCTTTATCTAAATAGTGTTCCTTATCCAACAAAAATGAAGAGAACTAAAAGGAAAACAATCCTATAACTATAATTACTAAAAAGTTATCTAAGCTAAAATTCAATGACTTGCTTTTTTAGAATTAGAAAGTTTTTTAAATAATTTTAAATCTAATTCTTAACTAAATACTTTTAAAAAATTTCCTCTGAAATAGATTATAGACTTTCCACGAGCCATGTGAACTATTTCGATCGATAATACTAGACGTAAGGAAGGGATATTAATTACTTTAAGAAGAAAAGGAAAGGTATTAATTGCTGTTGGTACTTGGTTAGTAAGTAGGGATTAGGGAAGCTGGAAATGAATAGGGTGTTTAAAGTTTAAACTGGTTAAAAGAAGCTGGAGGCCGCGATAATTGGGCTTACAGGAGTGGCTTAAGTTCTTAACATATTTTAAGTCATTTCTTGAAGTTTATTCAAATTATACAAAAGTATATGTATTTTTAGTTTTATTTTTAAATGTACACTCTGTACCTAACTTATCTTTTATGTTTTATTTTTAAATAAAAATATAATAAAAATAGTGAATAATTTGTAAAGATAGTTATAAGAGGTAGTTATAAAGATAAAATAAACATAAAAATATCTATACTAAAATATCTTATTTCTTTTATATATAATTATAGATATAAGCATACTTTACGTAAATTTGCATCTTCAGTTCGCTATTGACACGATAAGAATAAAAGATAAAATGAAAAGGAATGGTTTGTCGCTTAGTCAAAAGCATCCACAACACATCAATTTTTGAAGTGTCTAATTTTATTAAATAATTACCAAAAGCACACTACTTTGATTTAAAAAAAAAAAATGCCTCCACTAAAAATAGGATACAACGCATAGCTACAAGATACACGTTCTTTTCCCCCTTATTTTCAACCATCACCATCCCTTGGCTGATTCATCTATCAGATTTCGTAATGACGTGCCATATAATTTATTAGCAGCTAGTTTTCATCATTATATATATCCCATAATTAAACACTATAGGGAACTGTGTGCCTCTTTTTTCAGTAAACAAAATGACTATCACGGTATTTTTTCAGGATATAATATTACATTATTGGAATCATATTTGTAAGAGTATTACGTTTAGAAATATTATATCCACAGACATATTTAGTTGTCATTCGGTAATTTTAGAAAAATATTATTTAATTAAGAGATTGGAAGAATAAAAGTAAATGAAAAAGCATAAGTATGAAGTGAAAATAGATAGTTATGATAGAAAATAACTTTTGTTTCCAGATGAATATAACATATCCTCGTTCACCTGTGAGAATAAGAACAAAGGCTAAGAAAAACATTTTGAATTTCTGAAAATTAGCAATTCTTTAAAGTATTTATTCAAAACTTGTTTCAAACATTAGTATGTAATGTTCTTAAGTTTACTTTCTCGATACTTTTTTTATATCTTAAAATAAATACAGAAGAAAGTAAATAACTGTCAAGATTGAAATGTTATTTTTTTAATAATCAATTGGGAGATGGTTTATGTTTATAGTAAATGGGTCTAAAAAAGTATTAAAAAACTGTAAATATTTTTTATTATATATATATTTAAGCCTAAAAATTAATAAACTTATAATCATTTATAATTTATTTTTGGTGCAAATATGATAAAAAATATAAATACCTTTTTATTATTATGTTATTAAAATGAAATAATGAGTATTTATTAATTTTGTTGATTTTTTTATATATAATAATTTGTTATAAATTTTTTATCTAATAAATTTATTTCAATTAAAATTTTAATATTATAAAAGATTTAATATTTATATTTATTAATTAATTTTATGAGAATGTTAAACAAATGTTCTAAGATTTACGAATATTCCGGAAAATCCGTTGATATCGCTGTGACCACGAGCCACGTGCCACTGTTAGCCATTGTTGGCAAAAGGATATACCATTTAAAACTTTAGATGCTTGCACGTGCCGTACAAGAATTTTCTACTAGTCTGTGAGAAACACGTGGCTGCATTTTGTATTTGTTTTAGGGAAGCACGTGTCTATTTATTTAATTATTTTTCGACTTAAGTTTAAGTTATAACTAAATCACTAATTTATTCTCTGGTTCCTTAATTTGACATTATTTTCCTTCTAACCTAACCATTTTTCTTTTCTTACAATGTTTGGCACAATTTACTTCGTCACTAGTAATACTTTAATTTAAGGGTATATTAAATATGTATAAATACTATTCAGCAAAGAAAAAATATGTATACATCCTTTGCCTTTTCAACTCTTTGCCAAATGTGGAATGAAATAATAATTCAAATAGCTTAACAAATCAATAAATATGGAAAGAATTTGCTTTGGATGAACATGGCAAATTGTGACATATATGGAAAAAGTTCGTGCTTGGTTGGACAAAAAGGAGAAATTGATGATCTCGTATAAGTAAGTCCAATAAACATATGCATGAGACGTAGGTGATATTTTTTATTTTTTTACCAAAAAAATTAGGAGAAGGATATAAGGTTTCCGTTTAAGGTAGAAAAAACTTTAAGACTCAAAAAATGTTCACATAATTACTTACATTTATTTTATTTCAAGAAGATAAATGAAATTTATACCACTATACACAAGATCTAGTCTAGTTTTACTTAGTCAAACTCTTGGGGCAGACATATGTTATATTTAATTAAAGTGTGTAAAATATGGCAAAATACTACCGATGCGTATACATATTTAATTGATAGGTTAAAATATGATATAATAATATGGATGTAATATTATATCAACATGATTATATGATAAATATGAACTAATTTGAATTTTTTTTTTAGATTAATTCAAATTGAAAATTATAAATTCAATTGGTTTGTTTTGGAACTCAAGTTTTGATTTAAGGTTCAAACCGAATTCATTTACTCAAATTTAATTTTTTTCATCCTTCATTTAGAGCCAAACATTAAGTGAAATCACACATCAAATAATAGTAACTTAACATCAATTTTCTATTTTCTATTTTTCATTTTTTCCTATTATTTTAAGAGTAAATAGCTAATTCATCACTAAATTTATATCTCAATGGGTTTTAATCTATGAATAAACTCAAATAGTTATTAAAATTTTGTAGGATTTCATTTAAGTGCTTAAAATTAACCTCTTTCTCAGTTTGATTCCTAAAATTATGTTAATATTTTAAGATATAATATAAGATTAATAATATAATAGATGAAAAAATATAATAATTACAACTAAAAATGTAATAAAAATAAATTACCTATAAAAGTTTATAAAAGTTGAAGATTAATTAAAAAACTAAATTATAACACCTCAAAATATATTATCAATAAAATAAAATTAAAATTTATATAAAAATATTATATACATACACTTATTTATCTTATTTTATATTTTTTACTTATTTAAACATATAATTTTATCAAACACTTATTATTTAATTAGCTAATTTAATCATTTTCAGTTTTCAACTAATTATTTTATTTTTAATTAATTTTCTTGAATATAATCTATGTGTGATTCGAAGAAGCCTCTTGGGTGTCAATATATTTTACTTTTAGATAAAAACAAATATTTATCTAGCTGCAATACTAGTTATTATAAAATGACCTTGTAAATTTTTACTCTTCATGGTAGTGTAAAGCAAATAAACCAAAGAAGAAGGGCGTGTAAGCAAAATTGATGACCAGTACACTGTACACACGCAGTTGAGCAGTCATTTCCTTCCTATAGACGATAAAGGGGAAAAATCCAGAAAGACCTCAATGGCACCAATTCCGACTCGGAGAGGAAAGTCTTTCTACTTCTACCAACAACAAGTACGAACCAATAATAATAATAATATTATTATTATTCTCACCAATAAATAAATAAATAAATAAATAAATAAAATGGTGCGTGCATAGTAATAGAGTAGTAGTTCCTTCACATTTGGTAGTTGGAACTCCTTAAACAGCTTCAGAGTCTGAGAAGTGAGAAGCGGAAGAAGAAGCGATGCGTTTTTGCCCGTGTTTTGGATCCGAGGAGGCGAAGGGGGAGGCGGATCGCGACCCGGTCCTGCTGGTTTCGGGCATGGGCGGCTCCATTGTCAATTCCAAGCCCAAGAAATTCGGGTTCACCACTCGGGTTTGGGTCAGACTCCTCCTCGCTGACATTGAGTTCCGAAACAAGATTTGGTCCCTTTACAATCCCCAAACAGGTCCTTACTTAACACTACTGTTACTTTTTTCCCCCACGTGTCTATTCCTTCGGAGGAAATCCTGATCGAGGAGACACAAGAATTATGTGAATTCGGATTTCTAGTATGCAAATATTTGTGGAAAATTGAAATAAAGTGAATTATACTTTGATTTGTTTTATAAATAGATTTATTTTATTTTATTTTTGTTAATTCGAGAAAAAGTTGTAAATTGATCCTCGGAATACAACTGATATCGGTCCGACACTAAATGTGTGCATATCTTTAAGCGGGGATTCGAACCATCCACGTTATGGGAAACTAGTCCCTTCCCCTAGATCCAACGCCGTTGGTTTAATACTACTGTTACTACTACCACACTATTTATTTCAATTTCTCAAGCAAAATTGGCACGGCCTTTCAGGTTACACTGAAACGTTGGACAAGAAGTCTGAAATTGTGGTCCCTGAAGATGATCACGGCCTCTATGCGATCGATATTTTGGATCCATCATGGGTAATTAACCCATCTTAAGGGGTTATGCTTATAGTTAATTTTTGTTTTTTCTAAGCATTATTTGTTTATTTATTTGGTTTTCGTGTGCTTAAGTGTTTCTGTTATGTTGTGTGGCAGTTTACGAAGTGTATACATTTGACGGAGGTGTATCATTTTCATGACATGATTGACATGCTTGTTGGATGCGGTTACAATAAGGGAACCACACTCTTTGGATACGGATATGATTTCAGGCAAAGCAATAGGTACACTATTATGAAGTTTAATGAGTTTGTCATTTTTTTTGGGCAAAT
>CM023958.1:35261976-35319295 GCA_013407115.1 Glycine latifolia
CCCCCCCCCCCCCCCCCCCCCCCCCCTCTTTCCTTCTCCCTTCACCACTAGATCAACCTTATATCTCTACTGAGTTTCTCATGTAAGGCTATGTTTGGATAAAAAATTTCCAAGTAAGAAGTTAGATGAAAGAAATTCTATAAAAGTTCTTATGCCCATCATCTGACTTCTCTAAACGATGAGGTGCATAAGCTAATTTTACTTTTTTTGGAAAAGTCCAATCATTTTACCATCTTTTTTATTTTCCTATAAGTGATTCTGGAGAAGTTTATCCAAATTGAGCCTAAGTCCAAACTATGTCTTTATTTTTGCTGTTGTTGTTGTTGTTGATGGTAGGATTGGCAAGTTAATGGAAGGTCTTAAAAGCAAGTTGGAAACTGCTCACAAAGCTTCTGGGGGAAGAAAAGTCAATTTGATTTCACATTCCATGGGAGGAATTATGATCTCATGTTTCATGTTGCTTTACAGAGATGTGTGCACTTTTCTCCATGGCCTCTTTCAATGCTTGTGCTATTTCTACAATATATAGGAGGGAAGTTATAGTGTAACTAGTGGCTGTTTACATTTTTCCTTGGCAGGTGTTTACGAAATATGTGAATAAGTGGATTTGCTTGGCTTGCCCTTTCCAAGGTGATTCTTCTGTTCTTGTGTGTTTTCCCCTAGTTTGCCCTACCTTTTCTAGTATGTATAGGGGTAATCAATAGTCAATTGTATTAGTCTGTGTTAGAAAATTTAGAAACATTAGGTTTGCTGAATATAAACTTGATAGCCATATGATATAGTCAATGTGAAACTCATAAGCAATAATTTCTTATGGTATGTAATTTATGGACAACCATGTACTCTACAAATTTGTGAAACTACTCAAGAGTAATTATCTTTTTTTTTTTCTCCATGAAAAAGAAACTGAATCCCAACTAAGTTGGCACCCACCTCCTAGACACTCCCAGCAAGCCAAAATATCATTTGATTTGATTATCTACTCTTCATATTCAAATGGAAGTTTTCATCTCATATATTTGATTAGCATGGACCCCCTTTCAAATCCATAATTTTATCTGTCTGTTCTTTATGAGGGACTTGATTTGTTTCTGACGTTTTTCCACTGACCGGATAGAAATAAATACCAAGCCATAATTGTCTTCTGATATTTGGTTACTAAGAGTAACAAATCTATTTTCTTGTAGAGTTTTTTTAACTATGGACCCTACTACAAATATATTGATGTGATGAAAGTGTCAGAAAAAGGTGCAATCATAAATATATTGAAAAAATTTCCTGCTGCTCTGCATCACAAATGTTAAGAGCTTAGGATACTTTCCTTTATACTATTCTTTTTTCCATTTTCCCAGATGTCTTAACCATCCATGCTTGAATATGAATTCCACATGAACAGGAGCCCCAGGGTGCATCAATGATTCTTTATTGACTGGATTAGAGTTTGTTGATGGCTTTCAAAGCTATTTTTTTGTGAAAAGGTGGACTATGCATCAATTGGTAAATTCTTGTTCCCAATTAATTAGTTCAGTCATCATCTTTGAATTGAATATTGAATATTTACCATTGGGATAATATTTTTCCAAGGAAAAATTTCCATTGGACTTTCAAAAGTTTAAATGATGGCATCATTTCCAAGGAAGGGGCCAAGGTCCAGTTCAAATGAACTGGCTTTTCAAAGGAATGAGGTGGATGGTGACTGAGCTTTGAATCCTTTGGAACTAATGGATATGAGCTGCATACAGGACAGAATGGCTGTGAGGGGTGCTGGAGTTGTTTTCTGCTATGAAGCCTCCAATGGCTAAGAAAATTCCCCATGTATACACTTTCACACTTTCTCTGAGAGCTTCTCTCTACAGCTACCTATTCTAACTTAGCCATTGAAGGCTCCACACTGTTGAACCTCTCTGGCACCCGTCACAGTTATTCACTGATGTCTGCAGCTCATAACCAATAATTCTTGAGATCCAAAGATTGGTCATAGTCCAATTCATTCCTTTGAGAATAGTGACAATTTTCTTACTCTTTGTAACATATTGTTAAACAACTAAGTTTTTTGGAATGATCTTTCTTACCGCATTAGCTAGTGGAGTGTCCATCAATCTATGAGATGTTGGCAAATCCATATTATGAATGGAAAAAGCAACCAGAAATTCTAGTTTGGCGAAAGCATACCAAGGATGGGGACAATAACATCAATTTGGAATCTTATGGACCAACCCAGTGTATCTCTTTATTTGAAGAAGCATTGAGGGACAATGAGGTAATATATTTGAACTTTTCTTTAGGTTGATGAAATGTAAGATGTGTGGGCATATATGCTTTAAAATGTTCAAGGATTTATATGATGAAACTTTGATTTTTCTGGTTTGATTACCAAGTAATTTGTTGACATATTTAGGAGCAAACTTGAACTTTTAGTATATATACAATCAATCCATTATTAAGCCTATGTTTGGAAACCCATTAGCCAGCCTCTGAACATATGTTGAATGCAAAAGTTACCAAAGGGTTTCTTCTGCAAATGTCCATTCAAACATAGACCCAAACATGCTCTAAAATATAATACTGTTAAAATAGATAAGTAAGTTATAAGATAATATAAAAACTATTCAAGTCAAATCAACATCAACAGCACCTTTAACCCAAGTTAATTGGGGTCGGTGGTAGATGAACCCAATGATAGATACGAAAAAGTTCTGTTAAATCATTGAAGGTATATCAGTCATAGAATTTAATGACACATGTTATCTTTCTTTTTCTAATAAAAGAATAAATATTTCTCATGCAATTTTCCTATCTACTTATACCAAGGACTTATAGGTGTAATTTTTTTGCAGGTAAATTATAAAGGGAAAATGATATCACTGCCTTTTAACTTTGATATCCTTGACTGGGCTGTTGAAACGCGTCAAATTATAGCTAATGCTAAACTGCCAGATGGAGTCTGTTTCTATAACATTTATGGGACATCATTGGACACGCCTTTTGATGTTTGGTATGTGACTAAATTGCTCTTAGAAAAAAAGAGTACATCTGTAAACCGTATTAATTTAGGTTGAGAGATCAGAAAGTTTGGTAGAAACTGGATTTCCTTACAAAATTGAAATTGAGATGTTTATCCTCCTTACAATTTTGATCTGAATTTTACAATACCCCATAATCAGTTTCTTATATTCTGAACTTTTTCCATTATCTGGACTTTTTTTTATCAAATTTTAAAACCCTTTTCATAATTTTGGTCTACATAAGAAGGAGAATCTTATCACAAACAATTGAACTTGATACCAAAGAAGGATAATCTCATCCTTATGAGAATTTAGATGCAATTTCCAGTTCTTTATATTCAAAAGTTTCTATACTATTTTTGCTTCTGACATGTCCCAGTTTTCATGCCTAATGCAGTTATGGTTCGGAAAACTCTCCAATAGAAGACTTATCTGAAATATGCCACACAATGGTGAGTCACTTAAATCTCTTTAGATACCATAGATGAAGGCTGCTAATGACTCTTCAATCTTCATTCGTTAAAAATAGGTCATCGATACTGCATCGATGTATATCTCTACTGAGAGGCTAGTATTTGCCATAATCCTAAACTTGACACCAGCAAATCCTGAATTTAAATGTGAACTTGAAACATTTCTTGGTCTTTCTTATAAAAAAATTAGGACTCCCTCTACAGACTGAAAATAAAAATATTAACAAGAACATTATGGCTTTCTTCTAAAAAAATTGAAAGTTATAAATATTGCGGATCTAGTTTTATTGAGCATTAATAGTCCATGTCTTGTAACTCATGAGTTATCTCTTTGGCACCCCTATGCTGGACCACGTGAGATATGCAAGGTAGGAAAGAGGGAATATTCACTAACACTACAGATATTACAGAAGGCTAATGTGGCAAAGGGAGAGAAAGAAGGGCATGGAAGGGGGGAAAAGGTGGGATACTCTGTTAGGTTGTGGGTGTAGAAGAGGAGGCTGAGAGAAGTGACAGACAAATGAAGAGTTGGTTTGGATGGGAGGTTACAGGTGTCTTGAATGACCTGTGTTATCTTTTCTTCTTTTCTGTTTGTTAGAACTGGTATGGAAAGCAGAAAGAAAAGCAGGAAAGAAACAAATCTCTCTGAGAAAAAGAAACGGAGTTTCACAGCTCTCTGAAAATAGGGGACAAACAATTCATTTGAGCTTAAGCAAATGTTGAAGCTTTGGTGAAGAAACAGGAAGACAAATCAGAATCAATGGGTCATTGAAGAAGGAGGCACCATTCTTGCAAGAACAGTATTCCAGAGCTGAAACACATGCTGCACAAAATATTGAATGAGGAGGATGATCCCCATTCAACTGAGCTGGACAAGAACAACATGGAAAGTGGGTCAGAATGCAGCAAAGTAAAGGCTAGTTCTTTGACAAGAAAGGTGGAGTTACCCACCTTTGGTGGGAACACAGAAAGGTTAACAAACTCAAAGGGTAGCATTTTGAGTGATGGTGATCCATTGCAATTCTTGAAGTCAGGGAATAGAAGTAAAGAAGGATCAGTGATCAAGAATCACACCTCTTCTCTTGTGGTGGAGAATAGACCAAAAATGATGAAACAAAATTAGCAAGAGAAACAGAGATTGAATTAGTTATGGTGGAGGAAGAAGCATTTTGTTTTTTTTGTTATTAATGGTTTTGACAAAATAAGGAGGATATATTTAGGGCAGGCTGCTGCTTTTGCAGTTCCTTCCATGTATTTAGTTTTAGAGAAATATGCATATTTTAGAAGAGTGTATCTTTTCTCGTGCATTGTTTTATGTTCATTTTAGTTTCAAGAGAATATCTATGACTGATACAAAAGAGATTGAAAATTGTACTGCTTTATTTTTTTGCCATTTTACTCTGCATTTTTTTTTCTTTTCTCTAGGATATAATTCTGTCATTTCTTGTCAATAATACATTGTTGTGTGTGTATACATGCATGTATTAAGCAATTTTCTTGTTTATGTTTTCAGCCACTATATTCTTATGTCGATGGAGATGGAACAGTTCCTTCTGAATCTGCCAAGGTACTCTCTCTGATCTTTCTCTATTCTGTATAACACTTAGTTGTAGCCATTTTGAAGTTTTCATAAACTGCTTTGGGCAGAGCTGTAATGCCTTAAATGCATTTATTTGCTGGCTTTTGAAGATATTGATGCATATGGAAGTAGTTCAAATAGAAAGCCATTTGTTTGAACTATGTGATGCTATATTAATATATAGTTCTAAATTTATCTTATGATAGCAATTACTTATTCTATGAATGTATCATGTAGTAAAAAATGATTATGGTAGTTCATTATTAATTTGTGGGATCTTCTGTCTCTTCATATTACAGGGTGATGGACTTGAGGCCACTGAAAGGGTGGGAGTTGCTGCTTCTCACCGTGGAATATTGCGAGATGAAACAGTGTTTCAACATATTCAAAAATGGTTGGGTGTTGAGCCAATGGTTGGCAAGCACTCAAAAACATCAAAAGTGGCAGATGCTGATCCAGTCAAGCCTATGGTTCTATGAGCTTGTTATTTTCGTTCCTCATTGACCATAAGAAAATATCATTCCATGCTTTTCTTTTGCTTCTTTTTTTAAGAGAAGAAGAAACGAAGCTTAGAAAGACCTTAGATACCATTGTTTGTGCAATAAACAATTTGGCGTATGTTCAGGTCATCTAAATTACCTGGGTGTAGTGTAATTTCATTATGTTCCATATATTATAGACTTTATCATTGGGCCGTATACTATATTTGGTGGTCAAAAAGCAAATTGCATCTTTCGCTTGTTCGGCCGGTGGGTGACTTCTCCTTAACAAGTACTCTTATCATATGGCTTTGCCTCAACATGTTAAAATGCTAATTCTACTCTTTTTTCCCTAAATAAAAAACAAAACAAAACTCAAGGTCTAAAATGTGGTATTACCTATTTATTTTTATCCCAATTTTGAATTGTCGTGTTGATATATTACATTCACTTGCTTTCTTGGTTTCATTTTGGGAAGAAGAATTGAATTGAGTTAGGTTTAGTTTAAGCTTAGATCGGTTGAAATTTGATTGGTTTGGTTAGTTAAGAAAGTTTATTTTCGTAGTTGGAACTTTACTCGCAATTTACTTTAGCTTGATGAGTTAAACTCAAATATAGTATTTAATGGTAGAAAACTGAAAAGGGTTATAAACTATTGGAAAGCAAAGGGTTATTCACAACACTTGTACTACACTTCAGTAAACTTTGGTGCTACAAGACTAGTTCTTTCCCTTCCTGGGAGAAAAGGTCTACTTGTGCTTCCTCTAGTTGTTCTGGTAGAATATCTACATCCATCATAAAAAAAGGTGCTTTGATCGGGTTGGGACTGTCTGTCTCGAAGTGTAGCCTTTGGAGCCCTGTTATTTGCACTGCCCTTTTTGCTCTTTGCATGCTAGCCACTTTTCTTCTTTTTTTTGTTTTTCTGTGTGCAAAACTATCCTTCATGGAAACTAGTTTCCATTGAATACTATTATAATTGTATATCTATTCAAGATATTCAACGGAATCTAGTTTTCATGAAGGATATTTTCTTTTTATAATTTTTTTAAAAAAATGACTGGTGTGAAGAGTATAAATGGTGTAAATAACTGGGCCCAAGCCTAGGCCACTTTCCCAAACGACAACATTACAATGTGAGACTAAAAGATAGCAGCACCATATCCACCCGACTTAAAAGTTGAAGTTCGACTTTCTAGTCAGAGCAAATGACCAAAACAATAAAAATAAATAAAAACTTTTTAGAGCAAACCGAGTACTAAAGCACCAACATGATGTAACATGATTTGGTAAGATTGATAGATAATCTATCTTGTTCCTTAAACATATGATTAGGAGTTCGATTCCTATTTCATGTGTATGAAAAAATATCTATTAGAAAAGACGATCCTTTAAATAAATATTAATATCTTGAGAAATTAAATAAACTCTTCACCGAAATACTCGGAGTAAAAAAAAAAAGGAGTGCTAAAGCCATTTCAACCACCTTACCTCACCAAATCATTTATAGACTGCAAAATTCATTCTATAGATCTACCATTACCGGTATATCTTTCCTGATGCTGTATTTGTTGTTGCCAATAGAGATCCACACTGTCCAAATTCTAAGGAAGATTCCTTGAGAGAAAAGCTAGCCACGTAAATTCCTTGATATACATATATTCACATTTCCAAGTAAATTACTTCCTTGATACAGCCAAGTAAATTCCATCCACCAAATAAATTCAAATTATTTTATAAAAAAAAAGCATATATTAACTAGGAGATCTTAATGAGTTATAATTAAAATAAATAATAATTAGTTAATCATTATAAACCGAGTTAATTGCCAAATTAGACTCAGAAATAGGTTCGACATATTTAAATAGTAAAAATTATGTTTTATGTTTTTTTTGGGTCAAACTAGTCCTTAAGATATGAATTAATTTGACAATATGTATTCGAAGGTTTTTTTTTCTTAAAGAAAATCACTATTTAATAGTTAAAAACACACACATATATACTACAACAAAATTTTGTAATTTCGGTGAAAATTTTGTAATGCGTGCTTTAACTTATGTGTAGCATAGAATATATCTGATTGAAGTAATTTATCATTAACTTCATAAGACAAAGAGAGGAACAACGCTTTATAATTAAATTCTTTTGTGACAGAAGTAATGTATGCATGCTTGAAGTGGAGTAAAAAGGGTACTGTTGCGTGTTGGTGTTGGTCAATGTGTCTTGATGGATCTTGTGCTAGCTTGTGTCTGTACATCTTATTTGGTGCCGAAGGCATACTTGAGTACAAAAAAAAGTGAAACAGAATTGCTCAACCTATTTATTTAATTTAGCTGAATTAGTTATCTCAAACTTTTTGGGAAGTGCTACATTATTTTTTTTTTCCAGCGAGGTTGATTGTGGTATTCTCCAGAGGACAAGGATTAGACATCAAGAGCTTAATTAGTGATTGGGACATATTGTTGGAACTGGGAATAGGAAATTGATCAAGCTCAACAAACTATGCATTTATTTAAACATTCGGTTCATGTGATAGTGAGGCACTCCCATCATCAACAAGTTTTGAGGTCATTTCTTTTTTAAAGTTTTTTCTTGTCTTAATATATCATCGATCATATACAACTTGTAGATATTTACCTGTTATTGGATCGGATGGAGGAGAGGTATAGATCTAATACAGCGTTTGGCATCTCTTCTATTTGTTCAAGTGGGTGTATTCTCAAGTATATAAAATTTATATTTGAGACTTGAGACACATGTAACAATTCATACAATAATTTTCACAATATTATTTTATATGTCTATTTCTCTTTATTATTATGACACACAATAAATGATATATAAAAGAGAAATAAACACAACAAATATTCTTATACAAAGTGTTGTATAAATTATTGTACAACTAACATTTCCTTTTATATTTTACTTTTGGTGTATAATGGCAACGATTATTGAACATAAGACCCCCTTTTCCTCCATTATTAATTTTTTCCTTCAGTAACAAATAAGTTTGCTAGTCAAACCCTACCCCTTTTTTTCCTTGTGGTTGCTGAATTGTCTAGTCTAGTTTATTGGTGTTCAAATAACATTATTAATTTTATAAAGTGCTATATATTTTCATTTGTCGCATTTCATAAATTTAAACTGATTGGTACAAATGTTAAAATAAGTTTTCTCTCTGCCACGTTATTTACACCAAAATTTTGGATAATTTGATTAGCTATATATACAAATATCTACAATTTATTGCCACATGGTAATTGAATTTATCATTTTTGAATTATGTCGACTTCGAAAATATGTAGGTTGAGTTTACTATTTGTCTGATAATCTAGTAAGATTTATTTTAATTTATCCAAAAAAAATTATAAACAGAATTCAGTTATTATTTACCGTAATAAAAATTAATAAACATCTACTAAAGGATTTAATTCAATCATAGAAAATGATTAATTAACTAAGAATAAAATATTTCTTGGTGTATGTAAGTAGTAAATTTGAATCTAGTGATAGAAAGCTTTTTATCATTCGTAAATCGTAATATTTAGAGTTTTATTAAAAAAATACTTATTAGGGATGCCTCTATACATTAATACATGTTTAATAATTTATTATTATATAAAGAATGTTAATACTTAATAGTACATGGAAGCCTATCTAGTCAAAGTCAAAAAAGTTTAAATCCCAAACAGAGTTTCCACAACCACAAAGCTAGGGCATTGGATTTAATAAATTAATATAAACCCCAAGAAAAAGACATGAATGAGCATTCCTAGAGCTTGTTAGCTTACGATAGGATTCTATTTGAGAAGTTAGACACAGACGCACACGGTGGCGGAGCCAGAAATTTTTTTGAGGGGGGGCGAACATAAAAAAATTATATCGTAAATAAAAATATTTGAAGACAATATAAATATAATATACAAAAATATGCAAACCGCAAACCATAAAAAGACAAATTGCAAACAGGGTGGGTTGATACAAAGTTTAGTGAGTCTTAATAAAATAATTCATAATTTAAAATCAAACTCAAAGTAATAATATGGAGATAAGAGATAAAGAAGACACAATCAGTTTTAGCGTGGAAAACCCAATTGGATAAAAAATCACAACGTCCAAATTGGATAATCAATCCAATGGACAACTCCACTATGATAATAAATAAGTACCTTTAAATTCTGATGAAAAGTTAAGAATTAGACTTGTCAAACGCTTCTATATGATCTCATAACAATTTTCTCAATAATGCAAACATAAACTCTCTAAAACTCTAATATTATTTGGAATGGAATGCATACTATCAACACAAAAATATATTTCTATTTATATTAATTTAAGCATACGATTTTAACCAATTTTTGAAATACAATCCTAAAAATATTTTATCATATTATGCAATGCGATCTTAAATATATTTTATATTATACAATACAATCTTAAAAATATTTTATATTATGCAATACAATCTTAAAAATATTCTATCATATTTTTGAATACAATATTAAAAAATATTCTATACTATATTTGAATGCAATATTAAAAAATATTTTATCTTATTATGTAATATAATCTTAAAGATTTTTATTATATTATGTAATGCAATCTCAAAAATATTTTATCCTATTTTTTAATGTAATATTAAAAAATATTATATCATTATATTATGCAATGTAATATTTTGTTATTATCAAATTATTTTTTTAATTTTTAATTTTTAATTTTTAATATATATAATAAAAATTATATTAATAAAATTTTAGGGGGGGGCGGTGGCCCACCCTAGCCCCCCCCTGTCTCCGCCCCTGGACGCACATGCATGAAGCATGCAATTTTATAATATTGGACTATTCGAACCCAAATCCCATAATCTCTTCTTCACTTCCAACATGAAAAGGGTGTTTAATTAAATAAACAACTTAATCAAACACTTAATAAACTCTTATTAAAAAATATTTTGTTTAATTGTTTGCTTGATTGTAAAATTTAATAGAAAGAGTTTAAAAATTTATAAACTATCTCTATAAAGTCTTTCAACTCTTATATTACTAAATAAATAAATATAACTCGTTCAATAATAAATAATATATTGAAATGTATCAAACAGTTTATTACAAACATTTCTTAATTAATTACATATAATTTGAATGAAGATTAGTGTTATAGTAACATAATGTTTTTAATTTACTCTTAATAATAATAATATCAAATTACGGAAGTCTAGCTAATTCAATTACCCAAATTTACACTTTATTATTAATGAGATTCATCTATGTTACTTGTTAAATAATAAAAGTGTATTAATGAAAATATTTTAAAAAAGGAATTATTAAGATTATTTTACTTACTTTTTAGTAGAAGACAAAAGTTCAAGCTAAAGATGTCACTAATAACAAAGTTCAAACTATATCAGTATATTGTTTCAAGTCCAACAAATTATCCCATACCCAAAAAGTAAGAGATATTGCTTAAAAAATAGTTGCTTTCAAGTCCTCCAGACTCCAGAGGTTAAATAGGAACCTCCGGGCCCGTAATTTCGTGGTTCCATCATTCACCCACTAAAGCCATGCAGTGGGGTCAAAACCTAAGGATTTAGTCAGCAGGTGATAAAACTTGTAACGCTGATTTAGTGCCTATTGACAATGAAGGATGATATTTAAACATATTATTATTTTGAATATTTTGTTAATATATATTGTTTTACCACCTCATATAATTTATTATACATGCAATGTTATATACACACACACAGAGGAATATTTTTGGTATGAAGATAATGTCTGTAATATAATTATTAAAAATTTGAAATGCATTCAAATAATAATAAATTCCATATTAATTAAGAGATCATTTTTTATGATAAATAATTTTGTTGAACATAACTATCACGAAAAATGATTGATAAGTGAATTTTCTTTTCAAATATTTAATGCATTTTTTATGATTAAAAACTCTGAATCTCGTTATCATTAATTAAACTAAAATAACTATATATTAATTGATCTATAAATCCATACTAAACTATTTTCAACTCATCAAGAATTATACTATATGTTTAGAAATGCTATTTATATGCATGAAAAGTTAGTGTAATAAATAGAGAGATAATAAAGCATGGGAACAAAAAGTAAGGGAAAGGATTGCGACCCACTACATGCTACAACACTTTGTTAAAGTTCACTTTTCTTGGAAATCTCTTTGATGAAAGGGGCAGTGTTTGTGCATGGATATGGGTGAAAACAATCCTGCAACCAAGTAGATGCTCAGAGAGATGATAAAATATTAGGTATTCTTTCCGAGGAGGCACGGGTACTCCGCTGATTTCTCCGATGAATATCGGTTTACACTCCCCTTTGCCCTTCCTTCAATAACTTCATTGGTTTTCATGCCATTTGGACCTATTTATTTACCCTTTTATTATTTATTTACTATAAACTCTTATTATATTCGTAATAAGCATGAGTACGCGAATGAGAAACAAACAAAGGAGTGAAAGGGGGGGGGGGGGGGGGGAATATATATAAAAGAAGTATTCACTTTGTTGTTTACTCATTGAATGAATCAGTAGACAAAAGATATTGACGACCAGCAAAAGAGTCTGGCTAGCTAGCTAAAACGTAGAATAAACTAAGGTTAAAGAACATTGTTTTTGGAGCATGGCATTTCTTTCTATGGTTTCAATGAGCCATATCAGCCTAGAATCCATTTTCGTTTCTAAATCATAGTGTATAAGAATAATTCATTCAAATAGTTTTTTGTAAGTTAATAAAACTATATTTCACATCATAATTTGATCGTTGGCCATACAATGAACTCGAGTTTAATTAATTTTTTGCCTACGGTTTATATAACATTAATTTTTACATTATGATTTTATCATGAATTGTTACACCATAACTTTAGAAGTTAAATTCTTTTAATTTAGAAAATACAAATTTAAAAATTATCGTCAGATTAAACACTTTATCTTGTTTACTTTAATTTTAATATTCTATAAGTGCAAAGACATTACGTTTTTATCCATCATCATATCATTATTTATAAAAATTCAAATGGATTATGATGCTCAAAAGATCAGGTAAAAACAAACAAGCAAAGAAACTATATAAACATGTTATTTTTCACTTACTGATCTTAGATAAATTAATTTGAGTGATGTTGATATTTTATATCAAAATATTATACCATATTTACACTTATTGAAAAAAAACAAGAATATCTATAGATTACTTAGTGCATTGTTACCTAGTTATTGGTAACAAAATAACTTTCAAATGAATTTCCAATAATCGATAAAGTGTACGTATAAAATATTCAATGTTATTTTCACTTTATTCTCTTGCATGATTTTGGCATTCCTCTCGTTTCGAATGATAAAACGATAATTCGAGCTCAAATTTGAAAAATATTTCTCATATTGGTCATACCATTTGAAAATTAACTATCCTTTCAATTCAATCATATCATGGAATGATATACGGATCGAATGTCTGTAAACGTAAACAAAACTATGTGATCACAGATCAATCAGAAAATCACTAATATCCTTTACCACATGCATATAATATATAGAAAGAATTTGGTTAAGAAACTAAAACAAGTGCCACGCATATACATTGAGGAAAACTCCACCCTTTGTATGATCCTTGTTATTCCAGAATTACAAAGCTCGCTGATAATGAAAACATCCCAATGATATCTGTCCACACATTCTTATCCAAGTTAATTCCCAAAATTCACAGCAAATTGATTCTGCCATGACTAAACTTAGACCCAAGTGAAATAAGGATCCTGCTAGTTAGAGATAGTGAAAGAAAACCTATATATATCCTCATCTTCAAAAGTGCACACACACTATCAAATTAGCAACTTCATTCATATAAGAGGGAGAACCAAGTCAGCAATATATGCATCATTTTAATCACCTTGGTGACCCTTCCTTCTCCCTAGTTTTTCCACCTATTCATGCAATAAAGAGAAGGGTGTAGCACCATGGCAGAGAGCCATACTAGTACTAGACCTTGGTGCATGAGTTGGAATAGCAGTTGGAACCCAAGAATTGCATGCAGATCCTTGATCATATGCACTAGCCTTCACTGCATCAGCAGAAGATGATTGCTGTTGAGTAAGATAATACAAGTTCCTTGCATGTGCATGATAAGGATCAGTTGTAGAACCATACACACTTTCATAACCAAGTGACCTTATCTCATTATCACCAAAACCATGATTGCTTCTTGGATTTTGATCACCATCACTTGCAACAACAGTAGTAGTAGTAGTCCCCATAGGAATCACATTATAGCCCCCACCACCTCCATAACCATCATAGACAACAGAGTTAGATGAAGAGCTATTGTCAATGGAAGCAGAATCCATGCTCAACATAGGGTGCAACCCTGAATTTGTGTGAAAGAAGTTGTGTGTGCCATTGTTCCCTAGCTGTAGTTGATGAATATCTGAATAAGACAAAGAGTGAGAGGCATCAGAGTTGTCTTGTTCTTGCTTGCACCAATTAATTCTTTGTCCATAAGGGTAGTGTATGGTGGTGCAAGGTTGAGGTTGGTGGAATGCAAGAGCATTGTGCCAGTTATGATGATGAGTCGTTGTTGTTCCTCCTGCTGCATAGTTGTTTATGATTCCTTGAGTTAAGTGAGAGTTCATGATGCTACTATGATCTTCTTGATCTGCTCTATGACCATTCTCCACCCTCAGTTCCACCTGCTCCATATCCTTCAAACGCTTTGCAGCACCACCAATTGGCAAAGTGGTGCTCTCAAGTATGCTTTTCACGTCATATCTGCTCATGTCAAAGTTTGTAACAGCACTTAGTCCTCGGAATTTGATTGCTGCTACATCATATGCTTCTGCTGCCTCCTCTTGGGTGCCTGAAAAGTTAAATGTTAGTAAAACAAGTAGACAAAGTTTCATTTGTTAATTACTAAAAAAACATAGTTCGATTAGTTTCACTAGTGATGAATGTCATTGAAATTAATTACTTCTTCATATGTCATTAATTAAGTTTAAATTAGAGGAGAAACATATTTAATTTATGGACCAACCAATAAACATTCAAGTGATCTATTTAAGTTCTTGTTTAATTTGCTATAAAGTATATGTATATAGAGTGCATAATTGCCATGCACAATTTAGTGCACGTACAACCATAGAAAATTATTTATCCATGCTAAAATGTTTTTTTAGGCAGCATCGATTGTAAATGTGAGGCAAGACTGGCCATATTCAGATATTTATGGTGCATAGGATTAAATCACTAAATATTAGCTTACTGAAAGTTCCCAAGTAGAGATCCTTGTTGCCAGCAACTCTTCCAATCCTAGCTTGCCATCTTCCATGTTGATGGTGTCTGCAATCAAATAATTCAAATAACAAAAAACTATTTAGTTTTTATGATCAATATTATTATTTTTATATCATATCAAAACCTTGCCTTTCCCGTCCAATAAATAAATCTTACAACAACAAACAATACTTTAGAGTATAAATGAGAAAAAAAATTATATTTTCTTATAAATCTCAATTTTTGTTTTCTAATTTTTCATCTACTCAAACAAACAGAATTCGAAGGATATAGTTAGCGACCGCAAAACGAATTTCATTGATCAGGTTTTCTTTTTTAAAAATCTTCAATGTCAAATTATTTTAAGAACTAATAATTCTTCTAAAAATTGATCTCTTAAGTGAATATTCATGAATCATTAATTTATATCTAGCATGGTATTCACATAGACGATAGATAGACCATATATAGAGACATATTAGTGCTAGTCAACTGTACCTCGTCACACCTCGATAAATGGATGCACCGCGAGAAAACCCACTACTCTTCCTGTGGCATTGTAATTTTATATTATCAATAAGTAACACATTTTCTAATAAATTAGCAACAAAAAAAAACTACTAAATATATAAATTTGTAGTGGCACTTGCAAATACCTTCTCAATGACGCAACGTACTCTTGCCTAGTCATGTGCTTCATTTCTTCCAACTCTTTCTCATAGTGGCTAATCTAAAATGCATTGATTGTTGATGGAGACATAAAGTATTTCATGTCAAAAAGACTGCATCAAGTGATCACGGATACATACATAGTTTGCATTATAAGACAAATAACAGTTTCTTCTATAAAGAGACACATCCCATCAAATGAGGAAAACTTTTTCGTTGTGCAGGGGCACAACCATAACTTGAAGCTTCCCTATTTACCATTGTTGTTTGTTAATAATGCCAAGGCCAACTTTGCCTAGAGCAATTCGTGCAACACGACCCTTAATTTATTGAATATAAACAGGAAAATAAAAGTAGCAGAAGAAAAATTAAGTGGTAACTTACTGGAAAATTTGTTGTCGTAGTTGTTCCCCAGTATTTTAGTGCTGCCAAATCGTAGGCTCTAGCTGCCTTTTCTTCTTTGTCATAACCTCCTGCAAGTAGTGACAACAAATGATAACCAATGTTAACAAATTTTAATTAACGCTCTCTTCTTACTTTTGGCCAAAATAATAATAATAATACAACTATAATTTAAAAAGAATATAGTATATCTTTTTGTACTTACCCAAGTAAACTGCAAGGCAATGTGTGTTGAAGAAAGCCATTACGCCATATAATGAATGTGGAGATGAAGAACACCAAGTTAATATTATACTCCAAATGGATGTTAGCCATAAAAACACACACACGCACACAATGGCGACAAATGAAGAAAAAACATTGGCAAAAAATTAACCCTGAAAATAGAGGAACATTGTAGATCATCATACCTTGCCTTCCTTTGCGAGTTTGTCCCTCTCTTCTGCAACTATTATCCCACAGGTGAGCCTCATACCTCCCCGTCCACCTATGCCTTCAATTAAGTCAAAAACCCTAATTTCATCATAATTTCACAATTTTTTTAAAAATGCAATAAATATTTTTAAAAAAATACAACAATGAAAACAGACTAAAGGAGCTTTTTAAATGAGATATGAAGCAGTGATGAAAGATTTGTGACGGTTCAAATTTATACATAAACTAAATAAAAAATATTCCAACAAATCTTTTGCTTAGTTTAAAATAAAAAACCTTGTTACACCACGGTAGATAGAAGTTCTCTGTCCAAAAGTGTCAATGGACTTTCTGGATGCAGTTTCAATGGCTCCGGTTTGGGTTGTATCAAGTGCAGCCGTGGTGTGTGGTTGTTTGTTATCAGAAGAACTCTCTCCATTATCCACATTAGCAGTGAGAAGTGGTAGTGATGTGCTTGATTGTGAACCAGTACTCATGGAAAGTGATAGAGTCTGCTGCACACTGCTTTTACTATTGCCGCCACTTTCATTGTTGTTGTTTTCTGAGTGTGGTGGTTGGTTCCTCAACCATGTCTTTATCATGGATAACCCTATGGAGTTACTGTTGCTTGTGTTGCTGCTATTGCTACCACCACCACCGCTACCGCCGCCACCGGCCAATACCGGCTGAGCCTGGAACATGTAATCTGTAGAGGCTGAGTTACCACCGTAGGGCTGCTCATGTTCACCAAATGAGTGTCCACCGAGGAAGTTTTCAAGCTTTGGCTGTTGTTGTTGTTGGTTGTGGTTCATGTTTTGGTTGCTGCATGAAGTTCCCAATAGCAAGTTTTGGCTGTCGTAGTTCTCCTTCCAATCTGAGAAATAAAGAAAAAAGGATTTTATATATATATATATATATATATCAAATATTTCTCCATAGTGCTAACCAAAAATAAATCCTTTGTAGAAACAATGGTAAAAAAATGAAGAAAAAGGTCGAACATATTTTTCTTGTGTGCTTTCTTCATTAAGTTTGCGATTAGTGATGAGGGTGCAGTTGAGAAAACTCTAAGAAAACAATATATTTTACAAACTTGTGTGATGAAGTGCAAACCTTGAGTGGTGTGAATATTGTTGTTCCTATGAAAAGCTTCGTATATGCCGTAAGAAGGAAGGCTGAGTAAATGAGGAGTTGAGTCAGAAGTGAGATCAAAGCAGGCTCCTGCTACATCAGTGCTTGAGATTCCATCAGGGTTGAAGCCAAAACGAGAAGGTGCCGTTTGAGAGTGATCTTGACTAGAAGGGTGTTCTTGAGGAGAGAGAGAAAAACCTAACAAATTCATAGACCCCATGATATTGACTATCACAAAAGAGATCAAAAAGCCCTCAGGGTAATCTAATCTTTAGAAGTAGATAAATATATAAAGGGTGACAATATATAGCGGTTTGTGCATGAAGAAGGAGAGGAAGAAGAAGCATGTGGTACTAGTTTATATGAGAAGGTTTGAAAGAAAAGAAGAAGGAGGAGAAGAAGGGTCAAATTCTTGAAGAGCTCAAAAATTGAAAAAAAAAACATTTATAGCATAGAGATGAGAGAACATTTATAGTATACTTTAAGTTATACACTCTGAATTATTTTCTCTTTCTTCTGGCTGATATGCACGTACACACGCGCACACAATAGAAATGGGACGCGTCTTATTCGTTCTAGGGCACTTGAAATCTTTGAATCAGAAAAAAATATGCTTCAAGGCTAATGAAAAGATCCACACGGCCGGGGACCATTTGGTAATTAATGCGGTAGTCCAAACACACCACTACTATTAGTTGCTCGCGGTATTGAAAAATATAATGCGTTCCTGTGATACGGTGTTACGATTCATTCCAAGTGCTTTTCTGAACAGTTGTGACTTGTGACACAAATTCACTAACATGCTAATGTGTTTCTGCCTTCATGTTTCATGAAAAAGAAATTCTGATGTGATATGTGATACCTTACTTTTTTTTCATAAAGTATAAAGTTAGATATTATGAACTATATATGGTTTTTTTTTTTGTTAAAACTTTTTTTAGATAAAAGTGGTTGAATGAGAGGAATCTTAATAACTACGAATAAGGTGTTAATGATATATTGTAATCTCTAATAGAGATTCATTAAGAAGATTATTGCACAAATTTAAATTGTAAATAATTTTACATGATTACACCTATTCAACTAGTACTTGGACTTCACGGGTTATAACTTTTATTTATTCACTACTAAAAGATGTTTAGTTTTTGTGTCCATTGTAAAAAGGGATTTTATGAATTATACTTCAAGAATAATAATTAAGTTTATTTTATTAAAGAATATATTAAGAGTGTATTAATAATATTAAATATTATATTTTGTTAAAAAAATGTATTTTTAATTTCTTAATTATTATTTCAAGGATGATGATTAGAAATTAAGTTCGTATAGTTAAAATAAAATTACTGATTAAGTTTATTCATATTATATGCATAAACACGTGTGGACATGAATGACGGTCTTGTGCATAATTTAATATGTAGTTTTAAAATTACATTTTTGTACGGATACCGATCTAAACATTATCTATGAAATCTACCGTATGAATGAGTTATATTTAGAATCTAATGTGTACTAAAAAAGAAGAATAAAATGTATAATAATGTTCATTTTGTATAACAATTTATAAGAAAATAACATGAAAGTCACACAAGCAGCAATAATTTATCCATCATCCTGTGTAAGATTTTCAAGGATTTTTCGGCCAAACTACTAAAACATGTTAGCTGGGTTTGAAATGTTATTTTGTGAGAGTAGAATACGATTAGTTAAATAAGTTTGGTCAAAATATTGGGAAGCACACATGGAATCATTAACCATAAACCAAATCTTGAATAATCATCCCCTAAAATATTTGTGTTAGCCAACCTTTGGACTTGAAATGATCCTGATTTATAGTATTTTGCTTTTGTTAATTTGCACACATTGATCACAATGATTCAACAAAGTCCAGAATATATACTTCCAAGCTACATCCATTTTTTTTCTCTTTCTTGGCTGTAAACACCTGTAGGGGGAAGTTGAAATAATAATAATTTCTGACAAATTAGCGTGACAAAAAACCACACGCAGCCCCTCGCCACACCCATTTATTCATGCCCACTTGGACATTAGTCACCTCATGTCAGACCCTATTATCACCATCAGAAGTCAGAACCTTAACTTGCTTTTCAAATTAGGTAAAATAGTAGTACATGTACATTATAAATAATTTTTATTATTATTATTATTATTATTATTATTATTATTTTACATTGAAAGTAGTTTGTGTTTTTTAATTATGAAGTAATTTTGAATTTTGATTAATTATTAAATATAAAATAAATTATATTAGAAGTGAAAAATATTTATCTTTAATATGTTTTACTATTATTATTTTATACCACTTTCATTCAAGTATTCAACTAGGATCATATATATTATGATAAATTTATCAATTTTGATTACAATATTTATATTAAAGTTTCTTATTAATAATGTAATTTTTATTTATTTATTTATTTTACCATACATAAACATTGAATTCTTTGAGATTTCTTTGTAGTAATGAATTAATTTTTGCTTTCTTTCTCTCTCTTTGTATATTCGCGACGAACAAACACCCATATATCCCATAACTTTCTTACATTCGATCCATATGACACATTATTTAACTATTATCTGTTCATCCTAATCATCAATCTGCTCCCCCGCTACAAACGGGACTGTCTCTCTCTTTTGGTACTTTTCTCTGAGTTAGTAGTAAGATACTCTCTCTTCTCTGAACAAAGCCACAAACAATAATTCATGCATGACAGACAACCCTTTTTGTATTTTCTTTTTAAATAGTAGCATATATGGTTCATCTTCAAGTCGAGCTACTTACTAGTAATAGGATACTACTATGTATAATCACTAACAATTCTAAATTTTTTATATACACTAACATAAATTAATATGGCAAAAGGAAATTAGCTAGGTAGCAAAATTATTGTTGCACCTTGTGCCCCTATGCGAGGACAACAACCCTTGTCTTGCGGGTTATATATATTTCATTCACAAAAGTTTGTGAAGAGACAAATTGGAGGAAAATCTCACTCCCAAGCTTCCAATGTGGAATTTCACATACACAGTACGTGTACTAAATTATTAGAAGTGCACAGACACGGTGCATTGATGTTAATTTAAATAATATTTTGTTTAGTGATATTTTGATGTTTAAGTATGAAAACAACACAACTATAGAAATGTTATAGTAAGTCATAATTAAGAGCGCCAGAATTATTAGCAAATTAATGCAAGCAGTACTAGTACTACTAGTATTCTTTTTTTATTCATATCCATACATTAATTAATTTGGCTTGTCTTTAAGTTGAAATTAATTCGGTCATAGATTTACATGATGAAGTAGAAGTTTGTTGTTGACAAGGTTAAAATGTGGAATGAAGGAAAAAACAGCATAGAGAAGGAGACATGAATGTTAACAAAAGAATAATTTAGTGTAGAAGTTTAGGGGTGGTGTGATGACAGATAAAGATTGGTCTCGAAGGGTGCAATTCTATACTGTAAGTTTGACCGCCAAGAAAGGAATCAAGGACGGTAAAACACATGGCTTAACCACTTTTTCTTCAATATCTTTTTAAAAATAAAGTGTTGGTTATAATTATTAAATTAAAACTTGTTGCCGGTGCCATCCCCTCTTGCCAACGCAAAAACATCGTTAATAAATGTTACATTGGTATTATAAATAGGTAAATACCTATAAGTAGTAATTAGTTTCAATAAAGATTAAGAAATTCAAAACAACGTTTTTCTTTAATTATTAAAAATATAACTATTGATTTTTTATGACTATTTTATACTAATGTAGTGCATTTTTCGTGATTTTTAATAAAAATTATAATTAATTCATTAATTACTTGTTAATAAAATCTTTGCAAGTATATAGTATCAAATTTTCAAATATTCATTGAATCTTGTCATCATAGAAAGTTTTTTTAATTGAAAGTTGCGATAAAATTACATAAAATATCATCACAAAAGACGTTATTCTTTTTTTTTTACTCTTGACCTCTAAATCAGTATTTTAAAGATATATATTGACTTTTTATAAGTAATTATTTAGTAGTATCAAGTTAGGAGTATTTTTTTTCTTCAAAATGTACAATTTTTAACATGATTTCTTAATATAGGAGTATTAGATTGAGTGCATAAGGAACTTGAATCGTGCCATGAGATTTAGCAGAAAACAAGCTTGAAAAAGGTAGAAACTCAAGTTATTCTTTAACATATACAAATTGTAAAGTAAATTGAATATTTTTAATGAAGTTCTAGTATTTCCCATAAAACATCTACTACTCGACAACAAGCCCTCGTAATTTGTAGAGAAAGCTACTTTTGACCTACACGTAGTGTCAAGACCTATATATACCATGGGACGTAAAATATATTTGATCAGATGACTTCCGTTTACTAGTTAAAAATGTTTTTTTATGATGTTTTGAAGCATATAAAAATAATTTATACATTTTGAAACCTTAAGATATCAACCTTTATTTTTTATTAAATATTTATTGCTGTTCATTTTTAAGTAATATTGCTCTAAGAATATCATCACAAATAAATTTATTTTGTTTTACATGCTAATATAGTGTACATCTTTAAAATGAGTTATGTACAAACCTAACTCAAATAAATGATTAGTGAAGTTAAAAATATGTATAAAAAGATAACTCACCCTATCTGAATTATTTTTTAATTTTAATGTGCATGAGAATTATTTTATTAAATTTCATTTTTTTATTAGTAACATGTAATTATATTTGTATATGACAATTGAAAATATAGTTTTGTATGTATTGATTAAAAAGTATGTTTACATTCTATTTTCCCCTTCATATATGACATTATCATTCTTATGATAATTTTTTTTTTAAAAAATTTATATCTTAAACTAAATCGTCTTCATGTCTACTCATTTTAACAACTCTAAAATTAATGTGAAACTCATAAATTCTAAAGAACATGTTCTTAATGTGATTGTTATAATAAAAATTATAAATTTATGTTTACATGTTCATGTGAAACTCATAAATTCTAAGAATCATGTTTATGTTATTGATGTGATTGTTTTAATCATAAGTTATAGATTTATGTTTACATTCTTAAGTTATAAAACAAACGAGCTTTAGTTTTGTTTAATATCATTTGATTTGTGTTATCATGTGATTTCTTTTTCTAAAATCAAACATGAACAACAATATTTCTTGTTTATACCATGTTTTTTAACAATATCAAACATATTTGTAAGTTTTTTTTTTAAAATATTCCATTTGAATAATATAGAATTATTCAAAAACAAACTTTTGAGGATTTAAATGAATAAATGGCCAATTTAATCCCTAAATTTTGTATCTCGTTACATCAATTTCTTAAACTAAGTAAAATTCAAATAAGTCACTAAATTTAAGCATTTTTGTTTCATTTTGATCTCTATTATGAGAACTTAAGTGATAATAATAACATATATTTATGAATAAAAAAATATGATTAATTTTAAGAACTTAAATAAAATCCTAAAATGGTTCAAGAACAAATTTGATTTTTTGTTAATTTCAAGAACTATTACATAGTGATATACAATTTTAAGGACTAATAAACTTGAAGTGTGAATTATTGATTTCAATTGTGTTATTTTGAAAGACAGAAAATAAATTCATTTTATCATTTAGGATCTAATGTATTTTTAACTTTCTTTATGCAAAATTAGAGTAGCACATGGATAATATATTAATTTTTTATATAAACCTTTATTATACTGAACAACACCACTAATAATAACTAAAAAGATTACATCTAAAGTTTTGTCTGTACTTACCTAAATTAGCAAACAAATCAAAATGAAGGCATTCAATGAAAATCTATTAGTAGACAAGGTTGAGTCGAAGAGAGAATAAACATGTGAAAATTTAGTACAATTCAATAGAGACAATTCATGAACAATATCTTTACAAACATCATACAAATAGTGAAGCACCCGATAAAAAAAAACTAAGGTTGTAAAGCAAATGAGATGCAATATGAAGAAACTGCAAGTCACAATAGTCCGAGTGCCTTGCCCACCAGATCTGGAATAAACGAGATTGTTACGATAAACACCACAAATAAAGGTAGTGGACAACTAAGCAACAACAGAAGGACCAGCATGATTGCCAAATCATGCAATCTTAGTACGGAGCTCCTGAAATGTCTCCCCTAGACTCAAGTGCTTGTGTTGCACAAGAGGAGCTTCCCAATTTCAAAAGGAATTGACTGGTCAACTCTTTTGCAAGATGTACCTCAATTAAAGAACAAAATGTATAGAGAAGTAAGGCTAATTTTCTTTGCATTACTTAACAAAGGAAACAAATTCAATCAATATAGTTTCAGGAGATATTAATATAGTTCAGCAAAAGTCAGAAATAATTTAATGAAAAATTAATTTTAACTTATAGAAAAATTCATTTTATTTTTCTTCTTCTTTTAGAAGTACTTCTAAAAAGTTTACCCAGTCAAGTCCCTATTTACTAATAGCTTGTGTTGGTTAGTTAACCTTAAAAGTTATTATAAATACATATGTACATTGATATCAATTCAATCAGTCAATAGTAAAAAATGACCACATCATGGCGATGATGAACAAGTGAAACGCTGATATCATATCAGGGGTTATCAATGCTTCGTCGCCGGCCATGTGGCAGAAGACAGGAATCATGATGTTATCAGATTCTCAGTGCTTCGTCGCCGGCCATCTTATTGCCTAGTAATGAGAACCCCTGAAGAGCATAGCGAGTCAAACGTAATCGGCAGTAGCGTAAACAAATATAATTTTCCCGTTTATAGTTTAAGCTTGCTTTGCTTTTGATATTGCTATCCTCTAAATCATGATTCACACATACAATATTTTGTAATACTTGCAGTTGCAGATGCCGTCGGACGACGTGGAAGTTGCGGTGAGTAATTGCGATCTGATCTGCTTCTTGATTTTGATATGGTCCGTGATGTTTTTAAGTGTTAGTTTTTGTTAGTAAGAGAAATCAAATCCGCAATCGTGTTGATAGTTTTTTAGATATGGTCCATGATGTTCTTGATATTAACTACCTATACTTGGTAAAATGAACAAACAGGGGTGTTTTTTTCCATTTATTATTAATTGGGGTTGAATTTCAAATAAATTATTAAAAGGTGTAATGTTACTATTTGTAATTTTTTTTATCTTTTTAACTAAATCGTAAAATAATTCACTACTTCTAACCTATTTTAAAAAAAAAAATTTGACATAGTAATTCTAATATCTTATTGCCTATCATTTGTGTGTGTTCATATGAGTTAAAATAACAAATTGAATCTCATATAAATTGGATGTGGTGTACTGCTGGAACCAAATCATGTTCCTATGCAGTCATATAGACACCAAACACATGTCAAGTTTACTTTGACTTGCTATGTGTTTTTGTATATGAGTAGTAATTAATATTTTTTGAAGTATCTTGAGTAGTAATTAATATTTTTTGAGGTTTGCAGAGGTACCGCTAGGACTCCTTAAAGTAAGTAATGAAAACTCATGAGACATGACCCTCTCTTTTTTTTATCTTGATATGATATCAGCGTTTCACTTGTTCATCATCACCATAATGACGTCATTTTTTACATTGTCATTGTAATTCTAACATCTTATTGCCTATCATTGTGTGTGTTCATATGAATTTAGAAAAATACTAAATTGAATCTCATATTTTGTAGTACTTGCATATGTCGCCCGACAACATGGAAGTGGGACGAGTATTCGCGATCCGATCTACTTCTTGTTTTTGACATGGTCCATGATGTTTTTAATGGTTAGTTTGTTAGTTTTTATTAGCAAGAGAGATCGAACCCGCGTCATGATGTCAATTTTAATTTGCATATCATTCTGTGTTTTTGTATGAGTAGTAATCAATATTTTTTGAGGTTTGCAAACAGACCATTTATGTATGCTCTTGTTTTTTCTTTCTGATTTAATCAAGAGGGTATTTAAGTCTTGACTCAAAGGTAAAAAAAATTGTCCTTGTGCTTCTCCTGTTTTCATGATCTTATTCTCTTTGTCTGATTAAACGTTTTTTTCTTTCATTATGTTCTTGTAAATTATGGTGGTTTAGTAGAAAATTTAGGTTACAGAAATATAAAAAAATAGCGTGAATTATCAATTATGTATGGTCATTCACTCCTGTTGATTATTAATTATTAATCACAAAATAATAGTCACTAGTGGCGGATTGACACACAGGAGAAGCTCTGCACAGAATGGAATCTACTTGACTCCTTGCTTTTGACATCATTGTTGGTTTAGTTTTTGCTGTTACCATCCTTTCTGATACTTCTTCTGACTTTCTATAAGCTACAGAATGGTACAAGAAGTGAGTTGAACATCCAAACTTTGGGGAACCTTAAGAACACCACAAGAAACATATACCTTCAGGATAACAATAAATCAAATGATAATAACTGGAATGGCGAAATGACTTTACCTCTGCTAGTAGACAAGTCCACCGTCTGTATGCTAAACAAGGATGAGGAAGTAGACAAGCCCTTCAGTCCAGGCAAACACATGAAAACCGCGCAACGTGTTTTATCATTTGATTGCAACCATTGCGTTTCTTTGGATTCTCACTGACGTATGCAGCCTGTTATCAATTATCAAGCTTCAGCCAGAACATGGCCCCCTTTTCATTTGGTTTTCTTTGCTTGAACCTGTTGGTTTCATGGTGTTTGTTTGTGCTATTGCTACAATGATTGTTATTGGTGCACCATTTTCTCGTTTGCTGAGTGTCATTCTTTTGTTTTGGGGTATTTTGCTGCTTGTCAGATCTTCTAAATCACTCACAGCACTGTGCCTTCCAATATCGGAAATCCTTTTGATGGTGTGGTATCTCTACTCGTGTAAAAGCAGCTGCCAAATGAAGGGTAATGAACAAGAAGTGAAGCTCCCAAAATTAAACCAATGTGTTTCACTTTTGCTGCCTAACATGCAACTTCCCGGTTGCTAGCGTCTCTGTTTTAGTTTGTCAGTAATTAATAGGTGTTCTACTTTCGGTGCTGCGTGCTGTGATGTAATGATTTGGATTTTACTTCCCATTCTACAGTTTGTATTTGGTACCAAACTATTATGTAAAATAAGCTCAAATCCCGCGTGCGTTTTGGACAATTACAAATGTTATAACTTTTAATTCCACATTTTATATTTTATTTCTTTAATGTATATTTTTTATACTAATAAATCTATCACACTATAATCAACTAGGACCAGCTTAGTGGTGGAGAATTTGGTAATTTGTTTGAGCCGATGATACATAAAGCAAAAAATAAAATAAAAAATAGACGTTTCAACATGTGTAGACATCCAACGCTTATTAAGCAGTCCCCAAGAATTCACATTGTTCAATTATATTTCTAAAACAATTTTAAAAGATTGGTGAGTGTTTTAATTTTGTCAAAGTTTCATTTCAAAAACTTGCAGCAAGATATAAGCTCCTAGTCAAGAATGATGCAATATATGGACATTAGTAGTTGGCTAGCTACTATTTTTTGTATCCTAGTAAAGGGTAATGCTGCGACCATGCGTCAATAAATTTTGCAAATTATTTTACTTTGTGTTCTTTTTTGCAATTTGCCTTTGATTATGTACATATCATCCAAGAATTCCAATCATTTGTGGGACTAAATCAACATTTGGAAGTCATAACTTGAGAGCTTGAACAATGAGAGTAAAACTCAAATGAAATAATATTGAAATCATGATGAATCAGATACATTGATTCTTTATTTGTGGAGAGCTTATTAACACACTAAAAAAGCAACGAACTCCTTACTGAATTGAACCTAAACACTTAATAATTACTTCTCTTTTAACATCTAATAACATCACTAAAATTCTGTAATAATAACCGTAAAGTACAAGATATGCATGTTTTCTAGACAGTACCAGGCCCCTTTCTCCATTTTAGTGTGGATTTTAGGTAATTAACCACTTTCATTATGTATAAACAGGTACAACTATGTAGGCTTTGTTGAGATGAATCAGGAAATTTGTGATCAAAGCTTTTGAATGCGACCAAAGTAAAAGCTTAAGGCGTATGAGAAATATTGTGCACAAAAACTAACTTCTCTGTCTATCAAGATCTGCATCAGCATATCTGACATTGGGTTGCTTGAATTCAGTAATCAGTCCAAACCTTCATCCAACAAGCCCTTTTATAAATGAGCAAAGCAGCACCTAGCAGCTGTTGCTTTGAAAACTAATGTCAAGGTTAGTGAGAACATCAGTGGAGAACATTCCATAACTAAATATTGGCATAAGTGAATTGTAAATCAAGCATTTCAAATCTTATTAATGATCCTTAGCACATAAAGTTTTTCAATCTCAAAACCATTGTAAAAAATTTAGAAAGGTCTATGCCAGATTTGATTGTAGCAGTGTAGCAGAGTAGAGGGTTACTTAGAAGAGAAAAGAAATGTTTGTCAATGTTAACCCCTGCAAGGAAAGGTTGTTTACCATAATTTCTACCATGAATAGTATGACACAATTTCACAACCATTCGAGATATAAAATTTAAAGATGCTGCATGATTTGAAATTATAAACCAAAAAAAGATACATTAAAAGGAGAAACTATTGAGAGATTTGAGAAAGAAGAGGAAGAACTAAATCAAAAATGAGATGAAAGATTTAAAAAGCGTAGCTTTTTTAAAATGTATAGGGAAAGAATGGGATGAGACTCCAGAAAAATGCTCAAATTTAAAATTTGAAACTCATAAAAAGAAGGGGAGAAGAGTGTGTGAAAAGCAACGGACCAGAGTAAGGGAAAAGTACTGGGGTATGTAAAGGAATTTGATCGATTTTAAAATAAAAAGTAATGTTCATTTCTAACAAATTTACAAGTGGGAATGAGAAGCTTCTTTCAGCTGTTATTTCATCTCTTTCCCAATCATCATTCCCTTGTTCTTTCCCTTATTTCTAACTTAAAACCTTTTTTTTTCTCGTGGGGATGGATAGGAATTTGAACTGAAACAACTTTCTAATTATTATTGGCCTTTTGTAATCAAGCAGACATTAAGACCAAAAAGTAAGTTGGACCAAAATAAAATTGACATACCACAGATTCCAATGGAAAATAAATAAATAAATAAATTTTTGCACCCTAGTAAAAAAAACAAAAAAAAACATGGGATGATTAAGGATAGAGAAAAAGAAGCAAAACAACATCAAAAATGTGAAATCATAAGGAAGAGCATACCTTTCCCTATCACATGTTCCAAAAACCATGACCCACCTAATACTTTTCCGTAATTCCCCTACATATGACTACTATTATGAATGATCATATGACATAAACTTGATGCAATGTGTAGGATCCAAGCGCCATAAATACAGAGAAGCATCCAGTCTTTTCCCCAAAGTTGATATCCAATTCCAAGCTCTGAATTTAATAGCAACTATAATAGAATCCAGATTACATCTTTCTTGTCTGAAAATAAAATTGCATTTCTATCCATTTCCAATCAATCTGTTGGTTACTCATATGTTTAAAGATAGGAATGAAGAGAAGTAACCTCACAAAGTAAATAATTCTGCTATAAGATTATATATAATTTGTAGTATAATCAGATTTTAGTGTTCATTTCATTGTTATAACAGACTTGTAGTTCCTTTTGGGCTATTAAATAACTATTCAAAGGTGTAGTATAAGATGTTGGCAAAACGTGTTTCAACCATAAAGTTAAAATAACAATTACATTCAGATCATGCTTCTATTGAGAAAATAGTCAAAATATTTCGATTCTGAGTATAAAATTAAAATGACACGTTCCGGTTTAATTGTTCCTTAATAAATACCCTAGCTAGCAGCAAATAACTCTAAGAATTAAAATTATATAGCAGTTAGTAAGTTAGAATCAACTCTGCAAATGCCTCTTTAACAATAAGATCTCATTCTAATTCTTCCTTGGTGAATCCCATAGCTAACAGCAAAGGTTGTTTACCACAATATAATGATTATCATCACCTGCAAGGATAAAGAAGGACAATTTATCAAACTGGTGTCCACAATATAATGAATATCACCACGAATGAAAAACTTATTATGTAGAGGATGTAGATATACATCAACATCTAGTCCTACAAAGCAATACATCCTCTATACTGCTACCCGCCTACACTGTTCAGTATAAAAAACAATTTATATACTATCTACTATACTTTCCATCCCTTACATCCTTACCCAGGGCATATACTAATCAAAATTCTGATTCTAAAAATCAAAATCCATCATTCCCTTAACCAACATATGCTACATTATACATCCCACTCATTTTACCAACCAATAATATAATTGCAGTATACACTGTGTCCAAACTAAGGCTCCCCATCCTCAAACATTGCATTATACATTATCAACACCATGGACGATAGCAACAAAATGAATAAAAACTTTAGATGATCATTACAATTTAATTTTCTATGTCAACCATTCAAGGCAAAATTTATTGAAACAGAGAGTTGGTTTTCCAATTGTGTTTTCTCTGCCTAGAAGTACCCTAAACCCTATGTAGCACACTTATATTTACACAAACCTACCTCTGTTCAGGGTTAAACAACTTAGCCCCCTCTCCCCAGGGTAAAATGGCACAACGAAGAAAGAACACCAAGTTTAGAAAAAACCAATTAAGAACCCAAACATTAATCAGAGCAAAAAATGGCACAATTAAGAAGCAAGTTAAAAAGCAACAACACCACCAATTTCATAACAAATTCAAAGCAACAAAAGGGAACTTAGTTTCAAAAAAATGGCAGAATAAAAAAACAACACCAATTTCAGCACCAATTAAGAATGACAAGAATGTTAAAAACAAAAATCAATACAACCCAAACCTTCTACATCATCCAAAATCCTAACATTTATCATAGGCAAAAATTTCAGTATTTAGTTAAACTAAAAGTGTTTAGTTGTCAGGATATCTAAATACCCCTACTTTTGACAGAATGACAGGTGTCAAAATTTCAGTAGGGGTTAATTTGGTAAATTTGCTAGCCTAAACTTGGATTAAATAGATATTAGATATTAGATTAGATAAATAGATATTAGACTAAAAAAATATCCCTACTTTTTACAGAATGACAGGTGTCAAAATTTTAGAAGGGGTTAAGTTGGTAAATTTGCTAGCCTAAACTTGGATTAAAAAGATGTTAGATAGATAAATGGATATTAGATTAAATTAGATTAGATAGACAATGGGGAAAATATTCCATGTTCTAGTTTTATTTTATTTTATAAAATCCAGTTTTAAAACTGGTTTTAAAACATACATGTGTTTGTGGATGTGGTTCTTTTGTTGTTGTACTAATATAGTCCACAACACACAAAAAAGAAGCTAAACTTCAATGGGACATAACTACAACTTGTACAATTAAGTTGCAAGCTGTATTTAAGCATCGTAAGTAAGGTTGTAGAAAAAACATTTTAATCAATATTTCTTTAACTAAATGCATCGATCAATCAATGATACAAAACACCTAAAAAAATTATAAAAAACACTGCAACATATCTCCTTTGTCATTTTTTTTTTTATAAAAGTGTTCCCATTTATTATTTCACCGTGCAGGAAGAAACTTGTTGGGAAAAAAATCTCAAAACGTCGTATAATGGATTAATGGTTGATCTTATGCTTTTTCTGGTTGTAGAGAATTAAATGGGTGGAGAAATAAAAAAAGAGAGAGGAAAATATGTGTGAGAAATAAATAAAAAATGACGTGTGTTTGTTAGGAGGAGAATGGTGGGAAAAAGAAATAAAAAGTGGGTAAGGTCTCTTCATTTTCTTTTCACTTCATTTCTGTCGTTAGGAAGCTTTAGAAAAATGTTGATGTTCATTGTATCATTTTCATTTCATTTTATTTACCAAAAATTATGAGATGAGAAAAGGAGATGGAAAATATCTAATCCAAAAATTGTGGATCTCACATTTTTTTTATTAAACTAATATGTGATTTTCGTTTATAATCAATTGTCTTAGTGTAATAGAAAAAACTAAAATAATTGACCAACAACATTGATAATCAATTGTTTTTCTGAGAATATAGGAACTAATTTTTTAATATACTTTTTCAAATATATTATCCTTAAAAATTTATTAAAAACTATGATATTAAGATAAATAATAATTAAATATGATGTATGACCTACAAAATTTTATCATTTTCAATAAAAATTAACCCGTAAAAGAATGTGTTCAAAAGAATACATTAGATAAATGTTAACATTTCTCTTGTTTTATTTCAAAGATTGAAAATCTCAAACAACTGATTTTTTTGTTCTTTTTCATAATTTTTTTATCTATTTCTTTTAAACCAAACACTCCTTAATTCATTTTAGTCCCTAAATTTGTATTTCAGTATCATTTTAGTCCATGAAACCATGACACACTCTTAAGAAAATTTATAAGTTCCTAAAATTATTTAGGAGTTCACTTAAGTCTTTGAAATTATATTTTTTTTTCATTTTGGTCCTTAAACTAATATTATTATCATCACTACTCAAGTCTTCAAATTAGGGATCAAAATGATAAAAAAAAAAGGTTAATTTTAATGACTTAAAGGAAATTCTGAAAAAATTTAGAAACTTATTTGAGTTTTACCTAGTTTCAAGGATTAATATGATAATAAGATACATATTTAAGGACTAAAATGTCCATTTACTTGATCAATAAGTATAAATTTTAAAATAATTCAAAAATATTAATTGACGAAAATCGAGATGTTACCAAGCTTACAAGAAGAAAAAATATTCTAATTTTTTTGTCATTGTGACTTGGATCTTTGAAAATTTTAATTCAGTCTCTACTACATGAGAGAGAAACATGAGTATTATTTGGGCCGAAGCTAGCTCATTTTTTACAAAAAGTAAAAGAATTTTTTTTAAAAATGAATATATTAAAACTAACCAATAAAACTATAGTTTTATTATAACTTTTATTCATATAAAATATAAATTAAACAAGTTAAAGCAAAGAAAAATTTACAATATAAGAATATATATATATATATATATATATATACAAATTTTAAACATATATTTATATTTTTTGGTATAAGTTACAAGTTTTTTTCTATCAATTGGGACCCTCCCTTCACCACCTCCATGCGGATTGTCTATGGAATTCATAACTACACCTTTTACTATAGGACGCTTATTTAGTCAACATTTAGATCTGACTCTACCTAAATTCATTGGATATCAAATGAACCTTCCAAGAAGGTAATTTTAATGTGGCCAATTTTCCCTCTTTTATAATTAGTTTCGCTATAGCACTTGCTGCTCTAACTAATTGTCCACTCTTTCTGAGTGTAAAAATGAGTTGAGTTACGTACAAACCTAACTCAAATATAAAATGATTAATGAGGTTAAAAATATGTACCAAAAGGTAACTCACCTTATCTGAATTATTTTTTAATTTTAATGCTCATGAGTTGATGTAAAAGAATAGGTGATTTACTTTAAGAATAATTTTATTAAATTTAATTTTTTATTGGTAACAATATATATATATGACAATTGAAAATATTGTTTGGTATGTATTGATTAAAAAGTATGTTTACATTATATTTTTTCCTTCATGTATAAAATTATCATTACTATGATAAAATTAATTTTTTGCGTAAACTTTATATCTTAAACTAAATCGTTGTTCATGTCTACTCATTTCAACAACTCCAAAATTAAATTAAATATTCTTAAATAGTCATTTCCTCCAGAGTTTATCAGGGTATATTCGTACCCATTTCCTCTTCCGGTTTAGGTTCGTGTTCTTTTTGTTAATGAAGCTAAAGCAACACTTTTTTAACGGCAAAAAAAATTGAAATATTGCAGTTTTAATACAAAATTACCAATATATTGTAGTTTCAAAAGTATTTAGCATCTATTGCAGTCAGTCACGCCCTAGGAAGACATGACCAGTCGCGCCCCCACCAGGCACAACATGGGTCTAGTGGTGCCCCAGCCAGATGCGAATCAACTGGTTGCGACACGTGTCATTTTGAGGCGCAATGTAAATAAAACTTCGAACGGTCATAACTTTTGACTGGAATGTCCGATGGAGGCGTACGATATGTCAAAACGCTCGAAATTCAGTCCTCTAGCCCTAGGAAAATTCCAAAGGAGATTTGGTCAAAACATTTTTCCAAAAAAAGCCTATAAGTACCTCAAAATTAGGATTTATGATTCAATTAGCCAAAAATTCCCTTTTTGTCTACTTTTTTAATTATTTAATATATAAATTTAATGTTATTTTTTATTTTTTCAATTACTTCTCTGAATTACGATCGTTTTGACATATCGTACATCTCCATCGGATATTCCTATAAAAAAATATGATGTAAAATTGATAGTGCATATAAACTTCAAACAATGATTTTTTTGTTAGGAATGTCCGATGGAGACGTACTTTATGTCAAAATGATCGTAATTCAGAGAAGTAATTGAAAAAATAAAAAATAACATTATATTTATATATTAAATAATTAAAAAAGTAGACAAAAAGGAAATTTTTGGCTGATTGAATTGTAAATCCTAATTTTGAGGCACTTAGAGGCTTTTTTTGGAAAAAAAATTTTGACCAAATCCCCTTCAGAATTTATTTAGGGCTAGAGGACTGAATTTCGAACGTTTTGACATATTGTACGCCTCCATCGGACATTCCAGTCAAAAATTATGACCGTTCGAAGTTTTAGTATATTGCGCCTCAAAATGACACGTGTCACAACCAGCTGAGTCGCGTCTGACTGGGGCGCCACTGGACCCCTGTTGCGCCTGGTGGGGGCGCCACTAACTATAATAGATGTGTAAATACTTTTGAAACTACAGTATATTAGTAATTTTGTATTAAAACTGTAATATTTTAATTTTTTTCCCTTTTTTAACTGCTAATACAATTTTTCAATAAAAAAATCTGTTTAAATAACTAAAAAATGTTAATTGGTTTTATTTAGAGAGACAAATTAATTTTCAGTCAAATAAGACAAAAAACCGAGTGTTGAAAGTCTTGACTTTTTTATAACTCATCAAAATCTCACGCAAATAATTACGAGAGAACGGGGGAGTAAAGACTCAATCTGTCCAAATAAAATCATTTGAGATGGGATAGATCCAATTTTGTAATTGAGTATCTTTGATGTTGGGCCTAAGATAAAATCTTATGAAATATAACGGTGCAATATGTTGTAAAATTATATTATTTTATTTACATATTTCAAATGAATTTCATGTAAAATTGTCATTATTTAATTTACATATTTCAAAAGAATTTTATTTATTTTTTCTTCTAGGTTACAATTAGAGTTGAAAGAAAATATTTTTTATTCATTTATATTAATTTTGTTAAAACTTAGTTTACTTAAATTAATTTGATCAAAGTTATACATGAATTTGAAATGAAATTAGAGTCTAAATTATTAGAATTGGTTTGGTGGTGAAGCCGTGGAGGATTTGATTTAGATATGGATAAGGTTATAGGTTTCAACTTTACAGTGACCATTGTACAAATAAAAAAAAAATCTTAGTCTTAATCTTGTTTTTTCATTGATAAAACTTTTATTTAAAAAAATTCTAGCATTCCTCATAACGTAAAATCATTTAAAAATACTCAGTTGGGACCGCAACTGTTTGTTGGGTATGAATATTACCAATATTAAAAGGCTTGCTGTTATCTAATTAGGTCATTTTATGACTCGTGTTATTTAACTAAACCAACATGATAATTGAATTAAATTCGTGCCACTTATATGGGGTAAAAAGCTCTTATATGTTTTTTTAAGCCAAAATTTATTAAATAATCTTTACTAAGCACAAGTAGTGCCCGAGTAAAGACTGTAAAGATCTTATATGTAACTTGTTGGAATATGTTTATAAATATCTTTGTAACAAAAAAATGATTGTACCAAAAAAGTATTTATAAAAATGGGACAGGATAAATTAATATTAGGTGCTAAATTTTTGTATTTATATCATTTATTAACATTTTTTTTATAAAAATTTGAATTTAATCAACTCAATCGTTGAATTGAAAATTTGTATAAAATAAATTAAATTTATAAAGGTTCATGTAAATAAAAAATTACATCGCAATATACTATTTTAATAGATAACATACTATTTAAATCCTGATGCATGCCTTAAATCAACATTTTTTTTTGTTATCAACATAATATACACTAAAACAAAATGGAAAGTACACACATATTTTTTACAATTTAAATTTAAGAACTAAATCAGTAATTAAATATAGTTTAATTTTAAGAAATGGGATTATTAATTAATAAAAATAATCTCAGTGGAAGGAAGGAACAAACATGATTTCACTGTTGTAGTTCATTACAGTCTCCATGACACCAACGCAGAAAAAACAGCACTCCAATCCCGTGCGCTGAATTTGGACCAATTCAAAGATGAAACTGCGAACGCAAACGCAAAAGAGAAACGCGATTTCACCCCACCGTGAAAGGAGCATGAGACTTCTTCTTGTCGTTGTTGCTACTGTTGAGATTCTGTGTGGCATTTGCGCAGCTGAAAGCAATGAAGGAGTTACGCACGTCAGAGGAGGCCCCGATTCTGTGGTTTGGGTGGTTCAGCTTTCCGATCTTCATTTCAGCGTTCACCATCCAAACAGAGCCCTCGATTTCGCCAATCTCGTGGGCCCCGCTCTTTCCGTTATCAACCCTTCCCTCGTCCTCATCACTGGCGACCTCACAGGTTCATCCTATTTTCCATCACTGTCACTACTCACCTTTCAAGTTTCAATTTTTAAGCTGATCATGTTTCTGGGGTGTCAAATAATAATGTTGAGGATTTGTTCTAAGAATTTAAGTAGAATGCATTTTCGTTGTCCTCTAATCATATATTGTCCTACTATGATTATTGACTTTTCTAATAACTATTCTAGAGAGGAGTGCTTTATACTAGTTTAAAAAATATATTGGAAAATACAAAATTGTTTCCACGTTATAGAGGGAGAGAAAATTTGTTCCAAAATAGATGTCGTTTTAGAAAATCAAGGTTGCATTAAATACTTTTTTATAAGATTACCATTAATAAGTGCTTGGTGGGAATAGTTTTAAGAAGAGTAAATGAGTCATTAATTAGAAAGATAAATGATATATTAAGAAGGTATCTAATATTTTCTTTGAAATTCAACAAAGTAATTGCATTCCACAATACCTATGTCAAAACCTTAAACATCATATAATCTGGAACGGAGGGAGTAGGTGAGAATTGAGATTGATTAAATAAAAATTGGAACACACAAAATTTTGTAATTTTCAATAAATTATAATCAATAGTAGAGAGTGCATTCAAATGACTTATGTTAGAGACTATTGTGTTACTAACATTTCGCCTACTTCAAAAGTTAGAAATTAACAAGAATGCATTGACAGAGTAGAAGTTTACTTTAAGGGTTTTTATATTATCATTCATCCGATCACAGTTTGCCATGAATGATAAGACTGTTAATTTTTATGGTATTTATTTTAAAAGTCATACCTGCTGTATAACCTGTGAGAATTTCTGATTAGTTGACACAGGAAAAATCTTTACATTGATATTACATTAAAATTAAAGTCTAAAAATTATATTTAGAGGTGGTTTCTGATTAGTTGACAACTGACTGTGTATAAAAATTAAACTCTTTGTTCAAACATTGTGGACGTTATTATGTACTAGATGGTAAAAGCAAGGATTTGCTGACAATGAAGCAGAATGAGGATGAATGGGTGGAATATCGGACTGTACTGGACACTGTTATTAAGAGAAGTAGACTCCAGAAGACCGTGTTTTTTGACCTCAGAGGCAACCATGACAGTTTTGGTGTTCCGGTTGTCGGTGGTTCCTTTGATTTCTTTTCTAAATACAGCATCAATGGGCAGTTAGGAAGAAATGGGCGTGTCAATAGTGTAACCCTTGAGGTCAGTGTCGCCCTTTCAGTTACTCTAAGTAAATATCATTCTATGAAATTGAAATATAACTATTTCCCTGACTTGTGAACAAGTTTTAAGGTGTTGTGAACATGTCAGTAAACATATTTGTAACATGGAAATTTAAAGGGATCGTTTAACAGACTCTATTTGCATCATGGAAGTGAGGGTTGTAAGTTGTAACCATTGATGAGAAAATTAACTGTTGAAACCATGATGAAAATTCACAAACATGTGATGAATTATAACGTTGTAAAAACCTAGTTCCTTGATTTTTCTCAAGATGTGTTATAACTGAGGGAGGGGCTCTCATCCTTTCTTACTCCAATATATGTTTTCTGACTTCAAAATGCTTTAGCTAGAAAGAGACTAACCAATATTAATTGAACTTGCCCAAGTGTTATTTTTGTCCTCTGTCATTTTGTCGATTAACTTTTGAACCATTTTTGTTGGTCAAGATATTCTTCAGTTCTGAATAATAATGCTGGAAAATCAGAGTTTGGAAAAATATGCATTTATATGTTTGGAATAGACTAAAGAATTGAGAATTTGACAGCTCTCTAACAGTTGGCTTATTTTTTTATATTATTATATTGCTTGATGCTATGATGCTCTTCCTTACTCATTTTTATGTATCACACAGACTCGAGACCGGAAACATCTCTTTGTTGGGTTTGATAGCACAATGTTAACTGGCTTACGAGGTCCAACTAATCTTTTTGGGCATCCCACTGATCAATTACTAAAGGACCTAGACTCGGAACTCTCACAGTGGGATTCACAGTCAGAAAAACCAGTTACCAAAATTTCCTTTGGGCATTTTCCACTCTCATTTTCTGCACCCTCTAGTTCTGGAAGGACCTTGGAAGATGTTTTCCTAAAGCATTCCATATCAGCTTACCTGTGTGGGCATCTCCATACTAAATTTGGTATGAACTTAAAGCGGCACCATCAACTGGATGATCATTCATCATCCTTGCAGAAACTTTTTCAGTTTAATATACACCAGAGTTCTTTTGAAAGTACTGCTAACTGTTCAATGGGAGCCCCACCAATTCAAGAGTTTTGGGAGTGGGAGATGGGGGATTGGAGAAAGAGTAGAGCTTTTCGAATTCTAGCCATTGATAGAGGCCATGTTTCATATGTTGATACTGATTTCAAATCTGGGACCAAACGTGCAATTATATTGCCCACTTTTCCATTAGACTCTCGCTTCATGTTAACATCTTCATGCCATCACAACTATGAATGTCAATCTGTGGCCCCTTCATCTTATGAGACAATTCGAGCTCTGGTATTTTCTCTTTCTCCAATTGTATCAGTTGTAGCTAGAGTCTATGATTCACGATCTGGAAACCTTAATTTAGTCATAGAAACTCAGATGATCAAGCATGCTGGTGATAACTCCAGGGGGCACCTCTATGTTGCTCCATGGAATTACAGAGCATTTGAGGATGCTTCTCCTGATAGGTTTTGGCTTCAAATCGAAGCAAATGACATCGCAGGCAGATCAACTTTGACTGAATTGAGGCCATTTTCTATCAATGGTCATAACCTCAAACTTTCTTGGGGCTGGAAGGAGTTTTTGGTCATGGGATGCCAATGGGCTTCCCTTTATTACCCATTATTTTGGTCTGCTCTTTACTTTTTGTTCATCTTCCTTCTTCTTCCAAAAGCACTCCTTGTTTTTCCAAAGAAGATATACACTTACAAGAACTTCATCGCCAATAAAGGCTTTGTATATGGTGTATTATGGTTTCTCCAGGAGCTCTGCAGGATCCCCACATTATGGTTTGGTTGGATAGGATACCTATTCTATCTTATGTTGTGCCCCTGGTTTATGGGGCAAGTTTTTACTGAAGGGAAAAATATGGTATACATGACCTATATGGGTTGGGCCATAGAGACTTCTAATGGAAAGGGGAAGGTTGAGTATGTTGGGTCTCCAGATATTATGGTGGTGGTTCTTCCCCATCTATTATTTGTGGTTTTGCCTGCAGTTTTGGTCACTGGTGCTCTGACGGCTGAAAGAGCAATTTGCCGGGAACATATGTTAGCATTTTTGGTAAAGAAAAAAGATGATCTTCGTATGGACTCTAGAAAATCTATATTGAATGGCAGCATGGTATCTAATGTTCACCTTAGCAAGCGATGGATTCGGAAGCTTCTTTTTGTGGTGTGCTTGGCAATATGTTGGAAGCATTTTATAGTAAGGCATTAAACTAGTACTGTACTTTGCAGTGCGGTCCATGCAACCAAAAGTGTAGACAAATAGTATGCATCAATTATAGTAGAGGAGCCCAAAGGATAGTTAATAAAGGATGTAGTGCGTTAACCAAATCAAAATAGGTTGGTGTAACAGGGTAACAATTATAAGTTTCTCTTTTTGGTGGTGGTGGGAGGGGGGATGAGAAAAAATATAGATACATTACCTTAGGTGTTTTTACAGTTTTAGTACTATTCTCTGATAAAAAAAATTAAAAGTTAAACCTTAATAACCTACACGATGGAGGTCAATACTCAATATTAAAGATTGGTACTAGTTACTAAGATAAAAAAGTAACACTAAAAACACTTAAAGTACTACACTAACTTTTGTCCTTTTACTAATTCCAGACATCTATTTTTTGTCCTTGCTTTTTCCTTTTTCTTTCCTTCTTGTTTGTTCATTTTGTGATTTACTACTATTTCATTACAGAATTGCAGAACTCTTCTAAAAGCTTATGAGATGAACCCAGTACTCCATTTCTTAGGCTATGGTATATCAATTCCCTTGTTGTTGGCACATGCTATCAGCAAAACCAGAAGTGCTGAATGAAACTTGTTCCAGAGGTTCGCATGTGCCAAGTCTCCCTGTTTTGAATACAACCAAAGGATGCACTTTGTGGTTGCGTGGTCGGTGTTAGAATTGGTTGAAGCTAGCTGGATTCAACAAATATTAAAGACCCATCAAATGGCAAGAGGGCTGGTTGTTTGGATATTCTTCTCATCATTCACGATGATATTTGTGTTGTCTGTATTCTTCAAGCTTATGCTGTATGCACTACGGTTTAGTGGTTTTGCATGGGTGGAAGATGGTGTATTATGGTTTAAGCTTATTGTTGTTTGAAGGACCAAAAAATACCTTTGCTATACGCAACAAGTTACTGTGCTGGCTGAGTTACTTTGTAAGATTTGATTTGACACTTAAAATATAAATGTAATATTAATTACTTTTTTCACTTATCTAATAAGTCTTATTTTCGTTGTTTTAATATCATATTAGTAATAGGATTAGCTTTATAAAATTACTTCTATCATTTCTCTAATTATTTCTTTGATCTATAAAAATATTCATAAGTCATCTAGTATCATTAAGCTTATTCAAACCCGACGTTACTATTAATAAATATGAATTTTAAAGATTAATTATTTTTAAAATAACTCCTAAAAATTTGAAAAGTCCCAATTGTTTTAACAATAACAATAATAAGCCTTAATTTAATAAATAATATTTGTAATGATAATTCCACAGATTTATTCCATATATTTAGAGTTTTAATAAATCCAAATTAAAATTAAAATAAATGATCCTCACAATTTTAAATTGAGTAAGGACAAATACAAATCAATCACGCAAAGAGGCTTAATAAAAGAATCCAAAAAAATGGGGTGCAAACAGTATTCTCTTTTTACAATAAGTTAACATAAACTTCTATCAAGCACAAGCTTTCAAAACAAAGTCAAGGGAGCATTGACAATGGTAATCAGGAACTTGCCTACAGTGGTCAACAAGCATCAAGTGCAACCCACTATCTCCAAATTTTACAGTCTGTACTAAGAAATCTGAAAATAGCAAAATGCCACTGGGCAACAAGATGTCAGACATTATATATTATATGAACTTTGTGGTCGTTCATCAATGGCAGAAGATGATTTCAGCAGTGGCAGTGGTGAAGTTTCACCAGGTTTCGCACCTTCCCCAGTCGGCGGCAAGCACCTTTTTGAAAAAAATGCAGCAATGCTCCTTGGTCCCCCACTGCTTTTTTCTGCCAGTTCAACCAGACATAGTTTAGAAATTGAAACAAACATCAAGACTTTGGGTGAAGTGCTTGGGACAGTCAAGACTCAAGATAGCATACCAGGTTTTACTGCCGAGCCAAGCTTATCCAGAACTTCTTTCTTCACCTGGATAAAAATGAGAAAAAAATTCAGCATAGTAGATACACACTTAGACTCAATCACTAAGCAGTATATATAATCCCCAGACAGTCAACACAGCATTGGTTTTTAGCACATAATGCACAAATTCAACATTTACAGGTCAGCATCTAAATGATCAATAAAATTTTATTAAAAAAACTTAAACCGTTAATTTAATGACTTTCACTATAAAACTTAGCAGCAATTGCTAGATCGCCCATACTAACCTGCAAGCGGTTATCAACATGGTCAGATACTTCACGCACTTTATTCTTCAATGCGGACTTAGATACAGAAGGGAACTTCTGTTGCAAAGACACTAACACTTTATTCATACCTTGAGAACAACTTTGAATAGTAGTCACCTGAAAAAGTTAATATCTTTTTAAGGAGATAAAACTTGCATGATATGTCATAAAAATAAGCCACATATTAAAAAGAAAGAAAATCAAAAGGGCAGCTTTCCCAAATCAACCTGCACCTGGCAAGTGTCAGCTCAACTAATTAATTGATCCCTCAACCAACTTCACTTTAAAATTTTGACTTAAATATGTCTAGCAAACTACACACACATCTTGATAGATATTTGATAATTTGTAACTCAGATGCATAACTTACAATTATGGGTAGGTCTGAGTCAGGTATAACAGCTACACCAGATATTGGACTAGCACCACTTTTACCAGTAGAGAGGCAGACTTCTTGGTCCTTGTCTTGCATTTTATCCACAGATATTTCTATACTTGAGATGCCAGGAATTACATACATACTCAAGGCTTGCAAGCACATCTGCTCCAGCTTAGGAGTACCACTAATATTGTGAACAGATGAAAGGTCCTTGTCATTAATCAAATTTGATATAATCAAGGGTTGATTTTTCCGAAGAGCATGGTCTGTCAAATTATTTAGATATTTCTGCTGCCGAAGTAAAGCACTAAACTCCTCGCTCTCTATGTCATTCTTACAGCTAGGGGAGCTATCAGCCCCCTCAATCTCATCATCTATTTCCATTCTGTCCACTTGTGCACCCTATATATAAATAAAAGAAATTTTACTAATCAGTTGTAGTGGCTTTCAAATTCTCAAACAGATGCCAATTACTGTTCTAGGTGATACCAGTAAAAACACCAAGCCTCTACCTCATCCTCGGAGAGATATCCATCCGGTACAAAGAACCCATCTTCACTTTCTTCATCAGACTTTGTACATTCCTCTTGACATTCGTCTTCATCTTTATCACAATCAGAAAGACTTTCACCAGGTTCCTCCTAAAAAGACAATGTTGTTAATAGATGGATGGCCTCCATTGTATTTGTATATTATTTCAATTAAACACAAAAACTCAGTGTACCTCTTCCCATTCCTCATCGCTGCTGACATCATAATCCAGGCTTGGATCCTTCCTTAAAGGATGGCGTGGTCCAACAACATGACTAGAAATACATGTTTCAATAACATAAGCAATTCAACTATTGCTATTTTCAAAATACTGATATCATAACATACAAAAGCAAAATTACTATTGATACTAGCTCTAGCATAATTATTACTAGGTATTTAATTAAATCAACAAATGAGCCTCTGACAGTAGTGACTATCTGCATATTTAGAATTTAGAAGAAACTCACAAGTAAAACAGTTTAACTAAGTCAAAATAAAAAAAATCCATATAATAATCTAACCTTTTTGCAGGCCAAACACCATAAAAGGCAGGTCTATGAGATTTATCAAACTGCAATAATTGTCTACCCCGACTGTATTTCTTGGCATCAGGATGAGAACTATCTGCATTCATTGGGTATGAACTGATATCAGAACTACATTCTCCCAACCCATCAACATGTTTCTCCGTGTCCATCTCAACATCATGAACAGCAGTTTTAATAGCACTCAGCTTAAGTTCCTTAAAAACTTCAGTCCGAGGATTCTGGCGTAAGCCCCATCTCTGTTTTCTGTTTGAGCGAATTGTTTGTCCTAAAGAGCGCCATAAAGAAAATTGTGTCCTGAAAAGTGAGACATTTTTAGTAAGATCTGAAAACAAAACTACTAGTATAAAAAGAATGGTAAAACAGTAAAAAGATACTTACTTGCGAATATCTTCAAGCATAACATCCCTACTTGATGCAAGAGTACAATCCATTGAAAGTGTAGCTGACTCAAACAAACTTTCACTCTTGCTGCTTGACAAATCAGATGCAGTTGATTTAGTTGAAACTATGTCCTTCTCAGATGATGGAGATGAGGGAACAATTTTACTTCTTTTCAGAAAACGCTCCATAATTGAGGCTTGCTTTTGTAAACTACGCTTTTTTTTTAATTCAGCTTCTGCTTTCTCTCTACGCCGTTGATCCTTTTCTGCCTCATCTACCTGTTTCTTTTGCTGTTTCTTCTTTTCAGAAGATTTCTCATCATTTCTTGACTCATCTTGTGACAATTTTAAATCTGATTCCTAAAACAATCAAGCAGTTAAGGAAAAAAGTCTTGAATAATGAAAAGATAAATTTATTTTCAATTTTTCATTAGATGAATTAAGTCAGAAAATTGAATTAATATATATATATATATATAACTACTGTAATATTCAATTTGAACATATGTAAAACATGATTGCACTGCCAATGAGAACAACATCAAGGTAGAAGCAACTTCAGCTATAAAGAACACATAACAGGATCAAAACAGCAGCCCTTAGCCCTTACATTGAGCAGTGTTTCTCTTTGCAGTTCATTGTGTATGCTTTCTTTCTCTTTCTCTTTTTCAGCCTCTTTTCTATTTCTCTCCAACTGCTTAATTAGCAATTTATTTTCTTGGCTTGCTCTTTTCTTGTCCCTACAATTATATTTTAGGAAAACAAATCAACAAACAAAATATATTTGAGACAACAATCAGAACATCTCAGGAATACTGTGTTTAAGTACATGTCTTCACTGTTTTTCTGCAACAAGCCATCCACCAACAAGCGGATATCTGCCTCGGGAAAAGCTTTATTGAGCTTTGCCGATGCCTTAATTAAGCCATGATTGTAATCTGGTTCACTCTCTAGCTTTTTCAGAGCTGCTATCATTTCTGAAAAACAACCCAATTTTATCAAAATACTCGTTAAACAAACAAACAATCCCATTCCCTAAACATGATCAAATAAAAAACTCGTTTAAAGGCCAAATACAATGGAACACTAGTATAAATGTCAATTAGGGCAAACGTCGGTATACTATCAGCCATGTAGCCTTTATTGACATCATATTAAAACAAGAACTTCAGAATTTCAATTTTAAACCTTTTTTACAAATAAGATAATTACATAAAGATTTAGATATGGCATCTAATTGGTTGCCAAGTGAATAACAAAGTACGTAACTCAATTCTTGAGATGATTAGTATGAGCCAAACTATATATTTACAATTTACATGACACACGGGCTTCATATAAGCACTACCTTGTCCTCTTCATTTCAAGAAAAGTATAATGTACTAACTCAGATGTTCAGGAAGGCAATGTATATTTAAAAACCAATAACAAACCAACACGTACTACAATGATGCAGAAATTAGAAATACAAATTGATACACAATCTCAGTTGAATGGCAAAAAGCCACACTACAAACAGCAAGAATCAAGAACAGACACATTCTTCTTCCAAGTAAAACAAAGAATTGAATTAATTAATCAAAATCAAAGTACATTGAACAACCACAACTAGCTACATGAGTGACAGAACAAAATACCAGAGATAGCAATAATCCTCTCATGGATCCTTCTCCGGCAAGTGCGTCGAACACTGAGCTCTCCTCGAACAGATTTTGGCATCAATTTCAAATCCCTAGTCTGCATCACCAATATAGCAAGTCCGTCAATAATAAACAAAAACTCTCAATCTAGAATTGATAACAATCCCTAACACGCATGTTAGAAAATTCAATAATTCAAGAAAAACAAGAATCCATAATCACCTCCCAACACCAGAGACACGACTCGGCATGGTCCTCCAATACATCAGCATCAGCGTTTGGCACGCCGTACGACACTCTCTGTCCCACAAACAACGCGCTACTCTTTACCGTCGCGTAGGTCACCGGCTCCGCCAGCACGATTGCGCCGTTACTTACTTCTCCGTTTAACTTGTCGTTTATCTCGTCCACGAGCTTCGACAGTGGGAGGTCGCTCTCCTCCATCAGCGCCGCGACGACGACATTTCGCGAGCCACCGCACTGGCTCAGCTCAACACGCACTTTCTGAGCCATGGCTTCTTTGTAGTAGCGAAACAGCGCGTCGAGCTCCTTCTCGAGGGTTTCGATGTGCGCTTGCTTCTCCTCGGCGCTCTTTAGGTTTTGCAGCAACGAGGGAACCTTCTTCCGCTTCCGCATGATAGTCTTGGCGCGATTCGATTTCGGATCTTGCGGTGGAAGAGGAGGAGGAGGAGGCGGAGTAAGAGTAGGAGCGTTTTCGGCGTCGACGTCGATAATCTCAGTCGGCGCTGCCATTTCCATCTCGCGAGCGTTCGGAAACGGAGAATGGAACCTCGAATGTGAGATCTGAGAAGAAGATAACGGAATCTACGAACCCTAATTGCTCCGATGTGGTGTGTGGGTGAGTGGAAGACGAATTGGCAGTGTTTGAAATATAAACAACGATAAAAGGAAAATAATTTTTTCGAGTTTGGCGCCAAACTCGCGTTTTTGGCTCCAGTTTTGCAAATGTAGTTTTCCGACATCCCAAAGGACGCAAACGCGGCATCAAATTGCAATTTTAGTCCAAGTTAATTCCTAATTTATGATTTTGGTTTTTTTTTATTTGTAATTTTAGTTTTTATATATTTTTTAAAAATATTATTTTAGTTTAATTTTCAACTTTGTATATTTTTAATTTTATATTTAATTAATTAAAATATTTTTTATTATACATTAAACGAATATATTAGATTTAAAATTTAATTTAATAAAAAAATACACAAATTTGAGAATTGATCTAAAATTATAAATTTTCTAAAATATAAGAATTAAAATGGTAAAAAAATGATTAAAGTTGTGAAAGTATAATTAAAGAATAATCAAAATTATAATTTTATTTTAACAAGTGCTAATTAATATCCTAAAGATATTGATTAAGAAATTTAGAGTATAAATATTTTTCTATGAATTATATAATAGATATTTTTCTTTTAATTCTTTAACCTGATTAACAAGACCTTTAACCTATTATATATAAACACATCATAATGTAATTTTCAGGTTTACCGTTTGCCCTCAAAAGTAAAAGTTTGCCCTTTGTTTCACTCAAATAAAAAACTATTTTTTATCACCTTTTTTAGAGTATATTTTAATATATATATATATATATCAAAATAAATATGATAGTAATATAAATTTTTTAGACCATTTTAGAGTATTTATGAAAGAAAACACAATTAATGAAAGTAATACTATTGTGGGAACAAAAATTATTCGCATACTCAAAAGTTTTCTACACAAATCACACTTAGAGACAAAAAAAAAATTGTCTACACAATAAATAACAATGAATTTTAGCTTGTGAAAAGAGAGGGTTATATTTTTACTTACCTAAATTAACTCACATAATATATTGTTAATAATATACCTTGATGATGAGTTTGGGTGGGAGATATAAGTAAGTGTCCACACAATTTTTAATTGACTCAAATTGACTAATAAAATTGAAAATGAGTAGTTTGATCACTTAAATATATTTGTTAGATTGAATATAACATTAATTTAGTTTTAACGAATTGATTTAGTGGTTAAATTGATGAATTAATTTGGTTGAATCAATGAATCGATTTGGTTAAATCAATTAAACCAAATATTAAGTATTTTTAAGATTAAAAATTTAATAACAATATAAAAAACGGACACATCCAATAATTAAACTAAAAACTTAAAAATTGTTTAATTGATCACCTTATTACCAATACATCATGATCAATTATTTAATTTATGACACAATTACTATAATAATATTTTGTTACTTATACTAATTCATGTAGTAAATGAGGAGTATGCAGCAATGAGGGTCGGGGCCAATGAGGCGAAAGGAATGGTTAGGGATCCAAAAAGTGGGAAAATAGGGAATGTGTAAAGAGGGGAATAGAGGAAAAAAGTTAAAAAGGAGAAGAAGAAAAATATCAACCGTTGATGTAAATAAACAATCTAATATAATGGTTTGAAATTGGTTTCTCACAATGGGAGACTTACCCACGTCTCCCACCTTAGCATCAGCGGTATGTTGATTTGGTTTTTTAGCATGAATGTGACAATCGATTTATTCGAATGTGAAAGGAAATAAATGTGATAATCATTTTGATGATAGAAGCATACTTTTGAATATGATATATTCCTTCTGTTGTTTATTACTTGCGTGTGTTTGGTTTGATATTAAAAAATTAATTTTGAATTTAAAATTAACTTTAGATGCATTTTTATATATTTGATTTATGTTAAAAATTAATTTTAGGTTGAAAAACCTTTGAGTAATTATGCATTAGATTTAGAATTTTGTGTTGAATTTTACTTTTAATTTAATTTTATAATCAAATATCAAGATATAAATCATAGCACTCTAAAATCAATTCTAATCAAAATTATTTTTAAGAATATTCTTACAAACACGCAATACTTTAGAAACCAAAAATAATAATCAATTATTTCAATCTTATAACATAATTGATGTGTAATATTATACTTGATTTTTGCATCTTGATGTATGGGAAATCAATTTCCATTAATGATAATCAAAATTTATGGTTTGAATTTTTTGATTATGTGAGCTTGTGTCATTTGTTAGTGTTAAGAGTAAAAATCTTCAAAAGTTAAATGGTACATATTGGCATCCAAATTGGCTGATCATGCTTGCAATTTGGAAGGGAAAGATCTAATTATAGAGCAACAATTATCATTTTTAAACTAATTTTTTTCTCAAATTTTTATACAAATTTACGAGTATTTTTTTTTTCTTTCTCCCGAATAAATATATAAGTTAAATAATGGCATCCATACAAAATTCAGGTTGGGCATGAGATTATGATCCAAAAGTGCAGCTACCCGGTCCACTCAAACCTATGGCTCCTATTCAACCAATTAACCACTTCCACTTCGTAGTAGTTGGTGCACCCATGCACGCACCACAAAATTAATAACCCAAAAAACAAACTTTACAATTTCGTAGGAGATGCTCAGGAGCAGCACGCTAACACAGAGTGTTACAGTCACCTGTGTTCGTCACAGTCACAGACAATGGTTCCAATCAATTCCCGTAAATTATAGATTCTGTGACGCTGCTCGGAACTCTCTATCATCCAACTCCGCGATCTTCAAGTGGAAAAGAAAGCCCAATTATAATCGTAACCGTTCTGGAATGGGGACCTTCACCACGCGCGCGTTGGCGCAGCCGCTTCAGAACGCCGACGAACTCATCGATTCCGTCGAGACATTTATCTTCGATTGTGACGGTATGTTACTCCAATCTCCCAACTAAAATAGTTCATTTTTTTTTTTTTTGGAAGAGTTTCATTTTTATAACTAAAGATTTCTACACTATCACTTAATTAGAAATTAATTTATATATTACTTTTAAAATAATTTTTACTAAAAAATGTTTCTGATTTCCGTCAACCGATCAGAGACCAACACAAGTGAATCAATTGTCTTGTCACAGTATCATTCCAGCTTAACTTAATTAGTCAACTCAAATTCAAACCTTAATCGGTAATACTAATTCTACCTAATTCGAACAAGATTATTTTAAAAGATAAAAATACATGTGATCTCTTGCAATAAAAATATATGACTGGATGATAGTATATGAAAGAGGTAAATGAATGCCAGTATCTCCAGAGATCAGTTTCTCTTTTTGCCAAGGAATATATATTCTTATTTAAGATATAAGATTTGTCTAATAGTGAAGAGAGGAAGGTTGTTTAGAATACTAATAAAGGTGTCTACATGATGAGCAAATTGCATCCCTATTTAAAATTAAAATTAGGAGACAAAATTAAACTTTTTAATAATAAAAGAACCAAATTCAACAAATTAAATAAAATAAAGGGACTAAAAGAATAATTTAGCTTTTAATAATTCAGCTTGTCTGGGTGTCACGTTAATAGATATTGTACAGAGCATCTGTTTACTGAACCCTCGCAAAAGTGACCAGATCAATTGATGGAAATAAATGGTGATAGTTAAATTTTTGTGAGGTCCATCAGGGGAAAATTACAATATCAATGACTCTTGCTTGTTTTTCTGTTTTCCTTTATTTATTCCATTGCTGTCTTTTTCAATTGATATTGACATAATGCTACCTTCTTACTAGAGTTTCCTTTTCCATTAAAACTTACTAATTTGCAGGAGTTATATGGAAAGGTGACAAATTAATAGAAGGGGTGCCTGAAACGCTTGACATGCTTCGGTCAAAGGTTCGTGTACTAATGTAGGCACTAGACCATTACTTGCAAGTGTCAATATTAACTATCCTTCAATTTGTTATTGTTCTTTTTAAGCAAAAAGTCTGAGATTCGGGTCTCTTGATAAATTTCTTTAGGGCAAAAGATTAGTTTTTGTCACCAATAACTCAACAAAGTCTAGGAAGCAATATGGAAAGAAGTTTGAAACACTTGGCCTGAATGTCAGCGAGGTTAGTCCACAGTTGTTGTTCCTCACTTCGTTTGTTTGCACCGAATTTGTTTAGTGAATAATAATGAATTCCTACTCGTTAACTCCTGTGTTATTTCAGGAGGAGATTTTTGCATCATCCTTTGCAGCTGCTGCATATCTGAAGTCCATTGATTTCCCAAAAGATAAAAAGGTAACATATATCATCTTTTGCTTTGTACTATGATCCAGACTAATATTAAGTATTTAATCAATCAAGTTAGAAAAGATGGGGCACCATATAAAATTTAGGAGTAAATTTCAGTGACCTCCCTTATAGTTAGCACTTATTATACTGACATGCTTTTTGTTTGGGAGATTACATTTGCTAATTTTTTGTTATTTTCAAAGGACTTTGTGTAGGATCTATGTGTAGAGGAGGGGATATGTGCGATTCATGTACAGAGAAGGGTATCTGGGTGTAAGGGCAACCATAAAGTAAGGGATGCTAGTGTAATTTTCCCAAACTAGGCAATTGTCAGTGTAATTCCCCGAAAATTTAGAAGTCCACAGATCTTACATTCAAGATTTTATCTGTTTGATACTTTTTGCCTTAATTTATCAAGGCTAAGTATCATTACAAGTATATATTTATATAAAAGATGATATACAAACTAGTTTACATTGATATAGTTGAGCAGTAAGGGGTGCACTTTGTTTCTGCATTGGACTTTTCTTCCAACGGTTTTGTTTAGCGTCTTCTCTCAACATTTGTTGAAATTAATTGACTCTACCCTTATAATTAAGCCCAAAATTATTTAAGTTTGACCTTTAAAATGTGTCATTTCATCTGTGGTGTTTTCTGCTAGCAAAAAGTTTCTTGTCTATTACTTCTGTTGATATAAATTCAAACTGCATGAACTTTAAATCACTTAATTCCTCAAATGTGAAATGTTTCCTTTACCTACATGTCTTTGATAAAGCTGCACCAGTAAGCAGCACCTTCATTTTCTTTTGGTGTAACAAATGATTGTTTAAAAGGGTATAGGAAAAACTTGGAAAACCGTAGAAGTAAGTAACCATTAAAATCTCCTTGCTAAAAATGATGTAATACAAACTTGGTTTTTCATAAAGCCTAGTGGGCAATGGCTTTGAATGGTCCATGAGTGGGACAAGGCTTGGTTTTTGTTGTAGTAATGTAGTGGTCCCTACTGCTAGTTAGATTACCATATGACACATTTTGAACCTAGGAACTTAAGTGATTTTGGGGCCAAGCTTAGGATAAGTGAAGTTATCCTTATTTGTTTGTGTTATAGTAATTGCAATGCTGAACTTAATGCTTGCATGATTTATGTAATTGTGTGTATATTTCTTGAGCAATAATTTATAACATTATCATTTGAATTATGTTACTCTTGAATGCTATATCCTTCACAATCTTAATTATTTCTCAGACTGGTGTATAAAGTCGAAAGTAAATGATTGATCTATGATCATGATTTAGGTTTATGTCATTGGAGAAGATGGTATCTTGAAGGAGCTTGAGCTTGCTGGATATCAGTACCTTGGTGGGCCGGTATGTATTGGGTTGTGTATGCAAAATCTTTACTGCCTGCTCTTTTATTTACTTTTTAAATTTGATCGCATGGCTCTGTGTAATATCATTTAATTCTTTCTTGTTTTTCAAATCAGTTTAACGGATAATGCATATACATCAGATTTGAATGATAACACATGGCATATAATAGTCTCACCATCAGATGGATAGGTAAATGAGTTTTGGAGTAAGAGAAGCAGAAGCAGGATGCTTAAAGTCTAACAAAACTAGTCGATGATGTACATACTTCTTTTACGTGCTTCCAAGGGAAAAGGAGAAGATAATAAGATAATAATTTAGCACAGAAAAAAGATTATCCAGACAGATTGACTTTTTTTCATATCTTAACATGCAACAATAAAAATTTTAGATATAAATTTATTCGTGAGAGGACATTAAAGGGGTTGGTCATTGATAAGCGGAAAAGGAATCAAAGGACATTTACCCATGCATACCTCAGAGGACATTTCCTAAGAATGAGAGACAGTACTTTAAAGCTGAATTTAGTACAGATTGTTTGTATTATGGCTTAGATAAAAGATTCTTGTGTTGTGGCTCAAACATTTCTTATTCTAATGAAGAAGGATTGCGTTGAAGTTTTTACTTTTGATGCTTGGTTTGTGATTTGAACATTTTCCTTATGTAAAATTTAAGTTTTTATTACTATAGAATTATTCTTATGTATGATATTCTATTCCTTTTCTATATGCATCTTCTTTCTTTAGGAAGATGGTGGGAAAAAGATAGAACTGAAGCCAGGATTTTTTATGGAGCATGATGAAGATGTATGTACTTCCTGCCTTTCTTGATAATTGGCAAATTTTTTTGTATAATATTATTCCAAGTTCCTAAAAGAATGTTTGTATTATTAGGTTGGAGCAGTTGTTGTTGGATTTGATCGCTACTTCAACTACTATAAAATCCAGTAAGATTTCGAACACTGACACTGAAACATTATACAGAAATGTGTATGCACCCAAGTTAGAAACATATGACATATCAGCCTTTTGATTGAAAAATCAGAGGTCTTGTTATGCATTAATTTTTTTTTATAATGTTCCTATTTTTCTTTATGAAGTGTTTCTGTGATTCAGATTCCAAAGACAGATTGTTTTTATTCTTTCAAATTTGTACTTGTACATGCAGAAGATATATATTTGTTATGCATTGACATTTATATTTGTTGTTGTCTATATCTAGCTTTTATGAGCATGGAATATTTCACTAAATTACCTGATCTTATATGTATTTTAAAATATAATAATGTTTGTCTCACACCCCTTTATTGGGTCTAAGATGAGTAGAAGGAAGAAAAAGATAGAATGAAAAGGAAAAAGAAAGAGAGAGAAAGTGAGAGACGATGTTTTCACTTGGAAAAAGAATAGAGATAGAAATGAAGAGATGATACATAAGGAATACAAGAGAAAGGGGTGTGAAAAATCAAAGCCCTTTAGCATATGACAAAGATGGCAATTCTATTTCGAAGTTATGCTGAGGTGAAAGAAACTCTTCATGGGTTGTTAAATATTATTTTTTCGTTTGTGATGAAAGGTATGGGACACTCTGTATACGTGAAAACCCTGGATGTCTTTTCATTGCTACAAACCGAGATGCTGTTACTCATCTCACAGATGCTCAAGAATGGGCAGGTTTGTCCTTCCCTCTCGTACTATTGATTTTATTTACTACTTTGTACATAATAATGTATAATCTACTAGTTCAATTTTCTTTATCATGCTACAATTATAGAGTTAGAGTAGATTGCATTTCAACCAAATAAGCATTTCCTAGCAGGCTCACAAACTAGAAAACAGTTCAACACAATCAACACACAGTTACTTGTTACTATCCCAGAAGTTAATCATTCTTTAAATTGCATTCAAATAGTTAAAGCTGCTATAATTTGTTCTTGAATTTCAGGTGGGGGCTCAATGGTTGGCGCTATCAGTGGATCTACTCAACGTGAGCCATTAGTTGTTGGAAAACCCTCAACGTTTATGATGGATTACTTGGCAAACAAGTAAGCTTTCTATGACCTAATTCCTTATTCTTAGTTCATGATACATAAATTGTCTATGGCATAAATAATCTGACGTTAGTGAATGACATTGTGTTGCATAATGTTTATGCATTGTCTTCCTTTGATAAGACATGTTAAGTCTAGACCCAAGTCTTGATCTATTTATACATTTTTGCACCATACCATCATTTCTCCATTTTCTATCCCTAAATCATCTATGTTGCTGTAATGGAACACTTTCCCCTGCTTTTAAAGTGGTAACAATAAAGAAAGAAATGTTCATGCCTGAGGTTGGAGTGGAGATTTCTATTGGGCAAGGCTCCATCGCAGATTATTATATGATCATTTTCTGCTTCCATTGAACTGTCCTATTTATTCATCACAGATTCTTAGGCACAGGGACGCCCATTGAGGTGGGCACTGGAAGAAGTCCACAGGTGCCCCATGGGTAGGGGTAGGGAAACAGATGAGAAAAGGGGCAAAGCACACATTTACATGTATTTTTCAATGTAATGTGGCATGCAAACATTATATATGCATGTTTGTTCATACACACATGTGCTCACCTTATAAGATTCATTAGTTTACAGTATAAATAAAACGGTTTGTTAAGGATAATGGTTAAGAAATTATAAGTTGAAAGTTTTTACTAGAAACTGTAACATTTAATGTCACATATGCGCCTCTTGATTTTTAATATAACCTTTTTTATTTAAGACAATGGATAGTAAAATTGTAAACAAAATAAGTAAAATATTTTGCTCTAAAGTTTCCCTTAACTCTTGTATTCATTGAACCACAGATTTGGCATTTCGAAGTCACAAATATGTATGGTTGGGGACAGATTAGACACTGATATCTTGTTTGGACAAAATGGTGGTTGCAAAACTCTTCTTGTGCTCTCAGGGGTCACCACACTGGCCATGCTTCAGAGCCCTAACAACTCCATACAGCCAGACTTCTATACCAACAAAATTTCAGATTTTCTTTCCCTGAAAGCTGCAGCTGTATGACTATAATATTTATACATTCTTCCCAAATTGTGGTGGGAAAAGTCATGTATTTAAGAAGTAAATTGAATTTTGTTCACTCGTTATTTATTTTCATTAATCAAAATACTAGTTCCTAAGAGGACTGAAAGTAGGCAATAAAATGACAAAAAATAAAGTCTCTCATAGACTAGTTTTAGTGAATGAAAATAAACCAGACTAAAAATTTAATTAACATTATTTATAATTTTCTTAATTTTATAATTCTTATTTTTTAATAAACAAAAATAAGTAAATAGTGACTAATGATTTTTTACTTTCAATATTTATATGATCTAATTTTGTTAGTTTTAAAATTTTCATTTTATTTTTTATTTAATTTTGGAAATGAGACTCTTATCAATACTTATATGGTAATATATTCAAATTCAAACCCTTTAAAAATTGTTTTTTGGCAGGACGCTTTAAAATTGTTTACACAAATTTCAACATGCATATCCAAATGCAAATAGTTTATTAAATTTCAAGTACTTATAAGCTTTTGTATAATAAGAACTTATTAAATAAGATTTTAACTAGATTTATTCAAACATCTCCTACGAGTCTTAAGTACACATAAGCTGATACCAAAGAGATAATTTGACAATCTCAACCGTTCCGAAACACAACTTCAATTTTTGGATAGTTAAACTTCTAAATTACTTTAATAGATTTTTTTTAAGAGTACAAAAAGTTTAAATTAAACCTTAACCCATATACCAAACTAATTAACGAGTGTGCTTCTGCCTTGGATGTTTAAAATGAGTTTAATAGGGCATTGATATGAATAGTGTAGAATATTTTTAGATTATTATTATTCAATCATAAATTTATGATTATCGTTAATATGATTTTTAAGAGATATTTGGTAGAGAAAAAGTTTTTATACCTGAGATATATGATTTCTATAAAAGTTGATTTGTCAGAATTTGTAAAATGTTTGGTTAATTTTAATATATTTTTTGAGAATTAAATATTCATACAAAATACACAATTAAAACTTTTCTTTCAATCACGAAAGTTAGACTCTTACCTCTCTACTCAAAAATGTTTATGCTAAAAGATGAGTTAAAATTGATTCTTAGAAATTATAATTTTTTGATAATCTTTTTTATTAATTACATATCAAACATGAGAATCATAATTTCTCACCTAAAGTATAAAAAAAAATCATCTATCAAACATTTCCTTAAAATAATTATCATAAAAATTAATAAACTTATATTCCTCTCCATAGAAAATTATTGGCTTATGATATAAAAAAAATTATAAGCTCAGTTTAAAACCATTTTTTCTCTTTTAATATTAAACACGCTCCCGACCAAGATTGAGATTTAACAATTCCAAGGCAAACCAATATTTGGTTAACGACCAAAAACAATCTAGATTTGTTAATTTCCTTTTTGCTCTTCCTAATTTTAGTTACCAAAAAAAAGGACTCATCTCGCAATTGAGATTGGGGTTGGGGTTTGGAGGATAAGACTTTCTTGATTTGTGCCTTCTGGTCCGAAGTGGGATGAGTTGGAAATTTGATGCCAAACTTTATCCTCAACTTTCCCTTTTTGTTTTTGGATTCCTCGAGAGAGACATTCCTTCTGCTGGAATGACCTCACGATAACCAGAATAAATAACAACGTTGTTGAAAGGTACGATCAATAATGGCCTCAAGAAGCTTCTGCAAGAGAAATTTCTTTGGTGACAATTGCGAGTGAAGACGCTGTACAGTTCTTCATCAATAATGTAAACAAGGTCAGCAGTGGTCACATATGGTTGTTCGTTTCCTTTCCATGGGAAGGTGATCCTTGTATGTTTCTTCTAACCAGGCTTCACATTAATTGTCAACATCTCCTTCACATGCTTAGTTTCACTGCAACCACATGGAATTAATAAGGCAGAAAAATACACTGTTTATAATCTTTTTTATTCTCTTATATGATTTATACCATAAATATTTTTCTATTTTAGTTACTTAACCAATATCCTGAAGACACTTGTTAGTCAGAACCAAATAATAATAGCAATAGAGAATCAAACTTACATGTTTTGCTTGAATAACAAATTTTTTGAAAAAAATGAAAATCAGCAGCTCAATATCATTAAGATTAGGCATGACAACGTGACCCGAACCCGTGAGCATCCGTCTGAACCCGTCCCGATTTTAATGGGGAAAAACCATATTTTTTGGGTTCGGATTCAGATTTTCCCCGCAACATGAATTTGGGGGCGGGGGCGTGTTTGGTATTGGAGATATCCGCCCCGTTCCACCATTAACTGACTTAGTGAATTACAAATATACCCTTATATATATAAAAGGAGAAAAACCAAAACCCTAACCCTCTAACCCTCACTTCTCACTCTCTCCACTTAGGCAACTAAGGCAACATTCAATAATTACTTATGGTAGTGTCCAAGCTTGCAGCTCTCTTATGCATGTGTTTGTTTATTGTTATGTTTCAATTTCAAGTTTTTGTTGGTGGAATTGATAGGAAAGAGT
>CM023958.1:35324295-35337698 GCA_013407115.1 Glycine latifolia
CAATCTTCATTCACAAATCTACAAGTCCTCATTCCTAAAAGCCCCCCCACATCCAAATAACACAAAACACAAACCCCAAAACAAATATTGAAAATGAACACTTGATTTGAATCTCGAGGACTTGGACAAAGAATGAAATGCAAGTCTCATGAGTCATGACCCAAATCATTGTAGTATTGAAAACAAACGACGAAACCAACGACCCACAACAACAACATCACACAAGCACCGATCACAGGCCATTATGACGGGATCTGAGCAAAAATCAGTCAAATTGAGAAGAATTCACAAATGGGTTTCTATTGAATAGCAAGTTACATAGGTAAATGAAGGAAAAAATTGAAGGGGAGACAGAAACATAGAATAACAATGTTGGATTGAAGAAACTAACCTCGTATCTGTGTGAGTTTCGTGCGTACGATTTGGGGAAAAATAGGTGAAGAGTGCAGAGAAAATGAAGAGAGAGAGAGAGAGATTGGTGGGACAAGATTCGACGAGGAGCGCACAGCAGTGTGGAGGAGCTTGATGGAGTGGGCTTGGTCGGCGGCGAGGGAGGCTTTGGAGAAGGTGTCCTCGTCGACGAATATGACTTTGGTGAAGAGAAACTTCTGGAGAGTGGAGAGAGTCGAGAGTGAGAAGTGAGGATCAGAGGGTGAGGGTTAGGGTTTGGGTTTTTCTCCTTTTATATATATATGGGTTTTTTTTAAGAGTACAAAAAGTTTAAACCTTATCCCATATACGGATATACCATACAAAATGAGTGCGTTATTACTTGGGGTTTTTTAAATTAAACAGGTTCCTTACCAAAAATAAAATAAGCGGATTGAGGATTGACAACTCCAAAAATAAGCAAAATATATGCACACAACCAGTATGGTTAAAGACCAAAAACAATACTACCAGATTTGCTAAATATTCATTCTATTTTCTTGTTTATGATGGATTCGTCAATACGTGAGGTTGCTTGCATTGCAGTGATGATGGGTCTCGCTTGTGTTATCGACTTATCGCGTACTTTCAGTTTTCAATACACCTCTACGCACGACAGGTAACTTTATAAGAAAACCAAGTTACTAGTGTTTGTAAAAAACAATATTTACCTTTGTTTTTGAAAAACCAAATACTTACATTTTTTGAAGAAAAATGTTAAAACTTTATAATAATGGATTAGTATTTATTCTTACTATCAAAATCTATAAAATCAAATAAAATAGTAAAGATAAGAGCAGTTGACATTTTAAATTTAAATTACAATTGTTTATGGAATTCAAAGTAATTTAAGGCTAGAGCTCTTCTAGATCAGGATTTATTAGTTTTTAAAAAATGTTAGTATTACAAAGTGAATGTAACAAATATTTCATGTTACCAATATATTTTCCCTTGTCTCAGTTGACATTTTTATTTACTACACCCCAAAGAAAAACTTGACATTTTTTGGTGAATGTGTTTTTTATTCTAATCCGTGTGTTTGGTCATCTTGCATATCATACTGCTGTCAATGCTTGTTGTACTTTGGACTTGATTTTCACAGCCCCTTTGTTATTTGTATTCGGACCTCCACGGTTCTGGTCGTGGATTATTATGATCCTTTATCCTTAGACCGCACGAAATAACTAAACTTGCGATCCATATTTTTATGTTCAAAAGATATTTTTCATGGTTCACTATTTTTTTAAAAAATTTCCAAATTAATTTTAAATTTTGAAAAAGTAATAAAGCGTTTTTTTAATTCTACGATTAGACATTGAAGTGGACTAAGTATAGAAAACTACATACTCATAAAAGGATAAATACAGTTAGATACTATACAAATAAAAGTACAGAAATGATGTACCTTGTCCCCGAACAGTTAAATTACAAGGTGCTTTCTGTTACATAAATCTGATGCCTAGAGAAAGCAGAATATCATTGTTACTTGGAGGGATGCGTTTAAACGACATACTAGTACAAATTAGCATCTGTCAGTTACAAATTATGACATTTTACAAAAATATATACATTAAGACCCAGAATAATCAAGGATGATACAAGTGCCCACTTCAACCCCCCAGCCGTTGAACAACTAAAACTGAACAGCTAAATCCTATCTCCAAAAAATTATAAATGAAAAGCCACAGCTAGAATCGGGGAGAAAATGTTGAAAATATTATCCCAACCCTGCAGATTCCAGCCAAACTACCACCGAATGGATCTTTACAACTATATCTGCCACTCCTACATGAGGTTTCAGAAATCTGACTTCACAAGCTTCATTCGAGGTTTTATGCTAACATTGGCAAAGGGCTTTGTCTGTTCTACATGGACATAATCCCTTGTCTTGAGAACCTGCAATCATGGTTGAAATTAAATATGAACCAATGCAAAAGTTGCCAAGTAAGCCTTTGAAGAATTCAAACAAAGCATATTAAGAAACACATCCAAGGTGTGAAAGCACTAGAAAAATCTCACACCATAAAAGTGAGCTGTGACCCTCCAAACAAATATTCAACTAAGAACTAGCATTAAAATTAAACCAATAGAACATGTTTTATGACCAAGATTTAGAATTTTAGACACTGTTCACGGCACATTTGGTGTTCAGCTCAACATTGTTTTAAGGGTATTGACTCCGACTTGCAGAGAGATTGGGTAACCCTGCTGCATTATTAGTTTTTCTCTTTCATTTACTTTTCCCACCATCTGTCTTGGGTGCTATCAAAGGATGTCGTCCTTGGCCCATCGTTAATAATTTTTTTTTCAATTATTATAATCCTAAACATGAGATGTTAAATTAATGCACAAGATCATTAGACAATAAATGTTGTATATGTAAAATAATTCTGAACACCATACCAGAGTTTCAAAAAACATCCGAGATGCTTCCTTCCGTGTTTTACCAACTAATAAATTGTCAAGATGCAGCTCCTTTCTTCCATGTAGATCTTCCTTATCAAACACAGTCTGCAGATACTTGGCAACAGCCCTGTTGATAAATGCACTAGTTAGCTATTGAAATATAATATACATAAAACCAGGAATCAATGCAGAAAAATCTTACCAAACTCAAATGAATTCACACAAAATTGAAATATGATCCTACACAATCCAGATCCAGATAAAATACATTTCAGTTGATTGTTAAATGTTACTTTGTCAAGATGACTTAAAACTGAATCATCTGCACACAACCATAAATTATGGGCTTCTTCCAAGTGAAAGAGACCTTTAATTGCAGTTGCAGTGATTTGTCCATATCTTCTAGGAATTCATCCCATCTAAGGAAATGGCTGGCGGGAATTTTAAAAGAAAGGAAAGTATTTCAACTGTACTAAGTGTAAGAAAGAACTCATGTACCACCCATATAGGCACAGCAAAATGTAATGATTAGCAAAACAGCAATGAGGAAAAAATAGTGCAATTACTTTCTATGCAGAGAAAGGTCAGTTACTGGAGTTTTGTACAAACAAACCTGGTCCTGGAAGACCATCCGCTATTTTCAAGGTTAGTTCCTTCAGCACATGATTGATAATCATCATCATCCTCAATTATCTCATCATCACCAACATTCAAAAACCCTGGGAGCATACACAGAATGAATTAATACAAATCAAAGAAACATAAAAAATAGCAGTAATAAAAGCTTCAATCTCCTGCTTCACCTAGGCCTAAATTTGTCAGACATTAATATTTATTTGCATATTCCCAACTAATTGAAAAGGGTGGAACCAGTGTCCACTAACTTCTATTATAAGAGTCATGAAAGAAGTGTTGAGGAAAGGAAGCCAGCCTCTTAAATGGAGACTGATAGACTCTGGGTGATTAATTGGTGACTAAAATTAACTAATTAATTAGATGGCAGAAGGCTACTTGATAGAAAACTATATATACTCTCCTACAACTATAAATACAGCTTTTCTACAATTCCAGGAAAAGGAAATGGAGAGCCTTCTAATTGTGGTAATGCTCAAGTGGTTAGTCTTTGATAGATCAATTCCATATGGTTATAAATATTAAGGCACTTTCTTAAAATAAACAGTGAAAAGCTTTTAGAAGCAAACCTGTGTCATTAGCAATCATGTCATTTTCCTGCACCATGTAGCCATAGAACTCAATTAGGCAAGAATACAATAGTAAAGAAATATCACATAAACAACATCTTAATTAAAACTACCTAACGAAAGGCCAGTAACACATCACATTTTGTTTCAAAATCAAATTTCAAAAATACTTATCTGTCATGGCAATGCAGAACCATAATAACAGATATTTAAAACACTTCAGTAGAAAGAGAACATGAACAAGCACGATTAAAAAAAAAAAGTTTATAGGCTAAAAAAAGAATAATGTCGAAGGTGCAGTTTAAGGCAATGTCAATGAGAAGCAGCAGAGTGCAAGAAGTTAGGGAACTTGCTGGTAGAATGGAGGGCCTTTAAAGTAAGCTGAGGCGCTCAACACCACTACCTTTCTTAGATTCTTAGAATGTGAGTTTGGGCCTAACTCAACCCCAAAAGCTTGCTCAAGGGGTAATGGTTGCCCCTCACTTATATACTCTATTTTGATTTTATCTTTAACCGATGTGGGACTTAGGTTTTTCCCCAATACACCCCTTCACGTCCAGGCCCTTTTTGGGGTTGGTGCGTAGATAACATGATGGGTGGCCCTTTGAATGAATTTTAGATATGTTCTGATACCATCTTAGATTCTTAGAATGTAAGTTTGGGCATAACTCAACCCCAAAAGCTAGCTCAATGGATGAGGGTTGCCCCTCACTTACATACTATATTTTGGTTTTATCTTTAACTGATGTGGGACTTTGGTTTTTTCCCAATAACCTTAATGATAAAAGTGGTGGGCAGAATTGTTGCAATGTTAAAAAATACAGGCTATGACTAGCATTACTATGTTCCTGAACCTTAGGAGCTTAGGGTTACCTTACTACACCATATCTCTTCGATACCAAATTTAATTTTAGGGCTGCTACATCTATTCACAACAAATGTAAGGCTTGAGTAGTTAATTTATATGGAAATCAACGAAAAACAATCCTGCATGCTTCTAATTGCACTTATAGTAAACAATACTTCAATAACATACTGTATGTTAGACTACAGCATATGTTGAACATGATCAGCTTCAAGAAACAACACTAAAAATATGGCATGCTAAGCACCAACTGCTTCAGGAAATAGCACAAAAAATATGGCATGATAGAAAGCAACAAAATAGTGACAAGACATAAAAGGATTGAAGTCAAAACACATTAGTCCCAGCAAATTAGCTTTAATTGTTGTGAGAACTAAGAAAGTGCAAAAAATGATATATGAAGACCATCACTTTCAAAATCCAATTCCCGCTCCTGCTTAAAATCCAGATCTCACTACCAAATTGTATTCAACCATGTCCAGAATTACATTTTCAATTTAAAAAAAAAAAAACCTTCAAATAGAAACAAATTTCTGCCTATAATAATTCTTTTGTCAGGCATATCAGATATGTTAAATGAGTCTAGTAAAAGAAAAAGAGACAAATCCAACAAATAAAATATATGAAAAGAGACATCTAACTGAAGGCAAACCGGAGAACTTACATCATTCTGAGCTACAAAAGGACTCCTAATTTCAGGGCACATTGTACTCTGTAGTTCAGCTTCCTGATAGACTGGGATTTCTTCATCTTTCAACAAACTCTCTACTTTAGCATTTTCAATAAATATGCAGTCAGACCTTGCATCCTTGTCATCACAATCCATGCCAGAAGCAACAATTTGATCTTCATTTAACTGCCTTAGCAAGCTGTTTCCATTTTCCTCTAATGGTAGGTCACCATTAAAGGAAGCCTGAATATCAGTAAATTCATCAGTTTCTTTAGAACCAGTAGCCAAGGATGTATATAAATCATTGGCTTCCAATCCATCTGTTTGAACTTGTGTTCCAGTTTCCATGCTACACTCAATAGCACCTACTCCATTTCTATCACTTTGATCCTCCACAAAGTCATCCTCTAGAATAGGGATTGTATTCAAATTCTCAGCATTTGGAATTCTCAATATATTTGAATGGATAGAATCAACGAGATCATTGGTTTTATCCATGAGAGCCAGTGATGCGGCAAAATCATTTTCAAAGACTTCAGTTAGGGATGAAGATTTATGCCCAGGGCCAACAGAGCAATTCTCAGCTTCAGAAACTGCAATATTTGCTCTGAGATTGTTCGATTCAATATTGTGAGAACTGTCAAGATCCTCCACATGAGAAACAATACTCATGTGCCCATGAGCATCAATATCAAGAGATCCCAAGTTAACCTCAGACTGATGACTCTCAGACAAAACAGGTACCTCAGTAGGTTGCACTTCTGCATCTTCCTGGAGTTGGACTGCCATAGGTTCATTATTACCCTCCACTCCATGAATTTCAGTATCTGTTCTAGAATAGGACTCTTGATCATTTGTTTTTTCTACAGAAGAACTATCTAAACCATAATCAAAAACCTTGATTCCAGTCAGATCAAATGTCTCATTTCGCAGAATAGTCAAATCAGTAGACAAATCTGGAAGATATGATAGAATTGACATAAGATAATGATAGGTGTAAATTTCAGAAAAGATTATGATGAGGCTATATGTGAAATTAAATTAAATGAAAATAGTTTAATCAAATAATGATGGCCATGTGCTCTCATGAAAATAGGTTTTTGAAAAGCAATTGACCACAATTTAAAATGAACTGATATAACCATCCCATAGATGCAGAAACAACATTTAGTAGATCACTTTAGTCTGCCCAAATCATAAAAGGTTAACTAGTCAAATATCATCAACAATTTTTACTTAATATCCAACTCTAAGAAATATTAGAGATGAAACAAAATACAATAGAAGCCTCACCAATGGAAGAAAGTGTCCTCATTAGAATAACAGTTGATTTGATGCAATGTATGATCATAAAAGTATTCATTTTCCTCATTTCAAAATTAATGTATCACAAAAAAGTGGCAATGCAAAACATAAAATGTACTAGGATGTGCTTGGTTCGTTTTATGTTATCATTTTCAGTTGATATGTTTTCACTAGAAGTAACAAAAATACCACCACCTTATTTTCATTTTTTTTCTGTTTTCAGGATTTTGTGAAGGAAATACTAAAAACATAAATGAAAATTATTACTGATGGATATATGATCACATTGTTCCAGGGATTTTAACTTGTTTAAGAAGGGGGGTTAGAGAGGCTAGAGCAAATACTCCAAATAATCAACAGCACAACATAAACATAGCCAAACGCACAACTCACCCGTAAATATTGGTTCATGGAAAATTTCATCCTCCAAAAATTGTCTTTGAATCATTAATATCTCATGACGAGTGCAAGGAGCTTTTTTCCGTATGCGACGAATGTCTTCCGTATTTGTCAATTGTTGGCGTATTGTACTTCAGAAGAAAATAGGAAAAAGCATTAGTATTCTGGTAACCAAAAGGAAAGTGGTATGCTAAATAAGGCAAAAACAAAAAATGGCTTGATAAATTTGAAATAAAATGAAATGGGATCAAAGTATGGAAGTAGAAAAAATTTGGGTATATTACAAGTTACAACTATTGCCACTCAATTTATGCAGCATATCAGTTCTCAAGCTATCCTTTAGTAAATAAAAGTTACTATATGCCTAGCACATGGGACAAACAAGGAGTGATTAATTTGGGACCATGACAATGGGTAACAACTAGTGGAAAAAGCAGAGTTCTAAATAAATGGGTCTGATATCTTGCCAGGTAACTGGATAACCATCCAATATTGATCTCAGCTATTTTTAACATACTAGAAATCATATATCAAAGATACAAAAAAAACTTCAGCAGATCTGAAAATTTCTCTCTTCTTCCAACTTTAATAAAACAAAATCAATTGCTCAGTCAGGCTCGCCTTGCCAATTAATAGAGAAAAAAGAATACTCTTAGAATTTGGATTTGGGCCTAACTCAACCCCACAAAACCGGCTTGTAAGGTGAAGGTTGCCCCTCACTTATATACTTTATTTTGGCCATATAACTAGTCGATGTGGTATATCCAACAAGTACAAAGATCAATTATCACAAATAGTAAAAAGAAGGGAGAAAGATAGATCTCTCATATCTGAAAGATTAGAAAAACCAGTGACAGACAATGCTATGTTTTTCACTCTATTTAAATCAGTATATAAAATGAAGTGTATAGATATGTACAAATGAAAGGATGGAACATTGTAAAAACATACTCGCCATGCAAGACCATCATATCATCCATATGCACCTTCCTCTTTAAGGCACTAGTACGTGGTGCAGAAGCAGAACGAACACACTTCATTGATGCTATTTCAGGGGCTGCAGGACTGGGTTTCATTTTCAAGACTGAAGACTTTCTACCAACTGGACCAACAACAAATTATTTCATTCAGCCTCAACCTCATTCTCAAGGAAAATACACACTGTAACCAATTATATAGCAAAAAGCATTAAAAGTCCACTCTTATACCTAATATGGATGACAGTAGATCATCATCATCAGGAACAGACTCAGCAGTTCTCTTGGATTGAGCTCCCCCGTAAGATTCAATCAAATCCATACTCTGCACTGTAAGAGTACTTTCTGTGTAGCTACGTTTTTTACCAGAGATGCATTTTACTCCTGCAGCACCTGTATGGCCTTCAGTTGCACCCTGATTGTCAGGAGTAGATGCCATCAGCAAATCATTTGCTTCACCATCGAGCTGGTAAGCTGAGAGCAACTTTTCAGGCTCTGGCATGTCAGTAGCAGCAGATCTGTTTATACTTTCTACTTTATCACTAAATATCTGACTCTCAAGTTGCATATCTGTTTTCCCCAAATCAGGCATTTCTTTAGATACAGATGGCTCTATAGTCTCTTGGTAACTTAAAGCAGGATTTGAAGCATCAGTTACATGACATTTTTCACCTGTAAAAAGTATAAGCAGCAGATTACTAAAAAAAATGGAATTTAGCTTGTTTAATTATGTCCATCAACAAGATTATACAATTAAAATGAAGTAACTTAACAACCAAACAGAATCAACTGAAATTACAAAAAGAGGGTACTATCACTACGCAGAAAAGAAAAAGAAATTTCAAATGGGTAACATAGGTCAAAAAGAAAAAGTCAACACAAAATCATGGTGAAATAATGTTCAATATCGAAATGAGTTCTGAATCTTTTTCTCATTTGTTTTTGCATTGCCCACCAGCATCTTTGGAATAACTTGTTCAGTGTTTTTGGTGAACACTGGTTTGTCCCAAGGACCTTTAGAAGACCCAGTATGTTCAGAGGATTTGGTAATAGGAAAGATGCCAAAAAGCTTTGGCAGTGTTCTCAGGCTGCAGTTCCTTGGTGTATTTAGTCGGAAAGATGCTAAAATCTGTATTTAGAAGACCCTGTAGTTTCTTTTCTTTTCTTTCTTAATAAATACTTTTCTTATCCAAAGGGAAAAAATACAAAATTGTATTATAAATTTATAGTAACAGACAATGTTATCAAGATCGAGATTCAGCTTAGGATTGGGAGGGGGTCGCAAGATCTTAAAACAAAGGATCGTAACAAGGATAGTAAGATCCTATCAAATGTAATTTGTACATACATGTGTATATACACACACACATAGAAGATATGGAAAAAGAAAGATATAAATGACAACAATAAAGCAAACTTAGTTTGAAATTTAATAACCAAGTCAAGAACAACAGAGCAAAACAGAGCACACAATCACAGTCAAAGCAGACAGAGTGGGTAAAAAATGAGAGAATGAGAGATACTGAACGCACCACAGGCACAGCAGCAAACAATCACAGGAAAGAGGGTCAAGTCGAGACTAAGAGACGAGAGGGAGAGAGAGATAGAGAAGGTAGGCAATGTTCGTCTGGGTCTGAAAATGGGGAGAAGCAGAATGTATCAATTTAGGGCACAAAAAATGGGTTAAAAAACATTTGAATCAAACTAGATCGCGCATGCCAAGTTGCCGACCCGAACAAACCAAGATTAGAAGAAAAGTTTGATTTCACACCAATCCTACTACAATCTTACTCCGATCCCACCACTTCACGATTTTACTCACGATCCAGCTCAGAAGCAGGCAGCAAGATCATGAAATTGTGCGATTTCACGATTTCATTGTGATATTATTAACAAAACTGATAACAGAAATACTTGCAATGTACTCATTCCACTTCAGAGGTTACAGCAGAGTAAATGAAGAAAGAGCAAAGTGAATAATTAAATTCAGTGTTTTAAATAACAGATAGTGACACATGGAAGCTGGCCCCAAAAATGCTATAGTGGGCTAGCCACTATTCTGAAATTTTTAATATAGTTTATATAATGATGCAGGGAATGAAATTATAAAGAGAAAACAGAGGTAGAGAAAGTGAGAAACCAGTCGCTGGAGAAGAGAAACCAGTTGTCAGAGTGCCGGATTGAGAGAGAAATGAGGTCAAGAGACGTCAACACGTCATACATGGAAGCAAGGGTTGGGTTGAGGAAGAAAGTGAGAAGCAACAGCTTTTTGAATGATTTTATAAGCAAAATATTGTTTTGGAAAGTGAAATTCCAAAAATAGCCTCCACCAAACACACCCAAAGTTAGTGTTTAGAGTGCCTTTTTGGAATCAAGAGATAGTGCTGCCATCCAGTCCATAACAGCCACTGTTTTGCCCACGACAGAGAGCACACTGAACTGCTCCGCTGAAGTGGCCCCCTGTAGCAGTCAGGGACCACTCCACTACGCTACACTGCTATAACGGGGCTATAGTCCACTATATAAGACACAGGCTAAATTAGTATAAATCATGAGATATTAACTTGTTCTATAATACCTTCAATAAATAACAGAGAAGGCTGGCCCAGATGGGACATGCATGGCCGAAGGATTGATTCAGTGGGCTGCACAGCTTCATGAGATACATGGTTTAAAGTCTCTGCTTCCTTCAGTTCTTGAGAGGCCTGAGCTTCCTCATCAACAACTTCAGGTCTACCAGGTGATCCTAGAGGACTAATAACATTGGATACTGGAGCATCGTCAAACAAACAGGATTGCCCCTCACTCTTAGAAATTTCAATGTCATTCAGAACTTCATGCTTTGATAATGTGTTACCATCCTGCAAATGACCATCGGATCCTGGACCCCGAGATTCATCCATGTTAGACAGTGGTTTACATGAGAGGTCCTCTTGATCAGAAGTAACATGAGAAGGAGAAGCAACATTTTCATTGTTCATCAAAGGAGCAGAAACAACAAAATTTGTAACAGTTTGATCCAAAGGAGCAGAAACTGGGTCATTGTTCGTCACAACTCCATCTTGTAAGTCCTCTTCCTTCTCAGCTACATCAGAAGCATTGATGGAAGAGTCCACCAAGGGTAATGACATTAAGCAATGATCATTAGGTATCAAATTTTCTTGATCCTTCATCACAACCTGGCATGCTAAATGCTCCTGCTCCTCTTTTTTGCTATCCATTTCAACCAGATCGCAGGCATTATCTTCATGATGCAAATCTAAAGAAATATGATTCCCATTATTTTGCAAGGAGCAATCAATTACATCATTCTCCCTTTGGTGAGTCAACGATTCTTTCTGTGTGGCCTCCAATGATATTAAATCTGCTGAATTATGATAATCAACTTCATTATTGCCCTGATCCATCTGAGTTCCAAATAAATTTGGCTCTTCCAGTCCAGGGGTTGATGGACCTTCAGCATATTCACTGACTTCAGCAGCAGTGGGTAAATCATCAATCTGTTCAAAATAATTCAGATAACTGATTAAAACCACAAGAAAAGACAGTCGGTTAGTTAACAGAACTGCTTTCATTTCATCCACTTTCCAACAAAGAGAAAATTGAAGCATACAACAAGGAATAAAACCAAAGATTGATAGAGGTGCAAATATTTTAAAATATCAAGTCAATCTTGCTACCACTGTCTTTCATCTTAAGTTTTGCTTACCTCCTGTTTCATTTCATCATTTTGATGAAGACTAGCACCAAAGCCATCAGGCTCCGAAGTAGCAGCTTTGTCATTTAACAAAACCTGATTTTATCAAATCAAATTAAAATCTCCAGAAGTAAAATAAGAAAAATGTATCTACAATTCTACATAGTCAATTAAAATCAATTATTTTCCACAGTAATACACAGCAATATACTTTGCTTACAGATGTATCAAGCAAATCAAGCATAACAGTGCTCCAACAACCACCAAAGGTTCATACCTATACTCAAAAAAAGATGGTAGACAACAGCAAAACATTCCTATTCCTGACAGAGATAAATGAAAAACACAGATCTACAAGCATAATGATGCAAATGACAAGCATCAGATGTATAAGGTTGCCATAGGTAGGTTTTGATCTTATGGACCGTTTTGTTTTTTCACACTCTTGTACCTATCCTTTTATTCATATATATAATATATATTTTTGCCGACCAAAAAAAAATAAAAATACCAGGCCTGTAAATCTCAGATGAATATATAACTCCAGTATATCACCACCAATGTGGCACATCTTACATCTATACTTCCTAGTTATAACCAGACAACAAACCATAATATCCAAATCAGTATGCTACAGCCTTAAAACCACATAGATCACATTTCATCAATCAGCTCTATGCATGGGATGCTGTTGAAAACCGAAAAAAAATAAAAAGACAAATTACCTCATCAAGGTCTAACCCAATTTGAGAAGCATCACCATCACCAAAGCGCTCTGCAAGACATGTTTGCCATTAAAATTACATAGCACAGATCTCTCCATAGCATATTTAAAATTCACTATCAAGAAATCAGTACAAAGAGAAACAGAAAGAGACAAAAATGTATACTAACCATCCAAGCCAAACTGTGAAGTAGTGTAAACCACACCCTCCATAGAATCTTGCAATGTAATCTGCTCCCTAGTACTGACATGGTGATCAACATAGTTACTGCAAGTTCACAACATATAAATTCGTCCGTTAATAAACCAATATACCTATCTTCACGATCTTACATAAAATGACCATTTAGAATATAGAGCAATTCTGAAAAGCACAGCCAAATAAAATATCCGCAACTTAAAAATTCAGGCATTATTATAAAATTTGTATCAGTCATCTAAAAGAACATTACCAGAGACAGATGGTGTCAAATGAAATGAAGCAAATTAAATTAGATAAAAATCAACTTAAGTAAAAATGTCCTCACCGAAGTAAGCAATAGCTAAAGCTACAAATGATCATATAATCAAGTATTTAGGAACTAACCCTTGAAGAATGTCATTATCTGGTAGTTCAAAATCATCAAGATCAAAAGTCTCAGGTAAGGTGATGGAATGGTAAGGTGCAGTGGACTCTTCAGGCGGCAAATCAACTGCTGTGGAACGAAAAGCTTGCTTAATCTTAAGCAA
>CM023958.1:35344102-35384655 GCA_013407115.1 Glycine latifolia
TGATTCTATGTAATTCCTTTATATGATGTAGGGGACCTTGTTATAAGGGATGATTTGTATTTATTAACTTCTAATTTGCATCTTTATTTGTTAGTTCCTGCATGATAACATCATATAAATATTTTTAATTTTCACGCTCTAAAAAAAGTATAATTACAATAATACCCTTAGGGCATTACAAAAATCAAATAACATTTTTTTAGTTATTTAAACATTGTTTTGGCAGTTAAAAAGGTATTGTTTTGGTTGCATTAACAAAATGGACACAAAGTAAACCAAAAGAAGAAATAGGTACAAATATACTCTAATAAATTTAGGGGGGGGGGGGAAAGATATTTAGGAATATCAAACTTAAATTCTAACGTCATTAAAAATGAGTAGACATGAGCAATGATTTAGTTTATGATATAAAGTTTACACATATGAATTTCATAGTAGGATTGATAGTTTTATATATGAAGGGGAAAATATAATAAAAATAAATTTTTAATCAATAAATACTAAACTATCATTTGTCATATATATAAATACAATTACATTCCTACTAAGATAATACAAAATTTGAAGTTTTAATAAAATAATTCTCAAAGTCAACTACCATATTCATTCACATCAACTCATGCAAGTTAAAATAGAAAAAATTAATTCAGTCAGGTTGAGTTATTTTGATATATTTTCCTAACTTCATTAATCATTTTATATTTGAGTTAGGCTGGTACATAAATCACAACTTATTTCAAAGTTGTATGCTATATTAGCATGTCAAGCAAAATAATTTTTTTATGAGAAAATTCTTAAAATAATGATATTGACAAATAAACAATTATAAATATTTAATAACAATAAAGGTTCATATCTTTAAGTGACAAGTGACAAAATTTTCATGGCAGTATAAAATTATTGCTTGTATACAAAATTATCATGGTTATGGTATTTTGATTAACTAAAAAAATTAATGACTTTTATCTCTCTTTCACATTATTTCACAAACCAATACTAAACCTTGAGTTTTACCAATGAAATTTTGCCAACATGCATTGAATTGGCTTTAAATGATAAATATTTTATCATAAATTAATATAGTTTTCATAAGGACTCTTGTCACATTTTGACAAAAATTTAAAAAACAAAAACAAACCAGATAAACATTGGAAAAACTAACGTGAATATCCAAGTGGGCTTAGATGTACTAGGTTCAATATTCAACAAACTAAAACACTATCAAAGTGTTAAACTAACATCACTTAATAATACAAAGTCTTAACAAAAAACTTTACCAACAGCACATAAAACAACTTAATTAAAACATAAACTGTTTAAGAAGTAAAAACGAGGTTTTTGATAATTTTCCTCTCGTAAAAAAAAGTAAAAATGTTCTTAAGGACTTTGATCAACTCATGATCGAGACCATAGGGGACATTAACCTTGAATGTGATGTGCAATGCTCATTTTCTGTGCAAACACTTAATGTATCCTCATCAATTGATATTGATTCGTACGGAACAATACGGGTAAAAACATGAATGCATTCAACAGTGATTTTTTAGTGAGATTTCAATCATCCAAAGTAGTAATATTGACCATCTATTCGCCCAAAAATGCTTGCTGGAGTGCAATTTATGTTGTGACATGCAAGTCATGCCCTAATCTTCTTAAGATATTGTGTAGCAATTCTTGAATTATAAGTGACATGTGACAAAATTACCATAGTCGTACAAAATTATCACTAGTATAAAAATTATTGTTTACGTACAAAATTACCATGATCACGGTCTTCTTATTAGCTTCAAAAGTTCATGATTTTCAACTCTTTTCTACATGTTTTTCACAATAAAAGTGTGAGTATATAAATTGTATAGAAAATGTAATGATATTACGAGTATATAAACACTCAATGTCAGATTTATTTGTCCATTGAAGTCTAATACATCATTAATATTACACATTTGGAGAAAAGTTAGTATCTAGTGGTAACCCAAAATGAGCTAAATATTAAAACACAACAATGGTGAGCAACGAAGTATAATTCATCATCCAATAAAGTGAATGCATCCATTTTGTTGAATCGAGAATATACATGACGAGTTTAGATATATAAAACTTGTAATTTTAAAATATCTCAAATAACTTCTAATATGATTTTCCAATAAAAGACTTATATGATTTATAATTTTAATATAATTTTATAATTAAATAAATATCAGCCACTACAAGATCAAAGCTTGTAGTAAAGTTGTGCCTAAATTAAAAAATCCCTTGGTATTACATGTTGTCATCCCAATTATTAAAAACTAGGAAAAATAACAGTGTCTAATTGTTCTTTCATATTTTTTTAAATGAAAAATATAATAAAAGTTAGTGAGTAGTTTATAAAGATAGTTATAGACTTATAGGAATAAAATAGTAATGTATGGATGTAGTTAGAAGAATAAAATAAGTATAAAAATGTGTACATCAAAATACTTTATCCTATACCTTTTATGGTTCATGGGGACTCATATATGTAAATAAAAATAATTATTTTCACATGAATTAATAAAGTTAGTTGATATGATTTAATTTTTCTAATTTCAAGTAAGAAATAAAATTATTTTAAAATGTCCTTCATTAAAATTTACTATCATAAATAAAAAATAAAAATTGAATTTTTTTTAAATAAATAGTATTTTAGAAATGATATTATTAAATAAAACAAATTAATTAAATTTGATTATATTTTAGTCAAATAAGACTAATTTTTTACTTATATATCACTAAGAAACATATGGTTATAAATAAACTCCTACAATACAAATTCCAAAACTAAGCTCCAATCCTTTGCCAGAAGTAGAAAATATAAGTCATCACAATCCTATTAGTGTTGCACTGGAGCATTTCTCTCTTATGAGTCTTCACTCTGATTATTCTCTCACAACTCTTATTGTCGTCGGAAGTCCTCACCTTGTTGAGCCTCCCTCATCCTATTGGTGTTGCGCAGGATAATTTTTTTAAATAATTTTAACGAATATCCAATTACTTCAACCAATCCAACCTGTTCAACATCAATTTGGTTTAATTCAAGTTAGGCAAAAAAAATCATGAAATATGAATCATACCAAACCAATTAAAATCAATCCATTTGAATTTCATTTTTCCTCAAAAGCGAACCAAATCAACCCATAAACACTCTTAATAGACAACATTAAGTCATTCTTCAATAAAAAGCTCCCTCAACCATTTCTACCCCAGCCGTGGATCTTATTGCATGTGTTACCTAGAGCACCTTGCACACACCGCGCACACAGCTTGTTGTTTGAACTTCGAAGGTCATTATCATTTGCAGGCTAACTTTATTCACCATTACATAGAGCTCGGGCACTGCTTTAAAATCTAATTTGGCTAATTTTTTATGCATTGCTTTGCATTTTCTTTTTGTATTAGAGTAATTACTGTCAGATTTTTTAATTTTTGATGTACTAGTTGAGGATTGAGGAATTTTCAGGTGTTTTACCTTACTTTAAATCACCTTTTGCGTTGTCCGTTTGAATTTTTATTATATATATATAATGTTTCAAAATCTAATAGATATTTCCTATAAAAAAATAAAGATCAATATCCATGCATGCATATTTATAGATATCCATTAAATTCCCACGTGGGTGTGGTCCATGTGGATTGAGTAAAGTGCGGATTTCATGCGTGAGAGCAAGTAGGGGGAGGTGTGCTACACTCTGCTTCACTACTGTAACTAATCACCACAAAAATGCCCTTGCTCAAGGTTTTTTTCCCCCTCATTTCAGAAATTCATTCTGTTAATTTAACAAATAAATTAATGAATAGACTGGACCTAAATTAAGGTAAAAATGTGTTCACTTGTTACTGATTTTTACTTAATTTGTAAAAATTGTTGAATCAATTCGTATTTTTTTTACAGAAATTAGGATGAAATGACTGTTTAAGATATATATATATATATATATATATATATATATATATATATATATATATATCTAAAAATGATGAAGTTTAGGAAGTTTTCTCTTTATTTTAGATAGGTAGCTTCTTTTTTTTTTTTTTTCAAATCGTGTTTAACTATTTTCAAAATCGCATTAAATGTGGCCTAATATGACTGGCGTCAATGTTTTGTGAACTCATTTCAGTGTACTATGGGTTGAAAGTTTAGGCGTTAGGAAGATGGTTTTTTTTAATATCCAATCCAATAAAAAAACAGCAAATAAGAGTATTTAAGAAATTTAATTATCCTAGCAATACATTTAGTAATTTGACCTCAATTCTTCAAATAAAAAACAGTGGTATGTTATTAGTTGAAAAGTTATAGAGTTAAGTAAGATAACTAAAAAATGAAATACAAAGATAAATTTGGAGGAAGAATAAGGTCTTCCAAAGTTAGAGCCACTTTGTTAGTGACATACTCTGGTCTTAAATAAAAAGAAACGGCAAAATTCATAATGAATTGTAATTCCATTTTAAAAAGTTAACGGCTTTTATGCCCCTAATTTTCCAAAATAAAATGGGAGGGATCTTATTTTAATCTCCACCACAAATTTGTCATTAACAATAATATGTTCTATGTTTGATAAAAAAAAGTTTCATGTTATGAATATAGCAGTTTTAGACTTTTGGTTTTATATTTATACAAAATATAACAATTTTTTATTTTTTATTCATGCAATATTTGCTATCACTTATTTTGTTTCCTGATGTGATGTTATTAGAGACCAAAAAAAATAGTTATAGTAATATAGACATAAAACATTTCAAAAAACAACTGTTAATCCAAAATAAAAACAAGAAACTTTGACACACACACACAAAAAAAAAAAATTAAAAGGAAACGGAAACTGCCATCCAAGTAGACAACAAAAATGGACAGAACAAAATAGGCGTTGGAAAAAAATTAACGTTAACATCACAACTGGCTGGGTCCACTTTCCCCAACGGTCACATTCCACCGACCCAAACAAATGATAAAAAAAAAATTAAAATATGACCGTTATGTTACATAGGAACCCCCAAAAACACTATAATAGCAAGCACCACTCTCACCCCACACTCATCATACACCACCTCAATTTCACTTCTCTGCCCCAGAGTTTCAATCTTTTATCCGAAATCCCAAATGGGCATCGCCACAATCACAATGGGAGGCAAGTCCAACTCCAACTGTTCCATCACTCCACGCCATTACAACACCCACAAGGTGTTCCTTTTCTGCAACTACATTCTCTTGGGTGCAGCCTCTAGCTGCATCTTCCTCACCCTCTCCCTGCGCCTCATTCCCTCTCTCTGCGGCTTCTTCTTCATCCTTCTTCAGGTCTTCACGATTGCGGGTGCAGTCTCGGGTTGTGCTGCTGTGGGGGCTAATAGGTGGTACTCTGCACACATGGTGGCCACTGTTCTAACTGCTATTTTTCAGGGTTCTGTTTCAGTGTTGGTGTTTACGCGGACTGGCGATTTTCTGGGTCAGTTGAAATCTTATGTGAGGGAGGAGGATGGTGCTGTGATTCTCAAATTGGCTGGTGGACTCACCATTTTGATCTTTGTCTTGGAGTGGGTGGTTTTGACTCTTGCATTTTTCTTGAAGTATTATGCTTGTGTTGAGGGGAATAGTGGGGCTGTTGTGCCTGTGAGGAGTGGGAAGGTGCAGCAGGATGAGGACTTGAAGGATTGGCCTTGGCCTTTTCAAGTTTGATTCTTGTGATGACAAGAAAACACAAGAAGGAACATGTCAATGTTCCTTTTGAAGTTGTTGCAGCTGATTTGGTAATCTTCAAATTCGTTGATTCGTTGGAGAATTGGATGCTTTTTTCTCCTGATAGAAATATATGTGTTTGTTGGCTAAAAATTATGATCATTATGTAATTAATTGTGTTGTGGTTATTCTTTAGATTCGTCTTATTTGTTGTTGGATTATTACTACTTTACATATCATCTCCTTGTTGTTAATCAAAGAAGTTCAGTTACTATATAATAGTATCAGTTTTGCCCGTTTTATTTATTTATATCTGGTTTTATTGAGAATGGGTTTTATGGTTGGGGGACATCAAATTTTGAAACCTAATTTGAAATTTTGATGTTGATATCATAAACATTTTGAAGTTTTATCTTTTTCTTTAGTTGTGTCACAGACACCTTACAAAATCAGGGGATCCGGTGCCCTTCTTTTAGGGGGGAGGTGGACTAACAACAAATGTAGATTTATAGAGGAAATCGATCAAACATTTAAAAAATAAAATGTATATATACTTAAAATTATTGAATGTATTATAAATGAAAAATATTAACTTTTTTTAGGGTGGCCATAAGTCCCTGAAATCTTAACTATTTTTATAAACATCCAAATTAAAAATGGAATAATCCAAATCAATTAAAATTTATTTTAATTACACTGAATTTGATAATTGTGTTCAAACTGATCCAAAGTGTGAATGACTTTTATGCAGATTGAATGACTTTCTTACTTGAAATTTATTCAAACTGTACAGTAAATTAAATGTTATTAATATGTATTGAGAATAGTATATTATATATATATATAACATATATACCTTGGTCAACAACGAACAATTGACCATTATCGAGACATCTTTTACCTTAACATTAACTATTATTTCTGGGAAACTTTTTATATTTGTATTTTCATGTGTGGATTTTGTAAAATTTGTGAGATTTTTTGTGAAATTCTGATTTTATTTGTTGATTTCTTGTTATTTTAAGTACAATTTGTTTCAATTTATGTGGAAATTTGGGTTCATTTTTCTTGTAAATTATGAAATATATGTTCATTAATGATTCATGCATCAATTGATTTTTCATTTCCCTTCTTTCAAATTTGTACAATATTCTTGTTCAAATTAAACCCCCACCAAGAGATAAATAGAAAGAAAAAAAGGAGGATTTCTAATAAATAATATTGTATAAACTATAATGTCATTATTGAAAATCCTTCTTTCAAACTTGTACAATATTTTCGTTCAAATTAAACCCCCACCAAGAGATAAATAGAAAGAAAAAAAGAGGAGGATTTCTAATAAATAATATTGTATAAACTATGAAGTCATTATTGAAAATGATATATACATATTGTATGATTCATGCATCAATTGATTTTTCATTTCCCTTCTTTCAAATTTGTACAATATTTTCATTCAAATTAAACTCCCACCAAGAGATAAATAGAAAGAAAAAAAAGGAGGATTTCTAATAAATAATATTGTATAAACTATAATGTCATTATTGAAAATCCTTCTTTCAAACTTGTACAATATTTTCGTTCAAATTAAACCCCCACCAAGAAATAAATAGAAAGAAAAAAAGAGGAGGATTTATAAATAATATTGTATAAACTATAAAGTCATTATTGAAAATGATATTATACATATTGTATGTATATATTTTTTTTCTTTTAACAACTTTGTATATATAGATATTTACATGGTTATCTTTTTTCAAGAGGTATTGAACTATAACGATGAGAATAAATTGAGTGAAAAATGTGACATCCTTTTCAAGTTTGTTAAACTATGTTATTGACTTTCACTTTATAAAACGCATCATTTTCAAAAGAATGTGCGTATTTTTTTATGCAATATATATACATCTTTGAATACTTATATGTAAGAAGGGCTCTTCTAATTATTTTGTCCTGGGTCATAAATCTCAAGACTGCCCCTGCATATTTGCTAAAATAACCTAGCGAGACCTTCATCTTTATCCATAAAAAATGGGGAAGGAGAAGATGAGTGAAGTGATTCCATGTGGTTAACAGCTTTACCAGCCTCTGGAAAGTACATTGAAAGTAAAGCCTTAAATTACTAAATAAGGTTGGGACTCAAATTCAGACAGTGCAGAAGGCAACAAAGCATTTGAAGGAAGGCAAATAAATTAATCTTGTTTTGACACATTAATAATTTTAATTTCTTTGTGCTTGCATTTTCCAACCTTTCTATTGAATAAGATCCCTACCTTGTAATACTTTGTTGGGGGCAGGGGTTGGGGTTCTATGATCATTATTCATTACAGCCAACCAACCATCGTTCTTTACAGTTACATTTCAAAGAAAACATGGCAATACAACACAATTTCACAGATAAAATGATGTTGAACTCGACTGGAACCACGAAGATAATATCAATGGAACACACTATGATCTTCCCGCTTCATCTCTATCGGCTTCTTCTTTCTGGGTGCCTAATTTGACAATGTCTTCCACCAATATTTTCCCATCTGTTACAAAAAAAAAATGCAAAAAGAGCGGTCAATCTGGCAGCTGAAATAACTTTCAAATTAAGATGTTGGATTATCTACACAATTTCACAGTTCTCTACACCCCTCTAGGTATTGTAGATGAGTAATCAAGATAACATTGAATAATAAAATTCTAAAAAAAAAAAATTAAAGAACTATGACATACATGGAAGAATGTGCACAAGGTCCAATTGAAACAATCATCACGGAGGTGACTGACTTTCATTTGGTTTAGAGAATGACTCGTTTTCAGTTGTGAAGAAATTTATCATTGAAGTCCCAAGATGGCTTGGGAAACTGTCTTTGACAAATAAAGCTGTTGTTTTTCAATTATTATTATTATTATCAAGTGTAGATAGCTATATGAGTTGAACTAATGTACCCAACTTTCTTTTTAGTTATAATGTAAGTTATAGTTACTACGAACATTCACACAAGGGTTTTCTCAGGAGCTGTTTGTCACGTGGCTCATAATAAGTATAGCAAGGAAGAAAGTAAAAAAGGCTAAAAAAAGGGAAAGAAAAAAAAGCTATAAAGGAAAGCCTAAGTTGCATTAGGTGCTGTTTTGTGCTTTTATATTAGAAATTTTTAACTGCATTAACTGGAGAGGGCACATCAGTGACATTTCATTACTGATATCTATTGCCGCAGTATGAGATAAAGGAGGAAAATGACACAAGAACTGACCGCTATCCTTGGAAAGGTTGCTGATAAGCTCATGAATTCCTTCTTTGCCCAGAGTGTCCTTCAGATACATAGCAGCAGATACAACCTCCTCAGGTGTCACTTTCCCATCATAATCCCTGCCAGAACATGACTAAGCATTTCAATGACATTTATTTCCAACAATTAGTCATAAAGATTTATAAGGGAAAAGAAATAAAAAACTTTATCCATGTTTCAGTGCTTACTAGAATCTTATACATTATATATGAATTGAAAACTTGGGACGGATTCATTTCCAGGAGGAGGAACGGCCACAGAGTTCTGGTACCGGTTAATGACTGAATTCATAAGAGAGAGAGAGAGAATCCCAAGTAATGGATTCAATTGTGGGTATGTAAGTATCGCTTGTTTCATAGAATGTCAAAACATTTAAATCTTGTGAAATAGGATTTGGAAAATCTTGTGGATAGACATCTCATAGACTGAATTACCAACCTCCTCCCCTTCATTATGCCAAATTGGCGGTGGGGTTCCATTGCTAACGTCTGAATGTTGAAACTCTAGACTGCTAATAGCAACAATTGGATTTCGGATCAGATGCTTTTGTAACTTTTTCACCCCAAAATAACCATGTCGCTGAACTGTTACTGCTCTAAAGCAATCTTTAGCCTTGCAAGTCTTAATTATGATGTCACTGTGATACAAGTAATATTTAACTTGGTTTTAATGAGGGGATGGGTACAGTGATTATTGGATATTATAACTGGGGTGGATGGGTCAAAGATCTGCTTGCAGAGAAATTTAAGGATATATTCTTCCAAGAATTGAGATATCATCTGGGTGTAGAGGTTTCTCGATCCTACCATGATTTTTATATCAGAGAGAAAGCTTGATTTGCTAAAAGAAACATCTCAACAGGGACGTTGGGGTTTTAGTCCTATTGACACCCCAGTAGATATCCTAATAGCAAATAAATCTGTAATTGATATGACTGTTATCTACTCCATGGCAATTGAATATTGATTGAAAAGTTGTTGCAATCACAATCATGAGTCAGTTCTTAAAATTTCCTCAGAACAGGTCATTAATAAACAAGTAGTAGAATTTTATTGTAACACAAGCTCTCCCATATAACAATGAAAAGGCTCCCTTCCCCCTGCCATGATATCCTTTATGGATTCTGCTATTGAGCCTGGTTAATTGCCATTCATAAGAAAGTGCCATATTTAAATATCATAATTTGCATATAGAAATAGAAGCAATTAATCATGGTTTCAAAGTATGGCATATAGCACATAATGCTCTCAAGCAATTATGTAACTAAGAAAAAACCTGTCTAGCAACCGCCAGCGGTCTCCAATTTTAGCATCAACGTCATCAATTTCTTTTTCAAGTGTCTGGAGCATAGTATCAACCTGAGAAGCATATGAAACTCCCATTTTTGTTTACTATTTCCAGTTTCAGAATATAATTCAGCTAACGATTAACAGATGATCTGCTTTGTTCTTTTGTTTTTCAATTATACAGTAGCATCAACATTCAAAAGAAACTAGAAGGTCATAGAATTACCCTGTTAACAAGTGCTGAAGAAACCTTATCACTAATAGCTGCCTCAATAGCACCATCACTTTCCTTCCTTGCAGCTTTATAGGCATTCTTAGCTTCCTGCTCACCTTCTGTACCTTCTTTCCCTACCATACTATCATAAAGCTCCATCTGTACAGTTGTAGGTTAGAATTGATTCTGTATGTAAAAGAAGCTGGACATGTTGAATAGCTTGTTGGTTTAAGAAAACATTTTCTGCTTCAATTTCCTTTTTCACCAAAATGTTTTCACAATTTCCTCTTCAAATCTTTGCAAATAAGAAACGAAGTGACTTTTTTATAAGTATTAGAGAAAAAAGGAAATATTTTCTCAAAGCCCCAAGAAAATGACTGTTAACAATGGGCTGGGCTTATCCTCTTATGTGCCCATATCCCTAACTTATGTGTACAACACAGATACAAGAAGGTGAATCAGTCATATTCGAGACTAACCTATTCATGCAAGTCTCTCTCTCAGTACAAAGCTATAGAGAAAACATTTTGAATCTTTTTTATCAAACAACAACAACAATGATGATAATGTCAAGATCAAGAACTGAAACTCAATTACTGATTTTTTTATTGGGAAGAAATGTTGACAAAAGTTAAATTCTAAGCTTCTAACAAACTGCATTTATTTTATCCAGCAAATCAATTTTTAACAAATAATTGTTACAAAACGTGAAGGCAGAAACATACTAAATTACATTTAAAAGATATTGTAATTTGACTTTTCTTTGAATGGCCATAAAGTATTCATATGCAATAGAATCTATCTACCTCCTTTCTAACAAGCCTCAAAAACTCTTCACATTCCCTGCTCACCGACTGAAAAAGTATCAGACAAATGAATGTGTCCAAGCATTCATCAGTGCATAAAAACTTAGTCTGGCAAATATAAAAATTTACTTTCACTTACAGATGCTGATGCTAAAACGGCTAATGCACGGCTGAGCTCCCAGAGGTGCTCCTGTTTATCCAATGTCTTTGACTTTACATCTCCTTGTGTTTGGTTGGTTGTTGAAGTCCTGTCTTTCATAATACCCAAATCCCCTTCACTACCAACAGATTCTACCATTTTGGCCTGCTCTGCCTCCTCTTTCTTTTCCTCATCCTATCAAACATTTTGCACCCATCAATCTCAAATTAAAGCAACAGGTATACCGATAGCTTAGCAACTTCAACAAGAAAACAGTATTTATGGTGGTTCATACATAAAGTTTAATTGGATGACAATCGTTGAATTTGTCTTATACACTTGATTACAATGTGCTCCAAAAAATGCAATGAAAATGGAAACACTGAAAACATAAAAATACATTTTTTTATAGATGACTTGTGCAGATTTTCACAGTAAATTTATCTTTATCCCTCTCCTCCTTTTTCTCTTTCTTATTAGTAGACTTCGCCATATATGCAGGTAGCATAAATGAGTTATTTATTTACACAACTTATGTTCCTCCCCCCACTAACTATTCACAAAATTACAGTGAAATGAAGCAAAGCTTTTAGATACAATGATAGGTATAAATGAGTCATAGCTTTTAACAAGGCTACTTATGAGAGAAAACTCAACAACCCCATGGCTCCCTCCCGGAACATATATATCCCTAATAACAAAATACATAATGCAAAAAAACCAACCTTGATCAGCTCCTCTTGCATTTCAAGATATTCCAACTTCCTCTTCCTTTCTGAAACAGAATCTTCAGATGGCAAAGTTTTCACCCCAACAGTATCTACAACCTCGTCTGGAAGAGAAGAGAGTGTAGCTTGAACAGCTTCCTCTGGTCTGACCTTTCCTGAAACAGAAAATGCTCTACAGAGAGAATGAGATGATCACACCTTTCCAGAAAATCCTTAAAAAGTTCAACAGAGAAAATACTAAGATACCTAGAAAGAATTAAGAGGGAAGATGGCACAGAATGGTTGAGAGACAAATCCAGCCAGTCCCTAAGCTGCAAAAAAATATAACAATTTACGTCTCCTAGAAATGAGATTTGTTTCAACCATACAACCATATGAAGGCTGTTTTTATTCAGCATTAAGAAATGTCTTCCAAATTTCAAATATATTATGTAAATGCTAACTTAGATCACTTTGTTGGAGATATTATATCTTATAAACTATCCTAATACAGTTTTTTTTCCCAATCAACATAGATGATGGCTTTTTCCATTCCTTTTGAATTTAAGAGCTAACCAACAACCCATTGTTTCTAGGACATTATTTTTTTATGAATCCAACACAATACCATTCAGGAGTCTTGAGATTTGTCTGAGTATATTTGACATGTGTGGAGACTAGATCAGATGCAGGAGAACCCTATTGCTAGAGAGAAATTGAGAAAAACTGTTGGCAAAACCATTAAGAAGGATTTAACGGTCAATGATTTGTTTATAGACATGCTTCATAATAGAAGGTTACGGTGTTGTTGATCCACATAGCTGACCTCACCTAGTGGGTAGTGGGAAAAGGCTCGGTTGTTATTGTTGTCCTTAAACCATCAATTGTTAAAAGATAAAGGTTCTAAAAATAGCAACTATGGGAAGATAATGGTTCTGACTTCTAAAACTAGGAAGACCAGTTTCTTGTTCATAAAAATTGCCAACGTGGTAAATTCACAAAGTTAGAGAGTTCAATGCCACAAATTTTAATGAAACATTTATGATTAACCTGCTGCCGGATTTCTTCCACGGAAAGTAATCCAAGCAATCCTCGATCTCTACAAGCTTGACGAAGCTCTGCTTCTGAAAGAGATTCAACACCCTCAACTTGAATCAGTTTATCATCGTTCTTGATCCTGCCAGAGGCAAACCATTTACATCTATTGACCCTCAAAACATTAATGAGGTTATTAACTGAATATGGTAAATTTAGTAAAAGAAATACTGTAGTTTTGAAAACGCATAAATTTTCAAGTGTGGTGTACAGTGCTAAGCAGAATTTCCTTTTTTCCCCCTTTATTTTCTTCATTCCTGGGAGGGAGGGGCCTTTTCTTTTTCTTTTTTGTATTTTGTTGGAAAGTATTATAATGTTAGCATGTATTGAACTTCATATGGTAGAGCTCGTAGTAGTTGTATCCCCTTCACAAATTCATTAGTATAAATACATATACAAAGACCCTAATGGATATGAGGCTAGTGTACCCCCTTCACAATTTCTTCTCCCTTCCATCTTTCCCTTCCTCTTCATGTTCTCTTTGGTTCCAAGAGATACATTCTAAACTTAGGTTGGAAATATAGACTCACATGTCGTTTCCCAAAAAAAAAACTATTCTACACAAAACTGACCCATCCCTTTCTTCTTAGTAATCGGTAAATTGTTGAGTGCTGTGGAGGGGGATTGTGCCTCTTTCCATCTTGGATGAGCAGGTCTGTACCTGAACTGACCTGTGTCCCCCAACTGGCCTATCACCTCCTTATCTATCTGTCTCACACCAAACCACCCAATACCTATCCACAACTTACTCGGAGACACCGGATGTCAAGTGTCACACCCAGAGCCAGACATGCATCAACAAGAAGGAAATACCAAGAGGAACCTTATAAGAAGAAAGGTAATCTATACCAAGGAATTAGGAATATTAGTGAAACAATTTTTGAAGCTGGGAATTTAGAGTTTCTGCGAAATCAGAATTGAACATGTAAAAGAGAGAGATCATAAAGGGGATGCACTAACATAAATTGTTTGGCTCACATCAATTATATTTATATATTAAGGCATTGTCTGTTTTAAAGTTAGAAAATCAATTCTTGCACTTTTCAATGAAAACACACATGTTCCAATGTAAATATGTGGTTCAGATTTACTTAGATAAATATCTCAAATTCTCAATGACATTCAACAATTGAAAGTCAATTTTATCAAAATCTAAACCAAACAAGTACTAATATTAGGCTAAGAGTGTTGTGCACAGAATACTAGTTCATACAAAATCAATTCTATCAAACTCTAAACCAAACATATACTAATGCACTCTAAAAAAGTCAAAGACACTAAAGGATCATAACCATCTAAGTTCTTTGAATGCCGACATGAGTAATTCCCTTAACATTAGCATAACAAGCCATGCAAAGAAGATAACTTTCTCCCACAACAGTAACATTTGAACTTCCATCAGAGCTGTCGATTCAGCTCTAACAAAATTCTATTCAATGACAACAGAAAAGTACAACATCATGAAATAATGTACTACTTTTAGTCCCCTCCCAAAATAAGATAAGGTAAGAACCTCATGTATTCTTCTTTCTACAATTGACTTATGCACTATGAATAACCAAGAAGTGAATGAGGAGGCAGATATCCAGACATTGGTGAAACAAATATTTAAGAAATCTAAGAAATTGCAAAAATCCTTATCTAAACCACCAGATACAAAGAAAATTTTCACCATAAAGCATAAAATGAAAATTACCAGAGAAGAACCAGAGTTCTAACATAAAGGGAAAATGAATAAATGAATCTTACTCCTGTAATATTTTGCGGAGCATGTAACGCAAAAATGCATCAGTTCCATATGGGCTAATGCCCATATATTTACACATATTTACCAAGCGAGGCCTGTTCTTCATTTTCATAACCAAATAGGCATGTTAGGACAATAGTGGAATCCCAAAATATAAGATTAATAACTGGAGAGCACAACTTGTTGAACATAAGCAATGGTGGAAGCACCAACCTGCTAATGTTTTCCAGGGTGAGCTCATCATTAAATAATTCGGAAAATCCTAAGATTTCATCATTAGAAACTCGAGCACCTGTTCTGACCTATTTTAATAACATAATAAATACAAAATAATGATACAAGTATTGCACATATAAAGGGGGTGTCTAAAACATAAAAAACTATATCTTGAAAAGTACAGCTGACCTTGTCATAAATTCATCAAGATCTTCTGCTGTCTTCTTCATTTATCCACTTTTGAATTCTGAATCTCCTTTGCCATTTCTTTTACAGTATCTTGAAGAATCTTGGCATATTCTATTCTTGCATTTAACCTTCTTTTCAATGCCTCCTACAAGTTAAGCCTTCCCAAAATTGAGTGATAATAAAGCACACCAGTAGTCAAGCATGTATTGTTCGATGAGTACAATAAAATCACCTGTTCTTTCATCTTGTCCTGGAAAGTGGAAGGCAGCATGTTGGGAAACAATTTAAGGAATACTGGCAACAATAACTCCATGAATGGAACTATGATAAATACAGTGAATGGAACTAGCCTGAAAATATCAGCTGTTGTCCTTGTGAGTTGCTGCCTCTCCCTTCTAGAAAGACTCTTTCCAGCGGCAAGTTTCAACAATAATCTGGAGCTTATCCTAATATCAGCCCAAAGTAGTTTTGTACCAAACCAGTAGTGTTGCAGGGTAGATTTAAACTCATCCCACCAATGACGAAACTTCTTTGCCCAGTCATCCCTAGTCAATGAAAAATCAGACAAGTCTCACACAAACATTTATATAGCACACAAAAACAAGAGGTAGTAAATTTTAAACCTGCTCATTGACATTATAGTTCTGAAAGCTGGACCAATTCCTAAAATCTTAGCCCATAATTTCTTTATAATAGAATCAGCACTCTTCTGTGGTTCTTGCATTTGTTTAGCCTTAGCTTTTGCTTTTATGTTGCTCAAGCCTTCCACAGCTTCATCGCATTCCTCTGGTGAAGCTTCTTTTTTCTGTTTAGTAGCTGATGGTTCACTTCCCTTATTACTGCTAGCCAATCCAGATTGATCAGCTGAAGCAGTGGAAGTATTACGGGTAAATTGAGATAACCACCCCAATCTTGAAAGATAAACTAAGTCTATCTTGTCAGATCTAAATCCAAAACTTGATACTCTAAAGGAACCAGGCGAGATAAATCTCAAAACTGCATAAGCTGCTAGATCATCTTTGTTGGCAGTAAATAATTTCTTTTCATGTACATTTTCCGTAGTTGCAGATGGACAGAAGGGGAACCGGCTCAAACCTTCTATTTCACTAGGTTCTAATTGCTGAGCATGCCCAACACTTGAGAATCCAAAAATAATGCGAGTAGGTTGACTACGTAGGGGATTGAAGAAGAGGCTACTTCTCTTTTGCAAAATCACTCTTGAAGCCATAACAACAGATTCTAGCTTCTGATGTCAGTTCTCCCCATACAAAACCCTTAATAATTCAATGTTTCAATGCCATTGATACAAAGAATGCAGAAATTTATCACCTGTAAAGTGCAAGTGAAACTCCAATTATTCTTTGCAGCACATTCTGCAATTAGTCAATAGTAACACAAGCACGGGATTGATAATAGATGACTTCTTTTTTTAAAAAAAAAAACTATCTTAGGAAGTTTACAACAACAAAAAATAAAGAGAAACGGTTATATCCTCAAAATAAACTAATCCAAACATGCACTTTTCATATAGTAATAGAACCATAGAATTAAAGCTAACTGCAACGCTATTCTGGCAAAAAAAATGTCACTTATTCTGGCATTTTTTTCATACAATGAAAACACAATAGAATTGAACTACTAATAAAACACGTAGAAAATGCTATATATATGTATATCATGTTTCTCGACTTCAGAACATTATTTAGTTTAACCGATCAGAACACTCGCAAAGGCAGTATCCACTGAAATCAATCAGGAAACTGTTAATTTTCTTGGATTTTCGCAGAAATCCCAACCGAATAAAGTTCAGCTAATTAAATACGAAACGCACCGTCGCTCATGAAAACAACGCAGGGAAGAGAGTCGTTTTCACGGTGTTACTTAGTTCACTTCACAGCACCGCCGCCGGAGGTAAATCGAGAATTGAAAACCGGAGAGAGGAGGAAATGCGCGTATTCGATAATAGCTCAATCATGGAAGTAAATTATTATTATGAGTGAAGAAGGGAACAACAATAACAACACTCTGACCGCTTCCAATCTTCACATTGATCAAACATTTATTACTTTACTACAGTGCATGTGTGTATTGCGCCGACGTGTTCAAAATTACTTTAGTACTTATAGTAGTATGTTTTAACATTATGCTTACTCCTTCACTAATCAATGTTCAATTATGTTAAAATATTCTTCATCAATAACTTTACATATTCAATGGAGAGAGTACTTAATAACTTTAGCAAGCGAGTTATATGTAATTGTGTACATAATAAATCCTTAAACCTATGATATAGAGGTAAAACCGTAGGAATACTTGAGTATAATTAAAAAAAAAAAACTGATAATTACCATTATAAGATGTATTTAAGCATAGTAAGATTGTACCAAAAAAAATTTCTTTAAGTAAACACTATGACATCGATCAAGCAATGATACAAATTAAACACTATAAAAATTATATTTGAAAAATAAATTGTTTGAAAGTATGAATTGAAATATCATATTTAATAAAATGGAAAATTTTAACATCATATAAATAAATAAAAAGAAGATTCTTACTCATGTTAAGATTTTGGATTAAAATGTGTTATTGATATTTTTACATAGAGTTTTCATGACCCATTAATAAAAATGGACAAATTCGGTTATAATAAATTTTTTCTTAAAAATTATTTTTGATAGTAATCAAAATAAGGAGACAAGAGAATTAGTGAGAGATAAAAAAAAATGAAGGGATCAAATAGAACGAGAGAAAGAAATGCCCTTAACGCAAAGAGAGAGAGGTTTGCCATGAAAGAAAATAATGTGGAACGGTTGATACTTTCCTCTTTACATTCAATAAGCATTGTGCATAAATTGCACTATCACAGGTTCAACTTTTTCAAATAATGGGTAGATTTTAGTTGAGAAATAGAAAATTCACTCATTAGGTTGACCAATTACTTGTAATTTTAATTTTAATAATTAATTTTTTATATAATTTTAATTTTAATTATATAAAAATTTAATTTAATATTTATATAGACTAAATAAATCATTTTTGGTAATCTTCTAAAAATTAGATCTTGGATGATCATCCACCTCGACCGAGCTGAGGGCCACCAGTGTATTTGTTTGCAGAGAATGGGTAGAGAAGTAGAGAAAAGAGAGGATAAATAAATGAGAAACATCAAATAAAGTATATTTAGAGCAATTACAATACATACATGATTGTTTAAATATATTTTTTATTTTAATTTTGTAGGTCTTATAAATTCATATAAATTCAAACGCTTTAGACAAAAATTCATTTCAATGCTAAAATTGTTAAACTCAATTTTGTACGTTGTACAATACTTGAATTTTTTTTTCAGTATAAATATCAATTACTTAATTTATCAAGATTAATGAAAATGATTAATTTAATTTATAATAATAAAATTTTCTTAAATTTATATTTTTTAAATCTACTCATATCTTAAATACTCTTATTTCTCTTATTTTTTTTGGGTATGAACTCTTGTCTCCTAATCAATTGATTGTCAATACAATTAATTAAAAGTATTTTAGTCTAAAAATAATTAATAGAATTAATAATATATGTTTAGTTTGAAGATGCACCCATGGCAACTAAACACACCAAATAAAAAAAGTGGAAAAATTACAACAATCACACCATATATTCAGTAATCACTCATGTTAACAGCAATTCATTTAAGAACAAAGCCTGTAACTATTGGAATTTGTATTTGATTTTTTTTTTCGTCCTGAAAAGTTTAGATTGGTGTTTCTCGTTGTGATGTCATTGAGTAGGTTAAATATAAACTTAAATAATAAAAAAGAGTAGGTTAAATATAACGTTAATTAGAGAACATTGTATTTTCTTTGGGTTTAATTCCTACTAACTAGAGAGGGGAGCAGAAGTAGGTGACACAAGGCCGGGGGAAAACAATTTATGGTGGTTTTAAACTATAAAATATGGTTTAATATTATTTTAGTTAAGTATTTTCTAGCAATTTTAGTTGTCTTAAAGTGTAATTAATATTAATAAAACTAATGTCTTGTCATTATTTAACAGTAACATTTAAGTGTAAGAACTAAAATTATTAGGGGACAAAAACATCAAAACTAAATTAAAAACAAGTTAATTTTTCTAAAAGTAAAAATTCCAAAAAATTCAAGAAGTAGAAATATAATTAACCCTATTTATATTTACTCAACCCTTTATTTTATTTAGTTTTTTCTTGATTAAATTGTTTGGAATCTATGGTTTCTTAATTTAATTATTAGATATCGTACTTCTTTTTTCTTAACTTTTATTTGGCAAATTGTCATAGGTGTGTTGATAATATTAAGCATAACTTGCGTTCCGCATTTGATAGTTTGATATAGACATAATATTTATGTTAAAGATTTAATTGTTGTAATTTTTTAAAATATAAATTAATTAGATTAATAGTTAACTAATTAAAATAATAATAATAATAATTACTCACAAACTTAAATTTATATATTTAACTAAAAGTATAATTTAATTTGATTGTTTATCTTTTGATTTCTTTGTTATTCATTATTTTTTTATATTGTTTGAGTTAAAATAATTAATAATTTAATACATAATTCATTTAAAAATATAAATAAACTAAAATTATAAATAAAAAAATAGCTTATCAGATTATATAGGTATTCTCAAACCCAATAAATTCTGATGGAGATGACAATTTATAATAACCATGATTTGTATAAAAAAAAATATTATTTTAATAAGTACTGCTCGGAGCGTCAATTTGGCGCCAAGGGCACTGGATATTGGCGCCGGAAGCGCCAAAGTGGTGCTGGGAGCGCCAGAAATGGCCAGAAAGTCATTTTTCACTGGAATTTGGCGTTGGAGGCGTGTATAAAAGGGTCATTTGAACGGTTTAGGAAAGAAAAACTACGCTTCTCCTTCTTCCTCGAGTCCCTTCTGCCATTAACGACCAGAGAAGCTTCATATCTTCTCCATACTTCATCTAAACACCCTCTACCCAACTAGGAAAGTGATTAGAACCTCGAGATGAGCTAGATTCCAAGCTTGATTCACGACAAGAGTCATCTAATGGCGAGATCAAGTTCTCTAGGGAATTTCTCAGAGCGTGGATTTTGAGGAGAAAGAGGACGTTTCTAGGACGCTTGAGCTTAGAGAAGTTATTATCTAACCTTCCTCGATTGTTTATAGGTAAGAAACTCGAACTTTAACCGGTTATTTCTGAAAGATGATTCTTGATGAGTTTTGATGAATTTTGAATAAATGAGCGAGTTAGAGTCGAAATTAGGCTTGGATTCTATTGAAAAGTATGCTCAGGAGGTTGTTCTGATGAAAGTTAAGCTTTGAATCTTGAGTATTGATAAAGTTTAGTTTTGACTCTGACATCTGTATGAGTAGGAAGATTGATGTTATAATGATGGGTTTGAGCCTAGGTATCTTTACAAAAGATGATCAGGAGGCTAAATAAACGGTGAATATGTGTTGAAATAGCCGTTCTGATAAACTTGACAAGTATTGATATTTGGCCTGGCTAAGGAAATTGAATCCTTTGAATTGGCTTATGCAGAGTCTTTGGGAGACTCTAGTGCCTTGGTTAGGCTGAGTTAGATCTTGATGGGGATCTGTGAGTCGCCTTTTAGGTGGTTAGTTCTGATAACTTTAAGATAGAAGACAAAGATGTCTAGATGGAAAGGAATTGCATTTCTTTTCTTTTAGTGCCTTTGCATAGGGCGGGACACCAAGGGTGTCAGTGGCGAAGACCACAGTCCAGAGATTGGACAAGAGAGCACTGCCTTGCCAGGTAAGCTCTTTGTTCTTGGGAGTGTTTCCCACTACTTGTGTTCCACCATACTCCGAGAAGGAGTGATGGTTATTGCATACATGATGCATATGCATTGAGTTGGTTGTTACAGTTCTACTCATGATGATATGTATGCATGTATCTGTGCTTTGTGTATGGTTGCCTTTCGGATAGATCTTCTGGCCAGTAGATAGATATGGACCTCCCTAGGAGCAGAGCGCAACTCCTAGTTTGGTTTGCTCCATAGGAGAGATTCCTTAAGACCAAGAGATAGGTGGTCCCGTGATGGTTACAGCCTATTCTCGGAGGTACCATATACGTGCATCCTTGTGTAGGGGTAGCTCCCGTTGGATGACACAGGTGTGAGTTCCGGCCTCACACTGGGGACTGAGATGGTCCTTGATGGTATACTGGGTACTGAGATGGTCCTGGATACTGATGATGTTACACATTAGAGCTTGTGTGTGCCTATGTGTTGTTGTGATGGTTTGTGATACCTTTGATGTATGTGATCATGGAAGTGAGTCAGGGTGAGGAGAAGCCTCCAAGAACCTTGAGCTTACTGAGATTTTTATCTCACCCCATGTGTGGGGATTATATTTTGCAGGTTGTACATCTAGCAGGGATGATGAGTCCCAAGGCAGGAGGTCCCATTAGGGACATGCATGGTATAGCTGCTTGGAGCAGTGTTTTGAGAGCTTGGTTGCTCACTGTTGTGTACAGATATATATATATATATATATATATATATATATATATATATATATGCGTGTGTGTGTGTGTTGTTATTTTGTACCCATGTGTAGGGGAAAATGTGTATATTTTGTACCCTCGTGTGAGGATGTGATCTGTTAGATCAGGGCACAAGATGTCTACTCTTTTGTATAGACACAGTAAGTGTCTTTAATGTGTATGTATATATAACCTATGTATAGGTAGATAGATACCTATGGGTTATATTTCTCCTGGAATATCTGGATAGATATTATAGTTCTATCTGCCGTTATTCACGTTGTTTTATGTAATCTGGATCGTTAAGGCTATTGTGGTGCATCGGCATTCGTTTAATTTATTGTCTATACGTACCATACATAATGAATCAAGAAATATGATTTTGAAATACTTCCGCATGATTTGAGTAATTGTCTTAATTAATTATCGCGCTAATCTAATTAAGTAATGTGTTAATACACCGGATGCATACGGGGTGTTACACAATTAAAATTTTAAACTGGCTTCTTTTTTTGATTAAGAAGAATAACACATGATAAATGCTTAAGTTATAAGACAATTCTTTTTTTTTATTTTGTGCATTATTTGGTGCATGATAAACAACACATGTAAAATAATATTAAATAAACTATAATATTTTTTTGATATCAATTATCTAAATACAACAATAATGATGGTGATGTTGATAGTGGTTGTAACAACATTGACAATATAACAATGACTATGAGGATAATGGGAGAGATAATAATGATAATGGTAATAAATAAAAGAGTATTTTTGGTATGATTTGGTTGAGTGGAGTAAGTTGAATGAAATAAAATAGAAAACAAATTTAAATTAGAGTAGAGTATAATGGTGTAGGATGCATACTAAATAGTGAAAAATTCTTGAGTTCCTCTCCCCTTCTTAGGAACCAAACTATTTCTTTGACTTTTGACTATTGTATACTTGGGACAAAAGATTATCGTATGATTTCTTAAGTTATAAAACAAACGAGCTTTAGTTTTGTCTAATACCATTTGATTTGTGTTATCATGTGATTTCTTTTTCTAAAATCAAACGTGAGCAACACTATTTCTTGTTTATACCATGTTTTTAACATATCAAACATATTCGTAAGTTTTTTTTTTGAAATATTCAATTTGAATAATATAGAATTATTCAAAAACAAAGTTTTGAACATTTAAATGAATAAATGACCAATTTAATCCCTAAATTTGTATCTCGTTACATTAATTTCTTAAACTAAGTAAAATTCAAATAAGTCCATAAAATTAAGCATTTTGTTTCATTTTGATTTCTATTATGAGAATTTAAGTGATAATAATAACATATATTTATGAACCAAAAAAATACGATTAATTTTAAGAACTTAAATAAAATCCTAAAATGGTTCAAGAACAAATTTGAATTTTTGTTAATTTCAATAACTATTACATTGTGATATACAATTTTAAGAACTATTAGATATGGTTGTTCTATAGGTTTTAATTTCTGGATTTGTTATGGTTGTTGGCTTAATGCTACAGAGTCATTAATAATTTATTGGTAAAAATTAAAAACAATAGAATATCGAGAGGCTGTAATCATATTCATGTGTACCTTATGTTTCGGTTTGTTGGTGATGCAGGTTGCATGTTGGAGTTGTTTTTACACACTTGACACACATAAATAATACATGTACGCATTTTTTTTTCTTTATAAATTATGAGTATTGTAAATTTTACTTACACAACCTACCTAGGAGAAAGCCAAACTGATCCTAGTTTTTCTTTGTTGTTATTGCTTTTATTTATTTTTATTGCCCTATCTTTTATTATTATTTCTATTATTTTTCCCATATTGATTTTTTTCAATCTTTTAAACATTTTAAGATGGAGATTTTTGCTATGGTTAATTATTCGCGACAAAATCCTCCTTTTCTTTCTATCACTTTTTCTTTTGTATCTTTCGATTTGAACATGTAAAATAATTTTATTTCTAATACTTTATATTTTTTAATTTTAGTTTTGTTTTGAGTTTATCCGATTTGCATTCTGACACTTTCAAAGTTGGAGTGTGTATTCCTTAAAAAAATGTAAAATATTGCAAATGAAGTAACAGAATCTAAACAATCCGATTTTGTCAAATAATGGAAATATATCACTGGTGTGGTTGTTATCATGACAAGCATGAAGCATGGCTTGGTTTTCTGAAATTTTAATAATGATTAGCTTACCTCTATGAATTGAACAAGTATTATTTATACATGTTTCTTGTGGTCTCCACCTTATCTATTCACATACTAATCATGATTTAGATCCCAATGGATTCCAACTATGTTATTAATATGTATGTTTGGTGAACTTGCCATTATATATATATAACCAATACATGATGGAAAAAGATTTTTTAATGTAAAATTTAGTTTTGAAGAATTCTTTATTAAAGCAATACAGTATCATTGTTTAAATATAAGGAAGCCAATTAACCTAAATGATGCTATTTTTTGTTCAATAAGTTAATAAAACTATGAATATTTATTTATTAAGTTAAAAGTTAAAGATCATATTAATCATATTCTTATATCACATAATATTTCTCAAATAATATTGAATTCTCACTCCAACATTAATGAGATATGGTATACATTAGAGTAAAATGAACAAGTGCATAACAAGAATTTTTTTTTTAAAAAAAAAAAAGGTAAATAGATTAATTGCATTTCTTTAGCAACATTCTAACTCAACTTCACATCAAAATTATTTATTTTTCTTCTCAAGTTCCCCCAATAAGAATTATTTTTAGGGGGTGATAAAGAAGAAGGATGGCTTCAAAATTTTGATGAAGTATTTTTCTGCTATATTGGAATGAAGTATTGCAGTACTATTTATTTAATTTTTTTTTATAATTTTATTGTATCATATACATTTACTACTACTGCATGTTTCTTATCAAGTATTGAAGTGTGAATTATTGATTTCAATGGTGTTATTTTGAAAGACAAAAAATACAAGCCATTTTATCATTTAGGTGATTTTCTATTAAAAAAATCTTATTCGATTGGAGTCCACCACCAATAAATATAGTACATGTGAGTAATTGAATTTATCTTATCTATAAATGAAGGCATTCAATATGGAATCTATTAGTAAACAAGGTTGAGTCAAAGAGAGAATAAATATGTGAAAATTCATTACAATTCAATGCTCTTAGTTCACATCCAAGAGTTGGGGACCTTCACTGTCTATTACTACCTCTAAACTCTTATGGCTTTCTTACTTGTTATCCATGAAAAAAAAAAGCCTAATTAATCGTCACATAAAGCTATCAACTCATCCCCTCTTCCAAATCTTCCATGCCAACCTCAAGTTCTCCCCCTATTGATCTCCTCACCATGTGCGCATTTATAGATAAGATAAGCAAAAAACAATGCAAGACAAACAAAAATGAGAGATAGAACAAGAGCCGTTAAGGTTGTAAAACAAAAGATAGACAGTCTGAAACCGCAAGTCATAACAGTCACAGCCTCAGATTTGGAATATAGAGGAATAGTCCCAAAAACGAGATTGTCACGATACACACTACAAATAAAGGTCATGGAATTTCTTTTTGAATTTAACATATTTTGGTGTTTACATGATTACATAGTAACATGGTTTGTTCCAGCAGTATACCACATTCAATTTATATGAGATTCAATTTAGTGTTTTTCTAAATTCATATGAACACACACAATGATAGGTAATAACATGTTAGAATTAGGATGACAATTAATAGTAAAAAATGACGACATTATGGAGATGATGAACAAATGAAACGCTGATATCATATCAAGATCAAGAAACAGATAGGGTCATGGATTATGAGTTTTAATTACTTACCTGAAAAGATTCCAACATGTGCTAGGTGCTGTTTATGCAAGTAAGTCATCTGTTTGCAAACCTCCAAAAATATTAATTACTACTTAGATAAAAAAAAACACAGAAGCAAGACAAAGTAAAATTGACATGTGTTTGGTGTTTACATGATTGCATAGGAACATGGTTTTGTTCCATCAGTACACCACGTTTAATTATGAATTTCGATTTAGTATTTTTCTAAATTCATATGAACACACACAATGATAGGCAATAAGATGTTAGAATTATGATGACAATTAATAGTAACAAATGACGACATCATGGCGATGATGAACAAGTTAAATGCTGATATTATATCAAGATCAAGAAACAGAAAGGGTCATGTCTCATGAGTTTTAATTACTTACCCAATAGCCTCTGTGTCTCATGGCGCTGTCTTTGCAAGTCAATAGTAAAAAACGAAGACATCATGGTAATGACGAACAAGTTAAACGCTGATATCATATCAAGATCAAGAAACAGAGAGGATCATGACTCATGAGTTTTCATTACTTACCCTATAGCGTTTACAATGAAGAGAGTGAAAGAGAGAAGGATAGAAGATAGACAGATAAAGGGAAATGAAGACTGAAAAGGGTACTAATAGAATTAGTCGAAATAGAACTAAGAGGGAGGCCTGAATTCAAAAACCAAATATCATTGTTCCATTTTTTCAAAATAATTTATAAATTATTCGAAACATTGGTATCTGTTATCAATTATTTTTCATTTCAATTAAATTATGGTCACCTCAGAATAATTCTCATCCAATCGCAAGGAGATCCCACACGGATAGAAGGTTCGACCACGACACAGTCTGTGTGGAAAATGGAACAATGGCTTCCCTTGTAACGGGTTTAATTGAAACCAGACTCAAGAGATACATCCAGAAGCCTATCTATCTATGAGACTACATGGAGTGAGAACCATAAGCATAATTTGATATTGATATTAGACTGTTTATTTGAATGCAATTAGTAGTTATTAAGATTTATATTATCTTATCTGTCAAGTAGATTAGGATTTATTTGAATTCTCAGATATAGTTGCTAATTAGTTCTAATTTCTATATATTATCTAAAATGGATTGAATAAACAAGTATTGTTTGATCCCCAATTCTCTCTTATTTTCTCTTTCTCTCTTATTCATAATTTCTGCTCTTTTGTTCTATCTTTGTAATTTTATTCCCTTCATCCCTCTTTGTTCTTTTTTGACTAATTCTCTCGTGACCTTTTCGGTCTTCATTTTCCTTTCTCTATCTAGTTTCTTTCCTTTTCTCTTTCACTCTCCTCATTGCTTCCTTTGCTCTCTACCTCTGTCTTTGAATTCATGTCTTTTGCCACATGGCCGACGAAGCACTGAGAACCCCTGAAGAGCAAAGCCACTCAAACGTAATCTGCAGTGTAAACAAATCTAATTTTCCCGTTTATAGTTTACGCTTGCTTTGCTTTTGATATTGCTATCCTCTCCATCATGATTCACACATACAATATTTTGTAATACTTGCAGTTGCAGATGCCGCCTGATGACGTGGAAGCTGCGGTGAGTAATCGCGATCCGATCTGCTTCTTGATTTTGATATGGTTCATCATGTTTTTAATTGTTAGTTGGAGGAATCAAACCCGCAACCATGATGTGTTTGTTTTTTCGATATTAATTTGCAAGTTAGCCTTAGCTTTTGCTTTTATGTTGCTCAAGCCTTCAACAACTTCATCGCATTCATCTGGTGAAGCTTCTTTTTTCTGTTTAGTAGCTGATTGTTAACTTCCCTTATTACTGCTAGTCAATCCAGATTGATCAGATGAAGCCATGGAAATATTACGGGTACATTGAGATAACCACCCCAATCTTGAAAGATAAACTAACTCTATCTTGTCAGATCTAAATCCAAAACTTGATACTCTAAAGGAATCAGGCGAGATAAATCTCAAAACTGCATAAGCTGCTAGATCATCTTTGTTGACAGTAAATAATTTTTTTTTTTTCTGTACATTTTCCGTATTTGCATATGGACAGAAGGGAAACCTGTTAAAACCTTCTATTTCACTAGATTCTAATGGCTGAGCATGCCCAACAATTGAGAATCCAAAAATAATGTTAGTATGTTGACTACATAGGGGATTGAAGAAGAGGCTCATTCTCTTTTGCAAAATCACTCTTGAAGCCATAACAACATATTCTAGCTTCTGACGTCAGTTCTCCCCAAACAAAACCCTTAATAATTCAATGTTTCAATGCCATTGATACAAAGAATGCAGAAATTTATCACCTGTAAAGTGCAAGTGAAACTCCAATTATTTTTTGCAGCACATTCTGCAATTAGTCAATAGTGACACAAGCACGGGATTGATAATAGATTACTTTTCTTTATAAAAAAAACTATCTTAGGAAGTTTACAACAACAAAAAATAAAGAGAAACGGTTATATCCTCAAAATAAACTAATCCAAACATGCACTTTTCATATAGTAATAGAACCATATAATTAAAGCTAACTGGAACGCTATTCTGGCAAAAAAATGTCACTTATTCTGGCATTTTTTTCATACAATGAAAACACATTAGAATTGAACTACTAATAAAACACATAGAAAATGCAATATATAAGTATATCATGTTTCTCGACTACAAAACATTATTTAAGTTAACTGATCAGAACACTCGCCAAACGCAGTATCCACTGAAATCAATCAGGAAACTATTCATTTTCATGGATTTTCGCAGAAATCCCAACCGAATCAAGTTCAGCTAATTAAATACGAAATGCACTGTCGCTCATGAAAACAACGCACGGAAGAGAGACGTTTTCACGGTGTTACTTAGTTCACTTCACAGCACCGCCGCCAGAGGCAAATCGAGAATTGAAAACCGGAGAGAGGAGGAAATACGCGTCTTCGATAATAGCTCAATCGTGGAAGGAAATTATGATTATGAGTGAAGGGAACAACATCAACACTCTGAGCGCTTCCAATCTTCAAATTGATCAAACATTTATTACTTTGATTACAGTGCATGTGTGTGTATTGCGCCGACGTGTTCAAAATTACTTTACTACTTATAGTAGCATGTTTAAACATTGTCCTTACTCCTTCTCTAATCAATGTTCAATTATTTTAAAATATTCTTCATCAATAACTTTACATATTCAAGTGGCATGGAGAGAGTACTTAATAACTTTAGCAAGCGAGTTAGAATATATTTAGTTCAAAAATGAGAGATTTGCTTAGAAAAAAGAGTGTCATATTACTGGATAAATTTATAATTTATTTTATAAGTTTGGATTTTTATTTAAAAGTTTATAATTTTTATAATTTGTAATTTGTAATTTTCTCTGAAAGGATGAATCTTCAAACAATACTTACAAATAAGTAGATAGAAGTTACAAATTCAGTGATGTAATACACATACTGAAAAGGATTCCACTCTCAGTTTCTGGCATATCAGTATATTCTTCCCTTACTGTCACGTATCAGTATATTCTGAATTCCCTCACGTCTCATCCTCTACTTATTTTCCTTTGTCTAACATGTAACCCAGCGGTAGCTGGGCTGTAAATATGTAATTGTGTACATAATAAATCCTTAAACCAATGATATAGAGGTCAAACCGTAGCGATACTTGAGTGTAATTAAAAAAAAAAAACTGATAATTATCATTATAAGATGTATTTAAGCATTGTAAGATTGTACCAAAAACATTTTCTTCAAGTAAATAGTACGACATCGATCAAGCAATGATCCAAATTAAACACTATAAGAATTATATTTGAGGAATAAATTATTTGAAAGTGTGAGGTGAAATATCATATTTAATAAAATGAAAAAATTTAACATCATATAAATAAGAAGAAGATTCATACTCATGTTATGATTTTGAATTAAAATGTGTTAATTGATACATTTATATAGAGTGTTTATGATCCATTAATAAAAATGGACAAATTCGGTATAATGAATTTTTTTCTTAAAATTTATTTTTTATAGTAATCAAAACAAGGAGACAAGAGAATTAGAGGGAGATAAAAAAAAAATGAGGAGATCAAATAGAACTAGAGAAAAAAACGGCCCTTAACACACAAAGAGAGAGAGGTTTGCCATGAAAGAAAATAATATTGAAAGTTGATACTTTCCTCTTTACATTCAATAAGCATCGTGCATAAATTGCACTATCACAGGTTCAATTTTTTCAAATAATGGGTAGATTTTAGTTGAGAAATAGAAAATTCACTCATTAGGTTGACCAATTGTAATTTTTATATAATTTTAATTTTAATTATATTAAAATTTAGTTTAATATTTATATAGACTAAATAAATCATTTTTGGTATTCTTCTAAAAATTAGATCTTGGACGATCATCCACCCTGACCGAGCTTAGGGCCACCGTGTATTTAATTGTAGAGAATAGGTGGAGAAATAGAGAAATAGAGAAAAGAGAGGATAAATAAATGAGAAACATCAAATAAAGTATATTTAGAGCAACTACAATACATACATGATTTTTTAAATATATTTTTTATTTTAATTTTGTAGGCCTTATAAATTCATATAAATTCAAACACTTTAGACAAAAAATTCATTTTAATGCTAAAATTATTAAACTCAATTTTGTACATTGTACAATGCTTGAATTTATTTTTCATATTTATAAAATCAATTACTTAATTTATCAAAATTAATGAAAATGATTAATTTAATTTATAATAATAAAATTTTCTTAATTTATATTTTTTTAAATCTACTCATATCTTAAATACTCTTATTTCTCTTATTTTTCTGGTATGAACTCTTCTCTCTCTTCTAATCAATTGATTTTCAATACAATTAATTAAAAGTGTTTTAGTCTAAAAATAATTAATACAACTAATAATATATGTTTGGTTTGAAGATGCACCCATGGCAACTAAACACACCAAATAAAAAAAGTGGAAAAATTACAACAATCACACCATATATATTCAATAATCACTGGTGTTAACAGCAATTCATTTAAGAACAAAGCATGTAATTATTGGAATTTGTATTTAATTTTTTTTCGTTCTGAAAAGTTTAGATTGGTGTTTCTCGTTGTGATATCGTTGAGTAGGTTAAATATAACTTAAACAATAAAAAAGAGTAGGTTAAATATAACGTTAATTAGAGAACATTGTATTTTCTTTGGGTTTGATTCCTACTAGAGGGGGGAGCAAGAAGGAGGTGACACAAGGGGAAAATAATTTATGGTGGTTTTAAACTATAAATACGGTTTAATATTATTTTAGTTAAGTATTTTCTAGCAATTTTAGTTGTTTTAAAGTATAATTAATATTAATAAAACTAATATCTTGTCATTATTTAACATTAACATTGCAAGTGTAAGGACTAAAATTATTAGCGGACAAAAACATCAAAACTAAATTAAAAAAAGTTAATTTTTCTAAAAGTGAAAATTCCAAAAAATTCAAGATGTAGAAATATAATCAACCCTATTTATATTTACTCAACCCTTTATTTGGTTTAGGTTTTTCTTGATTAAATTGTTTGGAATCTATGCTTTCTTAATTTAATTATTAGATATCGTACTTCTTTTTTCTTAACTTTTATTTGGCAAATTGTCATCGATGCGTTGATAATATTAAGCATGACAAATACCTTCAAACTTGCGTTCCTCATTTGATAGTTTGATATAGACATAATATTTATGTTAAAGATTTAATTGTTATAATTTTTTAAAATATAAATTAATTAGATTAATAGTTAACTAATTAAAATTATAATAATAATAATAATTAATCACACACTTAAATTTATATATTTAACTAAAAGTATAATTTAATTTGATTGTTTATCTTTTGATTTCTTTGTTATTTATTATTATTTTATATTGTTTGAGTTAAAATATAATTAATAATTTAATACATAATTCATTTAAAAATATAAATAAACTAAAATTATAAAAAAATAGCATAACAAATTATATAGGTATTCTCAAACCCAATAAATTCCAATGGAGATGACAATTAAAATTTTAAACTAGCTTCTTTTTTTATTAAGAAGAATAACACATGATAAATGCTTATGTTATAAGACAATTCTTTTTTATCTTATGCATTATTTGGTGCATGATAAACAACACATGTAAAATAATATTAAATAAACTATAATATTTTTCTTACTATCAACAATCTAAATACAACAATAATAATGGTGACGTTGATAGTAGTTATAACAACAACGACAATATAACAATGACTATGAGGGGATACAATAATTACAATGGTAATAAATAAAAGAGTATTTTTGGTATGATTTTCTTTAGTGGAGTAAGTGAAATGAAATGAAATAGAGAATAAATATTTAAATTAGAGTAGAGTGCAATGGTGTAGGATTCACACTAAATAGTGAAAAATTCTCTTGAGTTCCTCTCCCCTTCTTAGGAACCAAACTCATTCTTTGACTTTTGACTATTTTATGCTAGGAACGAAAAATTATTATATAATTTCTTAATTTATAAAACAAAGAGATTAGTTTTATCTAATACTATTTGATTTGTGTTATCATGTGATTTCTTTTTCTAAAATCAAACATGAACAATAATATTTCTGGTTTATACCATGTTTTTAACATATCAAACATATTCGTAAGGTTTTTTTTTTTAAATATTCAATTTGAATAATATAGAATTATTCAAAAACAAAATTTTTGAGCATTTAAATGAATAAATGACAAATTTAATCCCTAAATTTGTATCTCGTTACATTAATTTCTTAAACTAAGTAAAATTCAAATAAGTCCCTAAAATTAAGCATTTTTGTTTCATTTTGAATCTCTATTATGAGAATTTAAGTGATAATAATAACATATATTTATGAACCAAAAAATATGATTAATTTTAAGAACTTAAATAAAATCCTAAAATGATTCAAGAACAAATTTGAATTTTTGTTAATTTCAAGAACTATTACATGGTAATATACAATTTTAAGCCACTTTATCATTTAGGTAATTTTCTATTAAAAAAGTCTTATTCGATTTGAGTCACCACCAATAAGTACATTAGTAATTGAATTTATTTATGGTTCTACTTAAATAACAAACTTAGATACAATGTTGATCTAATGTATTTTTAATGTTTCTTCATGCAGAATTAGAGTAGTACATTGATAATATATTAATTTTTTATATAAACTTTTGTTAATCTAATTGTAACTGAACAACAACACTAAAAATACCTCAAATGACTACATCTAAAGTTTTGTCTATACTTAAACCCAAGTTAGCAAACAAATTAAAATGAAGGCATTCAATGTGGAATCTATTAGTAGACAAGGTTGAATCAAGGAGAGAATGAAAATGTGAAAATTTAGTACAATTCAATGGAGAGAATTCATGAACGATCTCTTTACAAACAGTGAAGCACCGATAGAGGTAAGGGATCTTATGGCTTTCTTACTTGCTACGACGTTGCCATTTCGCTATCCATGAAAAAAAAAAGCCTAACTAATCGTCACATAAAGCTATTAGTTCACCCCCTCTTCCAAATCCACATGTAAATCTTCTATGCCAACATTAAGTTCTCCCCTGATGATCTCCCTGTACTACGTGTGCATTTATAGATAAGATAAGCAAAGAACAATGCAAGGCAAACAAAAATGAGAGATAGAACAAGAGTCGCTAATGTTGTGAAGCAAAGGAGAGGCAACATAAAGAACCGCAAGTCACAACAGTCCCAGGTGCATTGCCCACCAGAGCTTGGAATATAGAGGAATAGTCCCACAAACGAGATTGTCATAATAAATACCACAAATAAAGGTCGTGGACAACTACGCAACAAAGTCAACAGAAAGACCAGCATGATTGCCAACTCATGCAATCTCAGTACGAAACTCCTGAAATGTCTCCCCTTTGTGTTGCACCATAGGAGTTTCCCAATTTCAAAAGGAAATGATTGGTCAACTCTTTTGCAAGATGTACTATGATAGTACCACTAGCAACGATGAAAAAGTATACAGAACTAAGGCTAATTTTCTTTGCATTTGACACTATAGCTTCCATGAAGCTCATTAGGCTAGAAGGATTTTGTGGTGAGTTTCTCCAAGTAATGGGAATACCATTTTGTGTGTTTTCCTGACAAAGGAAACAAATCCAATCAATATAGTTTCAGGAGACATTAATATAGCTAAGAAAATGTCAGATAGATGTTAATGGAAAACTAATTTTAGCTTAGAGAAGTTCATTTTATTTTTCTTCTTCTTATAGAAGTGTTTCTAAATAAATTTACCCAATCAAACCCTTAGTTACTAACAACTTGAGTTTGTTAAGTAAGCTTGAAAGTTGCTATAAATATATGTGTATATTGATATCAATTCAATAATAATGGAAGATTCGAGCAACACCCCTAACAATAAAAACTTTCTTCTACTTCGAAGTTCTAATTAAACACCTATCGTGATCATTTCTTTGAACAATTATTGACTTATTATTATTATTTTTAAGATACCAAAACACATAAAAAGTCGCTGACAATAACTGGCTGAAATGTAGAAAAAACTCAAACAGCAAGAACAAATGAAAGGAAAAAGTAAGATAAGGTGAAGCAATTAGAGAGGCTCCACTCTCTCCCAAATCAAGTTCTCTGATCTTTTCTGATCCGCCCCCTCCTTTCCCTTCCACTAAATAACTAACTCTGCTCCCTCCACCTTTCTGTTACGGGGTATTATTGTCATTCTCTTACTAATGTGGCAACAGCAAAGCATTTGTTTGTGTTAGCCTCAGCAGGGAATTGTTTTGGGCCCAAACTCTCCTATTTCTATCTCTTTTATACACTTTAGGCCTAATCTCATCAATACTCCCCCCCATTTCAAGCACCTTGTCCTCAAGGTTAAAATGAGGAAACTGTTTGTTAATGACCTGAAATTCTTCCCACGTATTCTCAAAATCTGGAAGATTATGCCACTTGATCAGAACTTGGATGGTATTACTAATGGACCTGTGGACAACAATCAAAGTTTCTGGTTCTGCAATCAGTTCCCAGTCAGCACTTAACATTGATGGAATTGGTTGGGCTGTCTGGTCAGGCTTGATTGCTCTTTTGAGTAAACTAACATGAAACACAGGGTGTACCTTGCACCCCACAGGTAATCTGAGGCGGTATGCTGCATCCCCCACACACTCGTCCACATGCTACGGACCATAGTAACGTGGACTGAGTTTTTCATTAGTCCTTCTCGCAATTGTCTTGAGTCTATAGGGCTGCACCTTCAAGTAAACCACATCCCCCCACTGAAAATTGTACATCTCACCTGTGTTGGTCTGCGTGAGTCTTCATTTGATCTTGAGCTTTAGTCAAATGCTGACGCAAATCATTCAAAATAATATCTCTCTCAGCCAGAGATTGAGAAACTGCATCCACAGCCGGAATAAAAGTGCCACATTTAAGAAGAGTAGGCGATTCTCTACCATACAATGCCTTAAAAGGAGTCATGCCGGTAGTAGTCTTGAAAGTCGAGTTATACCAGAATTCTGCCCAGTGAACCCATTTAGGCCATAGTGTTGGCTTAGTACAACAAAAACATCTCAGATATGCCTCCAAACACCTATTAATCACTTCAGTTTGTCCATTAGACTGTGGGTGGTATGCTGTACTAAAATGCAGTTTTGTGCCTGCACTTTTAAACATTTCAGACAAAAAACAAGTCATAAATACCTGATCCCGATCAGAAACAATAGTAATGGGAAAACCATGCAACTTAACTACCTCCCGAACAAATAAGCCCACAATGTCTTTTGCAGTATAAGTGTGTTTTATTGGGAAAAAATGAGCATACTTGGTGAATCTATCAACCACCACAAAAAGGGTATCCACACCCATAGCCTTAGGTAGCCCACCAATGAAATCCATAGAAATGTCCTCCCATACCTTAGTAGGAATAGGCAGCTGCTGAAGTAGACCTCCTGGATGTAAATTTTGAGTCTTGCATTGTTGGCAAATAGCACACCCCGCTACATACTCCTTAATATCACTCTTCATTCCTTCCCAATAGATAACTCCAGCTAACCTCTTGTATGTCCAAAAAAACCTAGAATGGCCTCCTACATTAGAATCATGATATTCCTTCAACAAGATTGGGATGTACCGAGAACCCTTAGACAACACCAAGCGATTCTGATAGAATAGTCTCCCTTCCCGAACACTAAATCCCTTATGAGCAGAGGGATCCAATAGCAGAGCCTGTAAAATCGGCTGTAACTGAACATCTTGTTGGATTTCCCTCTCCAACTCCTCCAATGCTGGCCAGTGGATCCGAGACAAAGACCCCAAAAACAAGTGTCTAGACAAAGCATCAGCCACTTGGTTTTGTCTCCTGGGATGATACTGAATCTCGAAATCAAAACCCAGTAATTTAGTGATCCATTTATGTTGGTCTTCACTCAAAACAAGTTGTTCGGTAAGAAATCTTTGGCTACGTTGATCCGTATTGACAATGAAGTGTCTCCCCATCAGATAATGCCTCCATTTTTTGACAGCAAACACTATTGCCATTAATTCTTTCTCATACACAGACTTGGCCTGAGCTCTAGCCGAAAATCCCTGACTAATAAAAGCCAATGGTCTGTTATCTTGTACCAGAACTGCCCCAATGCCTTTTCCAGATGCATCTGTCACCACTGTAAAAGGTTTGTTGAAGTTTGGTAATGCTAAAACTGGAACTGTGCTCATCTTGGTCTTCAGCAGTTGAAAAGCATAGTCATCTTCTTAATTCCAGATGAACCCATCTTTTTTTAGTAAATCAGTCAAAGGCTTTGCCAGTTTACCATAGTCTTGAACAAACTTACGGTGATACCCTGTTAGACCCCAAAACCACCGCAAATTTTTGATGTCTTTTGGACTTGGCCATTCGACCATTGCTCTTATTTTTGCCGGATCAGCCTGAACTCCGTCTGCTGATACAATGTGCCCCAAAAACTCAATCTGCCCTCTGCCAAAACTACATTTTTTTTATTAACCACCAGCTGATTTTTCTGCAGTACCTCAAATGTACAACGTGTTCCATACAATCCTTGCTATATATTAGGATATCATCAAAAAAGACTAGAGCGAATTTCCTCAAGAAAGGCCTAAGAATGTCATTCATTAAGGCCTGGAATGTAGATGGGGCATTAGTAAGGCCAACGGGCATTACTATATACTCGCAATGTCCCTCATGGGTCCTAAACGCTGTTTTATGGATGTCCTCTTCTTGCATCCGTATTTGATGATAACCCGATTTTAAATCCAGCTTAGAAAAAATTCGAGAACCACCTAATTCATCCATCAGTTCATCCACCACCGGCATAGGGAATTTGTCAGGGATAGCGATTTTATTCAATGCTCTAAAATGGACACATACACGCTAGCTACAACCTTTTTTCTTGACTAAAATCACTGGGCTAGAATAAGGGCCAGTGCTGTGTCTAATCATGTCACACTCTTAAATAACTCAGCTACCAAATTTTCTAGTTCAGTTTTTTGATACTGTGGGTACCTGTAAGGTTGTATATTCGACACTTGACTCCCCAGCTTAAGATGGATAGCGTGATCGATAGGCCTTACAGGTGGAAGTTCTCTGGGTTCTGTAAACAACCTCTCAAATTCACCCAATAGCTTTGTCAATTCTGGCCAATAATTTTCCTCTTCCTGTACTGTCTTTTCAGATGGTTTTAAATAAAATCGTTGCCCCTGATCATTTAGAGCCTTAACAATAGACTTCAAAGAAGCTTTTGACCTAAACAAAGATGGATCTCCCTTAATGATCTGCTCTTTCCCTTTCTCCACAAACCTTAGAGTCATCTCCCTGAAGTTTTCCTTGATCTCTCCCAGCTGAGTCAACCATTCCAACCCAAGAATCACATCTGCCCCCCAGTTTGAATAGATATAAGTCCTGTTTAACCACAGTTTCTTGAATACTGAGGTCAACCCCCTTGCACACTCCTTGACAACCAATTTTATGTCCATCCCCTACCTCCACTTGATAAAGAGGAGTCTCAGTCACCTCCAATCCTAGCTCTGCCACCACCTTTTTTTTAATAAAATTATTGGAAGCTCCACAGTCCACCATAACCACCACCTTGTGCCCCTGTATCGTGCCCCACACCTTGAGTGTTTGACTAGAAGTGATTCTTAACAAACTCTGCATAGAGAGTTGCAGTGCTGTCTTCCCTTTATCGTCACTTTCGTCTATTACAGGCATTCCACCTGCATCTACCTCCGGCACCTCCTCCTCCTCTGTTTCTTCTTCCTCATCGACGATGATCAGGTTCAGCTGAGGTATGGTTTCCATCACTCATCACATTTGAAATACAGCCCTCTCTGTTGCCGATCCCTCAACTCCACCTGTGACAGATGACGGCTGTTATTGGCGTTACTCTCCATGTTGCGGCTAGTGCCGCCGACGACGATGGGTTATCCTGGGCTGCGAGTGCCTTCGTTCGTGTTTCCTCGGGTAGACATGGATCCGAAAGTATTTGTTCCTGGATTTCCACCCATAGACCCCGTATGACTTGTAGTCTGAGTCCCACCACCCCTAAATGAATTTGGGCTTATTCCTCCTCTTTGGGCCTGCCCCCATCGATTGTTGTTAGGCCCATATGACCTCCCAACATTGCCCACTCCTTCAATCCAAGCATTGTTCCTTTTCTCTATTTTGATAGAGTTTCATCATCTCCGTCAACGTCACCGCCGAGAACATCTGGAGCTCCTCCCATACACTCGCATTTACCCCGTACAGCCAAGCACCCTTGAGTAGCTCTTCATCCTCAAACCTTAACCCACCAATCATCTTCTCAAATTCCCCCCTGAATTCTACCATTCCATCACTCTGTTTCAAGGTGTATAAGGCACGGTAGGGATTACCCAACACTCTGTCTCAAATTCCCCCTCATTTCCCTTCCACTAAATAACTAACTCCACTCCCTCCACATTTCTGCTATGGGGTATTATTTTCATTCTGCTGCTGATGTGGCAGCAGCAAAGCATTTGTTTGTGTTGGCCTCAGCAGGGAATTGTTTTGGGCCCAAACTCTCATATTTCTATCTCTTTTATACACTTTGGGTCTGATCTCATCACTATGTAGACACCAAAATATGTTAATTTTACTTTGATTGCTGTTTTTTTATACATATCAGCGACTGTTTCTATGTTTTAGTATCTTAAAAACAATAACAATAAGTCACTAACTGTTCAAAGAAATGATCGCGATAGGTGTTTAATTCGAAATAGAAGAAAGCTTTTATTGTCAGGGGTGTTGCTTGACTCTTCCATTATTATTGAATTGATATCAATGTACACATGTATTTATAGCAACTTTCAAGCTTAACTAACCAACTCAAGTTGTTAGTAACTAAAGGTTTGATTGAGTAAATTTCTTTAGATACACTTCTAAAAGAAGAAGAAAAAAATAAAATGAACTTCTCTAAGCTAAAATTAGTTTTCCATTAACTTCTCTTTGACGTTTTCTTACCTATATTAATGTCTCCTGAAACTATATTGATTGGATTTGTTTCCTTTGTCAGGAAAACACACAAAATGGTGTTCCCATGACTTGGAGAAACTCACCACAAAATCCTTCTAGCCTGATGAGCTTCATGGAAGCTGTAGTGTCAACTGCAAAAAAAATTAGCCTTAGTTCTCTATACTTTTTAATCGTTGCTGGTGGTACTATCATAGTACATCTTGCAACAGAGTTGACCAGTCATTTCCTTTTGAAATTGGGAAACTCCTCTGGTGCAACACAAGCACCGCTGAGCTTAGGGGAGATATTTCAGGAGTTCCGTATTGAGATTACATGAGTTGGCAATCATGTTGATCTTTCTACTGGCTTTGTTGCTTAGTTGTCCACGACCTTTATTTGTGGTGTTTATCATGACAATCTCGTTTATGGAACTATACCTCTATATTCCAGCTCTGGTGGACAACGCACCTGGGACTGTTGTGACTTGCGGTTTCTTCATGCTGCCTCTCCTTTGCTTCACAACCTTAGCGGCTCTTGTTCTATCTCTCATTTTTATTTGCGTTGCATTGTTCTTTACTTATCTTATCTATAGATGCGCACGTGGTGCAAGGAGATCAACAGGGGAAGAACTTGAGGTGGCATGAAAGATTTACCGGTGGATTTGGAAGAGGAGGTAAACTGATAGCTTTATGTGACGATTAGTTAGGCTTTTTTTTACCGGTGGACTGATAGCTTTTCTTGGAATGGCCATAAAGTATTCATATGCAATAGAATCTATATACCTCCTTTCTAACAAGCCTAAAAAACTCTTCACGTTCTCTGCTCATCGACTGAAAAAGTATCAGACAAATGAATGAGTCCAAGCATTCATCAGTGCATAAAAATTAGTCTGGCACATATAAAAATTTACTTTCACTTACAGATGCTGATGCTAAAACAGATAATGCATGGCTGAGCTCCCGGAGATGCTCTTGTTGATCCAATGTCTTTGATTTTACCTCTCCTTGTGTTTGGTTGGTTGTTGAAGCCCTCTCTTTCATAATACCCAAATCCCCTTCACTACCAACAGATTCTACCATTTTGGCCTGCTCTGCCTCTTTCTTTTCCTCCTCCTATTAAATGTTTTGCACCATCAATCTCAAATTCAAGTAACAAGTATACTGATAGCTTAGCAACTTCAACAAGAAAAACAGTATTTATGGTGGTTCATATATAAAGTTTAATTGGATGGCAATCATTGAATTTGTCTTATATACTTGATTACAATGTGCTCCAAAAAATGCAATGAAAATGGAAACACT
>CM023958.1:35399655-35445033 GCA_013407115.1 Glycine latifolia
AAAAAAAAATCAAGAGAATTGAGAATTCTAAATTTCTTGAATGATTATTAAACAGCATATAGCGTATTTGATCACTTGATTTGTTTTCAACATATATTGATAAATCAAATTTTGTTGTTAAAATAATGATATTCTTATAAGTTCTAGAGCTTGGGTAATTCTAATGTATATTAAATGGTGGTTTCTAAATTGTTTGTTTTTTCCTACTTAAAATTCCCTGAACTAATTTTCATCTAATTTATATCTTCATCAATTGGAAAATGTTGCAGGTTTATGGTGGTAAGGGTGAACAGAAGCATAGACAAATTCAATTTGGTGGTAGTGCTCAACAGGTGATCTTGTCTATTGTTGATTTTTAGCCTTTTCAACAGTATGCTATTAAATCAAGTTATGCAAATTATACTAGTACTTGTCTACCCCAGAATGTTTTTAGTTTAGGTTCTCTCACGTGAATGTCTATCTTAGTAAGTGCATATGAATAATCATTAATGGAATAAAATTAATCATATAGTTAGCAATTCTATATTTCTAGTTTCTTACATCAATGACATGGATTGTTTATTTCTTTTGTGAAAGAGAGGCAAGGGCCTCGTAGCTAGACTGCCTAGTGGCACCCTCCTCTGGTCAACTGGGGGTGGCGTGGGGTGGGGGGATGGCAAAGGTTTTGTAGCAGTCCTAGCTTCTTTAAGAGAAAAGAAATTGATGCTAGGCTTGATCCTTGACCTTGATCAATATTAATTCTTATACATCAGACAAGACAATTCAAAAAATATGAACTTCTCAAATCATTTGTATCTTTGTCCATGTCCTCCCTAGTCCATGTCCTCCCTCGTTTTTCCTTGGTCTAGAATCTTCTTGAAACAAAAACTAGATAGGTTTTTCAGCTTAGATCAAGATACTAATTTAATTTTAGTTTTTATATCTAAGGCGAAGTGCTATTGACATGGAATGGAAACTGTCGCATGCCCATTCTACCCTTGTTGATTGGTCTTAGGCTGTTGTGATTTTTTTTTTTGTTGAAACTTGAATTTGGTGAACAGGTAGCTTTGGCAAAACAGAGAGTTGATGAATATATATACTCTCAGTTGATACAACAGACTGGCACCCAACAGTGAGCGTAAGCAATTAGTTTTTCGTGTTTGGATATCCATCCTTTATATTTTCACCTGTTAGAATTTTGGTCACGTGAACTAGTACCTTAAATAATAAATGAAAATTGTGAGACTAGTTCTTTGTAAAAAATGGGAACCAAACTTTTAATGATTGAAATTTACAAGTTTGGAAAAATATAGGGAGTAATATTTTATAACAGTAAGGACCAAAATTTAAAAGATTCTTGGTCTATTCATCTTCCAGAGATGACACCAAGAAAGCCAAAATCTCTAGTTCGTTTCTACTCGAATCCAGCTATGTTGCTTCACCTTGGGGTGCTTTTTTGTTTTAGTAAGATTTGTTAGATGGATAGCGTTTGTTTGCCGTGTTAATTGTAGTGGATCAGTTGCTGATGTTGAAACTTTTCTCAGCTTGTACCCAATCAATTGTTCTAAATATAGTTGAAAGTATATATTTACTTTTTCAACATAATTATACGAATGCTTTTTTACAATGTAACACGTGTATGATATGTTGGCATGGCATGGCTTTGACGAGTTTCAAGTGGTACTATCAACTATGGCATCTTATATATTAAACTTTACCATAATGTACAAAAATGATAAAAGTCTGTTGAAAGGGTATGGTTGAACCATCAAAATCACTTAAGTTCTTACGTTATTCTTTGTTGATTTTAATAAATAATTCTGAGAGGAAAGTGAAGTGTTGGAACTTGGAACCTGAATCACTTTCTTCGCTTTGTTGGTTTTTGATGACGTGGTATCTTCTGCTTTATATTTTTTTTATTCATGAGAATTGAAAATACTTTATAATAACTAACACACTCTTATTCAACTAAATGAATCTTTACTCCAACAATTAAGTTAAATTTCGTCTTTTGCTTCATATTACCTATGAATGTTTACAGAATTTGTTTTTATTGATAATAATCTAAATTTTAAGTTAAAATATACACCAATGATCCCTAACTTGTTTTTAAATTGGTCCACTAATTTCTTAAAGTTTTAAAATAATCTTATTTAATTTGTAAAACTTATTTCAATTTTTGGCTACAATTTTTGAATTTTTTTTTTATTGATGTAGAACTTATCTCACAATTTTCATCGTAGTTTTTGTAGTTTTTATGTAGGTGAATATGATAAAATAAATTTTATATCTTGAATCAATCTAAAAAAGTTTTAAATTTGTGCCTAAAAATTGAAAATAGTAAATTTTATAAAAGGATTGACATGTAATTAATTAAATAAGGAGATTATTTTAAAATTAGATGATTAATTTAAAAACAAAAAACAAGTTAAGGGATCATTCATATATTTCACTGTCAAGAAATAATGAGATTAGTGGATACATTCTTTATCCAACGAGGTATAATCTCTTTTTCTTATAAACACTCATTTCCAAATATATGTATAAAAATATTATATTGTGAGAAATAAATTTATTTTAATAAGTTATGTTTTGAAAGAAATTAATTTTTAACTATAAGTTGGAAAATTGGTGAAAGAAAGCAAAATATGCAATTATATATTTAGAAATGCATTGGAACAAAATAAATATAATTTATAAGGATTAAAACAAAATTAATTTTACAAGAAAAAATATATATTAAATTATACACTAAAAATACATTAAAACCTTTAGAAATCATCAAATTTTTTTAAAACCAAATTTAAATATAAATGCGTCGGAAATATGCTTTCCGAAATGTAGAGGAAAATTTTCTATGTAGATCATGATCATTGATCAGTAGATTGAAGTATTGAACTAAGGTTAAAAAAATGCATGCGAAATATGGTCAGCGAAATATGGTCAACACACTGATCCATAAACCTTGAACTAACTTTTATATATTATGCATTCATAGTTTAAAATATATTTTACCTTTATATGAATTTTAAGATAATTTTGTTGAAGTCAATAAATTTATCATAAATGATGATTTAAGAGTGAATGACAATGTAAAATTATGTGTATAATCTTTTTTCCCTAAAAATTATTTTAAATGTAAATTTAATTGGTTGATAATGTAAAAATTATTTAAATTGTTGTGGCTTGTGCAAAGAAATTGAACTATAATTTAGTCATTGTTTTCAGTTTTGCTTATAAAATTAAAAGAAAAATAATTGTCTTAAAAAAAGGAAAATAACTGAATTAAGAATTGAAATATTTTTCCAACGTCTAGAGACTCTAAACGTGGAATCCTCGCTTTCACATTAACAAAACTTGAATGTGTTGCTTGGCGTCAACCACATTTCCGGTTTGTTAATTACCATTCAAGCAAGCAATATATTTGATCGTTGAAAACATTAATTTGAAGAAGAAAGTTCAACATCACACATACTAGTACGTTAAAGAAAGAGTCCAAATTTGAACCCATTTTTATTTCAAAATGAAAATTGTAACATTTATTATGAGTTAATTCGGGGAACAAATTTGGTAGCTTAATTAACTGCACAAGCTTCTTTGTCAATAAACCTCCTGCCGTCTTTCCCCCAACTTGGAAATTCATATTGTTCTCTTTCGTCCACACCATTAATGTTTAGTGTAAAGGTCCAAACACGCCCTAATTTGTCAAACCCCAAAAGCACGCTCTTCGACCTCGACCTCCTGAATCCAGTTTGTTCCTCCATGACCCATCATTTAATTCAAGTTCACATTCCATACCCCAAAAATCCACAAAAATGCACTAGAAATTTCTCTAGAGATTAACATTTTTAAGAATCAATTTATACATGAAAAATAAGGGTGATTTTTAGGTGTTCAAATCCAATCCGATGTAAATAAAAAACTGAAAACTGATTAAAAAAAATGAAAATTGCTTAATTTATTACTATCACCAAGCGAAATAGAGCTTGTTTCTAGACGGGTTATTTCACTTCTTTGGCATATGGATTGTCAAGCCTAATCAAAACGAAAAAAACAAATGAAACTTGTGTGGTAAAGGTGAAAAGAATCCTTAATGCGTGCAAGTAATGGCATTATCATCCTTTAAGTTTCTCAAGGACATACCAAATGATGTGTCAGAATCCAAACAACAATGTAAATAATCTCATCAACAACTAGGCCTTCCTTCTCCTAGCTATCGTGCTTTTGTATTTTCATATCTGGTGCCACAATAACAGCCACTCAATGGTTTTGGTGAATTATAAAAAGGACAAAATGTATTTGGTAAGACTTTTAAGGAGTTAAACTCATTTCACTAGCTTAAAACTACTATATTTAAAATAAGCTTGTTTAATATATACGTTTATTTTTTATAAGCTACTTCAAGTACCTAATAGTTAATTGTACTAAACATAGACAATGAGTGAAACTATAAACTAAGTAGAATATAATTAAAATATGCTAATAATGTAAAGTTTTTACATTGTAATTCAATCATTATTTAATAATATATGGTAAACTTGTTTAGTTTTTAAAATAGTTTTAGAACATTTTTTTATGAGAATTGCTTATTCAAAGTTCTTAAGCTTAAAAAAAATAGTTTTTATCTGATTTCACAATATTGAAGTCAAACTAGATTAGCACTCGTACTTTGTACGGTAGAAACAAGTAAAAACCAGAAGAAAGAAAGTAAAAAAAAAAAAAAAGGTAGGGGGGAAATAGGGGGAAAAAATGAGCTTACATGCGCAGTTAGATTTATTTTATAATACTATAAATGAGATGAAAGCACATGTAAGAACTGTTTCTCTACAATAATGTGTTTTTTTTCATTAAGAAAAATTGTGAGACCTATTAAAAAATATATAAATATGCGGAATGACTTGTAAGATCTGTTTGTATCAAACAAAACATTTTTATCTGTAAAAAAGAAGAAGAAACTCTTAGGATTATTTTAATTGAGCGTCTGTAAAAACGGTGACATGTTACAATATTTATAGGTGAAATTTTATTGTGAACGAGTGACGGAGATAGGTGTTACATGATACACTCGTTTTAATTAGCAAAAGGAGATTATGTCAATCCAATACAAATATTTCACTCAATCTTCTGGGCAAGGTAACTTGTTTTCATTTTTTTTGGTTGTTTCACTTTCAACCTTTATTTTAAATTTTTAAAATAAAGGTTGGGCCACGTATGCCAAAAAGAAAAAGGAAGAGAAAAAAAATTCCACAACCTGTTACAGCGTGCAATGAAAAAGAAGATGGTAACCGTTATAGAAGACCATTAAAAGATGATTGGCACATGATGCCGAAACGCCAAAGTTTGACCTCGTTGACTGAATCAAGGCACCATGTGAAGCGTGGCATTCACGCTCTTCAGTGTTCCATTTTTCAACGTATACGGAATAGTGATAAACTAATAATTAAGGAAAAAGTCTAAGACAAAATAATCAAAAATTTGAAATATAAAAAAAGTTTTAAAAAAGTTTGGGAGGATGAAAACGGTAATAAACCACAAACAAAGATTCAAGATTCAACCAAAGAATAATTGTATGCCCACAATGCTAGATATCTGGTTAGTAAAACATAAGATTAAGTTACATAATAATCGTAAATACCACACAACAACATTCTTCAACTATTGAAATTAATTTACTTAAGTAGTAGTGGTTCTCTTTTGGTAATCCATTTATGTAATGACTAAATCTAAATGGGTATATTTATTGTCCTTCCTCCTCTTCCAAATTTCACTATGAATAGATCACTTTGACTTTTTTTAGGAGTATTTACTTTGACTTTGGATGACACCTAAAGAGAGAAACTGAAAAAATTGGGAGAAGAGAAATGATCTAGTTCTTATTTGGATGGAAGTTTGATAATATATAGAGAGAGGGATAAAATCTAAAAATAACTATATTTATCCACCTATTTTCTGTTTCTGTTAAAATAGCGGTGAAATGAGGAAAACAAATTTTATACATTACAGGTAAAAACATTGTATTTCATTTTGTTATTTTATAATGTAACTCTAAGAAAAATCGTTCCTCCATCCGTGTTTTGCTAAAAGCTAAAAACTTCTTTAATGTATCATAAAAGAAATTAGTCTGTGTAATAACATATTATAAAATAATTTTATATTATCATTAATCATTAATTTACAAATAAACATAATCATATTGATCAATTTATTAGTTTTAAACATAAGTAACTTAAAATCATATTAATGATATTTTTTTATTAATTTTAATAATATAAAATTATTTTACACTATCTCTATATAGCCATTAAAACTATCATAAAATATCCTAATCAATATTTATAAAATTGGACTTCTCATTAAATTGGTGCTTTCATTAATTTAAAATAATTAAATAAGTGAAAATTACAATTTGTACTATATAAAATTTTAAATCCATATAATCTATTAAATAATAGGTTGCAACCAAAAAAACTGTTCATTAATAGGATATCATATATAAGTTCATAAAATTAATTAAAATATCACCACTCTACAAATATTTACACTATTTTACTCGTGGAAGAGTCCTACCTAACTTTATTTTATAACGAAAAAATTCCAACATAAAGCAAGTAACCTTAAAATTAATTTTACAAAATTTATTTTATATCCAAAAGTTCAGTATAAATTTTCAAATCTAACATAAAAGTCAAAATTATTTCAACTGACAATCAATCATCGACTCATAATTAATTTTAAAATCTTTTATTATAAAATCAAACATGTAAAAATCAATCAAAATCAATTTTCTTAGTTAATTAAACCGGTATATAAAAGTGAACAATAATCTAGCTATTAGCAGATGTTGTATGAATCATACATGTGTTCCAATCGAGCGTGAACCTTTCCTTATCTGTCCTGGTAGCAAAGTTGTTTCTCCATCCTTTTCTTCAAGTTATGTAAGTTTACAATTCAATTTGTCCCTACTCTATTTTTTATCTATATTTTATACCCTTTTTTTTTATTAGATCAATTATCATATTTATTATTTTTTTCCTTTTCATTTCTCACTCTCTAAAATACATGCAATTCAAACATTAATTTATTTCACTTTAAATTTATATAAATACCATGATATTTAATATATTCTATTAACATTCATCCCCTATCATATTATATTATTTATCATATATTTTTATCTATTTTTCTACCTTTTTTTATATAATTCATAGATATATATATAGAGATAAAACTATAATAGTTATCTTTCGAATATTTTTAAAAAAATCATATGTATTTTTTTTTTGAAGTTAGGTCGAATAAAACCATTAAAATATCACATGATTTACATGCTTAGATGATTTTCTTTCATATATTTAATGTAATTTTATGCTTAATTTTTTTAATTTCTCTAAATATTACTACTATATAACATAATGGTATACATATTTATTATATAGTTTTGTAACGTGAAGATAAATGTATTTTTCAAAGTAATTTGACCCCTTCTTTTCATTATATTCTCTCTCCTCCTTTTCTCCCTCTAAATATAATAGAATCATTTCAATCCTATTAGCCACAACTTAGACACACACTCAAGAACATCAAGCAACAAATGCTCTCTCTCTCTCTCCCTCTTCCTCTTCTTTCACTTTGTCACTGATACACACTCCCTCTATTTCTATTTTCTAAGAAGACAAAGCAACCCATCAGATCTCCTTTTTTCAGCTCTCGCGAATGCTGGTGCCAAAGAAAACAACCCAAACCCACAACGCACCCACAACGCAGAAAACGGCGTCGTATGCAACCCCCAAATGAAGTGCAAGAAACATACCTCAGACCTTAGCAGCACCGTCGGCGTCTGCGCCTCCTGTCTAAGGGAACGCCTCATAGTCCTCGTCGCCTCCCAGGCCCAGGCCCAAGCCCATCATCCCCAGGCCCAATTGACTCGAGTCATCTCACGCGCCTCCGACGAATATTGCAGAAACTCAGACCCTAACCCTCCGCCACCGTTAATCTTCCCTCGCTCTGTTTCGCCCTACGTCTCTCGCCGGAAGTCCGACTACCCTGCCGCCTGTCACGACGACCGCCGCGAGAGGCTCTTCTACAGCACTCCGCAGCTCGGTCCCACCTTCTGCGCCGGCGATTCCTCCTACGATGCCGACGCGAAGTCGTTCAAGAAACGCTTCAACAAGTTCCGCATATTCGCGAAGATCTTCAGGACCAGATCGGAGAAGTTCCAGTCGGATCCGTCGTGCGAGCAAGCCACGTACGCATCGCCGTCGTGGTTCTCGGCGTTTTTTCCCACGCGCCGGAGTAACAAGGATCGGACCGGAACGACGGAGGAATACTCCTCCTCCGCCGCTCCGCGGCGGTACCGCCCGTCGGATCGTGGAATGTCGCCGGTGACGACCGAGGATTTCGGCGACGAGTGCGATCAGTCGCCGTCGGGAAGCGGATACGTCTCGGAGGCTTCTCCGTGGTGGCGGAGAACGCCGACTGTGGCGCCGTCGGCGCGGCGGTCGAGGTTAGGGCACACGAAGAGCGCGTCTGGTTCGGGTATGGCGCTTTGCCTGAGTCCTCTGGTTCGGGCGAGTCCGAACCGGAGGTGGAACCACAAAGGATTGCCGCCGGAGATGGCGGCAGCGGCGGAGGTCAGAGCCGCGGCGGCAAAGCCTCACCTCTCCGCCGCGGCGTCGTTTTGCGCGAACCGTTCCAGGAAGCTTGCGGATTTTGGACGAGCAAACCAGAACCGTTGATTTTGTTTACTTCTCGTATGACCCGACCCTACCCGGTGAATTTTCATCCTTTTGTTTCCGGTTTTATGCACATTCTTCATTTCATTTCTTCAGCGTAAAGGGAAAAAAAATTAAAATAAAAAGAAGAAAAACAGATTTTTTTAAAAAAAATTCTCTTTGTACACAAATTGTTTACTACATGAAAACACAAAGTCTAGTTTTATTTTAATTTTAATTTTTACAGAAATACTAGTTGACATTGGTGTGATTTTGCAATTACATGTATTTGATGTGATGTTACATTGACTTTAATTTTTTGGCAAATGTGTATGGGATTAATGTCCTTAGGAATCTACACCTGTACATTTTTTTCACAATGCTAGCTTAGCTGGATTAAGACTATTGCATCCTTCATTATTTATTTACCTTCTCAACTGACAACTGAGCGCTTTCAATTATTAGTTTTGATCGTGTTATTAAAATAAAATTAATTGTGTACTAATAAATGTAAATGTAGGTAGTTCAATTGGACGTAATTTATGATATTGTAGCTGATTAATCAATAGAAATTAAATAAATGGTTTAAGTGTAAATACTAAATAGTTACACGTCCCTTGTTAATTTTTTTAGCTGTAGTATTGGGAAGTTATTTTCAATTAAGTTTGAACCGATAAATAAAAATCTAAAAAATTGATGTTTCAACCAATTTCGGGACGGGGTTCAGTTAGTAAAATGAGTTCTGTTATGTTTACTTTTGGTGGAGAAATCCAAAAGGTTAAATTGACATTTTAGAGTATTAATTACACACCAAAAAGTAAATTGTGTATTTGAATTAGTTTATTTTTAAAAAAATACTGTGATTGTTTTATAACTTTTTAAAATAGTTGTTTTAATTATAATCTTAAAGAGAAAAATGTATCTATGTGATAAATGATAAAGGTCATTTCGACACTCCGAACTAAACATAGTGTCACAATCAAACATCATAAAGACACTAATTTTTTTAGTAAAAAATAAATAAATGATAAAATTGATATTTAAATTCAACCTGCCAGAGAGAAGTTCATATTTAGCATTCCATTGTGTTTTTTTTTAAAGAAATCCATTGTGTTTTGAACAATAAGAATATAAGATATAGAAACCAAAAATAATAATTTAATGTTGACATTTTATGAGAATTTGAATAAAGGCATTTAAAAAGTGAATGTAAAAAAATTAATGATAAATATAAACATAAAAATAATAATTTCATTATGATATGGAAATTGAGTCTAAACTAGATCAAATGCATGCTTGCAATCGTGTCAATAGAAGAAGTAACTCACGTCAATTGCAATGAGTTGTGTTTAAACCGAATTAAACGCATGTTTGAAACTGAGTCAATGAAATAAAAAACGCACATCAATTATGACGCTTCAAGGATAACTCCTGCGCTAATTTTTGCTTAACGAGAGACATGGAAGTACTTCCGAACACACTGGGATTTTTTTCTTTATCCAAAATCAAGAATAAGTTTAAACAAAAGCAATACAAGAAAAGTGAGCTTATTAATGAATAGAAAAAGTATAAATATAAAATGAAATTGATAACAATTTCATGCATGTTTAATTATCGCTTCAAATTGCAGTTGCACGAATTTTAAGACATTCAACAGACCAGTGTAAAAGGAATGATTCTAATTCGTTAGCAAACTTACAAGGCCTCACTAATGTTAACCCAAATATATTTAGTTTTCAAAATACTAGTTTATTTTTAAGAAAAGAAACTTTAAACTTAACTGTCAAACCTTTTGATTATTAAACAACATAATCCTAATGGCTAATGTAATACTCAAAAGAAGCTGTTGTATAACATAATGTATTTTTGGTGGATGAAAAAGCAAGAAAATTGAAATTGGGTTTGAACAAAAGTGAAGATAGTGGTGAGGAGCATAATGAACGGATTGTGCCCCCCACTTGAATTGTAAGTCAATAGGTGAAGTGGTGGGGGCATTGGTGATGAATCTGAAATGAATGTTGCGGTTTGTGGTGGTGAATTGGAACACACCAAACCATTGCAAGTGTTGGTGACGCTCATAAGTGGGGCCCACACCATTTAAGCACTTTCTGCGGCTAGTTTAGTTTCCCCTACGCTACCCCCTTTTAAATGCATATACTGTTTATTATTTTACTTGATTGGTTTTGTAATTATACACTGTTGTTTAATACAGACTGCGATGGAGCATGAGGGTGGGCTCGGTCTTTCTTTTTGGCAGAATCTTCTAATTCATTTTAGGAAACACGCACGACTAGTCCATTTATTTGTTTAGAATTTTTATGATTATTTTAGTGAATCTGTTTTTGTTATAAACAAAGATATGTGAGAAGGTTCAGTCAATTAGTTTGAATAGAATGAGATGAGGTAATGAAAAAAAAAAATAGAAGGGAGCAAATCTAGAATTTGATTTGTATCTATCTATCGAAACTTTTTAATTATTGTGTGAGAAAAATATTTAATTATAATTGTTAGATTAAAATATATGATTGAGAGAATTAGTAATTTACAAAAACTTAAGTTTAATGATTTTATTTAAATCAAATGATCTATTTGATCATATATCTTATTTTTCTATTTATTTTTATTTATTATATTTTAAAGAATTCATTTTAATCCTTTATCTTATTGGAAATGTTCAAAATAGTTATTGTATTAGATTAATTGTTAACATTATTAATATTTTCTTCTTCTCCATTCATTCTCTTCGTTTTTTCTCTCCTACACTCGTCAACATTTTTTTTTCTTAGATCATATACTTAAAAGCTTCCTCTTTTCCAAACCCTAACCCTAGTCCAAGCTCCAAACCTGAAAACCCCGAACCACGCTTCCCCAACATCACCTTTTCCATAATTTCCCACCCTTCTCTTTTGTCCTTCATTTGCTCCCTACCTCATTGTGTTGCTATAGAATCATTACTAGAGTCGCTCTCCAACCTTGCCCTCCCTACAATTTTCACTCGTCTCCTTTGCCTTCCTCTTCTCCCTATGTTGTCGCACTACCACAAAATCACCACTCTCCATTTTCACCCTTCTTTAAACACTTTAGGGGTTGAGTTGAATCGGCGTTAACAAGAATAAGGACAAATAGAGTGATTTTCATCTCATTTTTTCAATTGCATGGATTTGGCTTGTATTTTTAGATTTGAGTTTTCCAATATTGAAGGTTTTCCAAATCTATATTTGTTCACTATTGAGATTTTAGGGATTGTTGGTTTTGCCTAGTTGTGATTACCCTTTTTTCAGTAATGCTATGTTAAATGTTGAAGGTGTAAATTTTTGCTCACTAAATGCTTATTGAAATGCGAATATCTGAATGAATGTTCTTGGTTGTGTGGTTGCAAAAATTTTCTAGGTTTTGGGTTGTCAATGTTCTTCCATTTCTATTTTTCTAGGTTACAGATGCTTGCAATATTGTTTTGGATTGAAGATGTTTTGCTCTCGATTCATGTTCTTGTTTTTTTTTTTAAATATTTTAGTGCTCCAGCTAAAAATCGACACTATGTGTTAATTATAGCATGAAAGTATTTTTAAAAATATATTTTGTGATGATTTTTAGTCGTTAATATTTTTATATTACTAACAACGTTAACTTTGCATTGATGGAAGAATAATTTTGAATCACTTTAAAAAACATGAAAGACTAAAATAAAATTTCTAAAAATTAAAGAATCAACGTGAAAAAAATAAAATACATCATTTAACCTTTTATTTATTTGATAAAAAGGTTTGATAGTAAATTAATTTATTTCCTCCCAATCGCCGTTGCAATTTAAGCGAGGAGTTAAAGAAGAGTGCACTAAATTATTCAGCCACTCATAAAATACTAGTACACTACAATTAAGTTAGTATACTCTAATTTAACCTAGACAGGTGAATTATTAAATACATCAAGTGATAGGTTTTGCTAAAGGTTTTTATTTATAGTCTCAAAGTGCAACTAGATGTAGTTGTGATGGTGAAAAAAAAGTATTTTGAGAAAAGATAAGGATTTTTCAGTCTTTCTCGTGTAATTCTTTTTAAGTTTATTAGGATATATTAGATATGTCTTGGATACATTAGATATGTCTTAACCAGAATGGTTCAAAAATAAAACAACTAAAACTCAAATTTTAAATTTATCAACAAAAATATATTTACTTCTAATTTTTATAAAGAATAAAAAGTCACATTTATTAGAAAAAAATATCGCGTAGGTTGACAAAAAACTTTAATATATAATTTTGTCATTTAAAACAAAATATTTATCTTAAAATGTGTTTTAAATCTTAATTGTCGTTGGACCGATCTTGTGTCTCAATTGAAAAAAACAAGTTTTATGCGAATAAAACTTAAAATATTCACAATATATATAGAGTAGAACTGGGATAGTCAAGGTTAGTTGAAGAATTGTGTTATGAGATAATCAGTGAACACTTCTATGAATTCACTTGTCAGGTCATTTTTAAGTAGCCTACCCTTTTCTTTTCTTCGATTTAATCTTGTCATTCATAATCAATTCCTTTTCAATTGAGAATACCACCATGCTTACGCCATGATATAATTTGCACCACTGAATTTGATCAATTTCAACCACCTACTATCAGTAAAAGTAAATGAAAAGAACTTCTTACTTTAGAAGCAACAAATTGCAACAGCAATGCGAGGTTGTAACAAATTCCAACAATTCATCACTCCAACCACTTTTAATTCCACCAAAATGCACTATACTGAAGGTAAAGTAATTAGCAAATAAAAATGGTTTCCTCCACTTGGAACAACAGGATTAGCTTATCTTTTAACTAAGGGCTAAAAGTTAATCTCTTAAAATATTAAAATTAATTTGAGAGGTGGATCTTTATTAACAAATATTCTTTTATATACACAAATCTAAAAATTAAATTACCCACCACATACTTAAAAATATATGATTATTTGTTGACTATACTAGATTATGTTGGTTGTGGATTCTCTTTTTAATAGTAGATAACATGTTATTTCGGCACATAAGTTTAACTTTTTTTTTTTCAAACATAAATCTAAAGATTAAATTACCCACCACATCCTTAAAAAATATGATTATTTGTCGACTATATTACATTATGTTGGTTGTGGATTCTCTTTTTTAATAATAGATAACATGTTATGGCAGTACATAAATTTAACTATTTCTTCTTTTCAAACATGAACAATGTGTATACAATTATTTTTGAAATGAAGATATAAAATATAAAAACAAAGTCAATTGATGAGTATTTAATGAAAATCAAAAAATTTCTTAGTAGTTGCATCTATTTTCAAGAACAAATAGAGGTTTTCTAGTGAAGTCCAAAAGAATAATGTACATAATGCATTGGTCCCGTCTATCAACATAGGCTTCAATCTTGATCCTTACATTGTCGGGAAAAAAATAGTTTCTATTACTTATACAGGAAGCCAAAATAAAGAAGCACATGAACGCTGCAGATGCTATGTCTGCCAATGGGAAACATATGGATACTAAGGATAATATAACACCTCTTGCAATAAATTTGCCTTCCCATTCTTGACAAAATTTCCAAAGACCCCCAAGCAAGATAGTAACTGTCAAGAATCATGATTGCTACATAGCTGAGTTTGGGTTATTAATTCTGGTGTCACAAGTCACAACACTAATCTGCAACAAATCATAGGGACTTGAACAGGCTTCAGTACCATAGAACATTTTTTGCTATTCTAGCATGAATACCCCCTTTAGTCCTTCTGTTTCCTTTTTACTCATGATTTATTGCATGTTCCATTAATCATTAGAAACCTTATTAACATTAGCAAACTGACAGATTGATCAGTTTATTTTTAGCTTCATCCCTCCCTTGTTTTGTCAAATCAGATTATCACCCGGCCACCAATGACTTTAATTCTTTTGTAAAGAAATACTCACTATCTACTCATAAAATAACTAATTTTACATTGATTAAAAAAGTTAGGTGACATTATTTAATTTTTCTAATTTCAAGTAAAAATTCTAATTGCCATTTCTATCAAGTATCAGCTAGTTAGCTAGCCGCTCTTTCCCTAGTCTTAGCTAGTCTCATTTTCCTTCCGCTTAAAATCAGATTATTTCTAAAATACTTTTGATGGGAATTTACTATCATAAATAAAAACAAATCATTGAAAATATAATTAAAATTAAATAAAAAATATTTTAAAAATGATAATATTAAATAAAACAAAATTAATTAGATTTCCTTTTATTTAAGTTTAATTGCTTATATATGGATTTAGAGGGAGTAGTTCACCCAATTTAATCTTCAACACCTGAATTTTTTACACCCTAGTTCCTCCTCTCATTTTCTACATCAATTTGTAAATTCTGCAAATAATTAGTGCTAGCTTCAAATTATGTTAATATCTGTGAATTCTTTTCAATGTTCTCACTTTAGCATTGCAGACTAGCTAGGACACCCTACATCTGCAACTCTAAAAGAAAATTCTCAATACTTGTAAATTCCACTACCTTATAAAAATACCATTGATTTCTATCATGCTCGCTGTTATGGAAAATATCATATATTGCTATCAAGTTTCAACTGCATCTACCACAATTTGCAGTAAACTCCCAGAACTCATGTACACTGGCTTATGGGGACCTGTTGTAACAATTTTTTATAATATCCCCTCTTAATTATACTGAGTAACAGAAAATAAATATAGAATCTCAAAATTCAATATAGGTTACGAAGTGTGCATTCTAGCCAAATGGAATACCAATTTTTATTTATTTTCCACATGTCTCTTCCTTAGGAGGCAATCCTATTCGAGATACAATGAACACTAAATATGAATATCTCTTTTAGCGGAGATTCAAACCTTGGTTCAGCAGAATAGCCTCTTCTGCTAGACCCAACCCCAACTGGTAAATGGAATACCACATGTCTGCAAACATGCCACTTGTAATGAGTTCTATTTTCGATTTTCTCAAGTTCAATTCCTCTTTTACAAATCTTATGTTATAATAATTAGTACGCTAATTTGGTCCCCAGTTCCATTTCCTTTGTGCCTCTATATCTGTTACAAGTTAACATGAAAAACACACGTTGGCTTTTCAGAATATACCATATGGATTCAACACACATTTAATTAGTCTTTGTGATTCATAACCAATTCTTTTCAAAAACCCACTGAAATTACCTTAAGGCTAAGGGCAAGGCCTGACCACACACTTAAACCAAAGTTTAATGGTTATGTACTATAAAAAAAGTTTAGACCGTCAAAGTTTTGTTAACAAATTTTTGTTCAGAACATTCATTATGTATTTTTTATCTAAAGATAAATATATAAATAAATAATATATACGTTTTATTTAAAACTACATTCTGAATTTCGCATAGCTTCTTAATTTCTTTATGGTTATAAAATAAGACGAATTAATATTTTGCAAATAAATAATCTATTTGAAAAGAATATAGCCAGTGATGATAAATTGATAATAACATTGCTTTATCACACATTAGACAAACGAAAAATGAGAGAGATTCATGGTGGAATTATAAAATGAAAAGAAAAAAAAAACAGAGGACTTTGGTGGTGGGAATGAAAGGTGAGGATTAAACATATGTAAGGTTTGTAAAATAAAGTAGATTTATAAATAATATTATGATGGAGTTTGGTATATAAAATGTTTTAATATTTAAATAATGTTACAAATTTAAAACTTTTTCATGATTAATAAAAAGAGAATATAAATATTCTTTAGTTATTGATTTGTTTATGAAAATATTAATTTATGAATAACGTTAAATAAAGATCTTCCTACATTCTCTTAAAAAAAATCCTACATAGTGAAAATAAAACTACAAGAAGGGCATACAATATAATTGATTGTATAAATTTGTGTGAATTGACGGAAAACTTGTGCAGGTGATAAACAAAATGAAAATGAAAAGAAATTGATAAAAATAAATAAAAAATTCCACCGCACCCGCTATTCATTCCATGTTTACGTGTTATTCGTGCAGCTTTCATCTCGTGTCATTTAATAATATTTTTAAAAAGAAACACATACACTATTAAAAGAAATTAAGTATATCTTAAAAAAATTCCTAAAAATTCTACTGTTAAATATCTCATTTTAAAAATATATAATTGTAGTACTAAACAATACATAATGATAACGAAATCATTTGAAAGAAGGAAAAAAAAATTATTCTCATCCGTCGCGTTCAGTGCAAAAGATGTCATTTGATCCAATAATAAAAAATATTTCACCACATTGATAAAATAATATTTTATCAGAATAAGCTATTGTCCGTAAGAAATGATTGATTAGTAAGTCTCACATCATTGTAATTATAAACTTCAGTTATACATATAAGAAGTTCATGAGACAAGTCAGAAAAATAATTGTTAATGTCGACAATGGGGACTTTAACATTAAAAAAAAAAAAAACATATATCATGATGTTGTCAAGATCAATGACTTGGGAGATGTATTATACATGAATTTTTTTTATTTGTTGTCAACATATGACAACTAGGCTTAGCACAAATGCACAATCAAGATTGGACCTAACCTTTTCGATTTGGACAACCCATTGATCCTAACTCAAACCTTATACAATTGCATACTCACCTATATCAGTTGATGAACAATTAAGGGGTGTACTAAATACACTATGCATTTTTCTTATACACTATATGAACTTTTCGAAATGGCAAAAATACCCTCATGTTTACTGTTAGCTTTTTCTGCTGGTTTTAACCATGTAAGGTCATTTATTTGAGCTTGAGCAGTTACGCGTTTTCGCTTTCGTTTTCATTGTTGTTGGTTGCGTACGGATTTTGGCTGTGCATTGGAGGTGGCTTTGGTCGGAGGAGGTCGCGGTGGTCGTAGCTGCGTGCACCGTCGTCAGTCGTCGGAGACGCGTCCGTTGGTGGTGCAAGACAGGTACGTAAGTTTGGGTAACATACGGATTATGTAATCCGTATGGAAGATACGGATTAAATAATCCGTATGAGATACAGGCTGACAAAAGCAACTTACGGATTATCTGATCCGAATAAACCATACGGATTACATAATCCGTATAGTTCAGGAAGATGAATGAATCCGTATTCAGTATTAAATTTTTTTAAAAAAATGTAAAAATGAAATAAAAATGAATTTATTTGATTATAAATTAATAAAAGCAAATAAAATTTTGATAAATTAAATACCGCATCGATATAATTGTTGTGGATGTATTATATTAGTATAGGTAAATTGGGTAATTTATGTAAGTTTTCAAATGTTTGGTTTTAAGTGCTTTAATTATATAGTATTTTAGAATTTTTAATATTGTATTTGTCAATACCTATTATTAATGTAGTGTAAATTTGTATTGTATATTGTATATTAGTATGTGTGTGTTTGGTGAATGATGCGTAATTTTATTTTGATTTTTTTAAGATGGACAACGACGAGTGGATTTATGACAGTATTATGTGTGAAGAAGTTAATATGGAGGAAGACGTTGCTGAAGAAGCTGATGCATTTGAAAATGTTAATAGTTCAGTTGATTGTTCAGCAGCATTCAAAACCGACGAGGTATATATTTGATTTAGCATGTAGTTAAAGTAGGTTAATGTTTCAGTTTAACTATAGAAATGATAGTACCCAACAATGAATGTTCCATTTTTTTAGGTGTTTGTTTCCCGTGAGGATGTATTGAAATGGACTCGAAGTGTTGCATTTGATAATGGTTTCATAGCTGTCATAATGAGGAGTGGCATGGCAACTGCAAAGCTAGGAACAACGTCATATGTTATAATTGGTTGTCAAAGGAGTGGAAAGTATCGATCATTCAAAAAAAGGTTTTCTACCTACAACGAGTAGCAGTAGAAAATGTGAATGTCCGTTTAAGCTGAGAGCAAAACCTGTCTCGGGAGGTGAAGGGTGGATAGTAAAGGTAATAAGTGGCACTCATAATCATACTTTGGCTAGGTCATTATGTGGTCACGCATATGCTGGTCGGCTAACTGAGGATGAGAAGATCATTGTGGCTGATATGACAAGGTCGATGGTGAAGCCAAAGAATATTCTTTTAACTTTGAAGGAGCACAATGTAAATAATTATACAACTTTGAAGCAAGTATACAATGCAAGGTATGCATACCGCACGCAGATAAGAGGTAATAACTCTGAAATGCAACAGTTAATGATGCTTCTTGAACGCGACATGTATATTCACTGGCATAGGCTGAAAGAAGAAAATGTGGTGCGTGACTTATTTTGGACACATCCAGATGCAGTGAAATTGACAAATGCATATCATATTGTGTTCATCATAGACAGTACATACAAAACAAACAGGTACAGACTTCCTTTACTTGATATTGTTGGTGTGACACCTACAGGTATGACATTCTCTGCTGCATTTGCCTATTTAGAGGCGGAACGGATAAACAATCTTGTGTGGGCCCTTGAACGCTTTAGAGGAATTTTTTTAAAGAGTGAATTTTTCCCAGATGTTATTGTTACCGATAGAGATTCAGCATTGATGAGTGCTGTGAAAACTGTTTTTCCAATGTCAACCAACTTATTGTGTCGGTTTCATATTGAGAAGAATGTCAAGGCAAAATGTAAAACTTATATACGCCAAGATTTGGCATGGGACCATGTCATGGCAGCTTGGGGGACTCTTATTGATTGTACTACTGAGCAATCTTATGATGATGAATTGAAGAAGTTTGAAGTATCTTGTTCACCATGGCCTGCTTTTCTTGATTATGTCAAAGAAACATGGTTGGATCCTCATAAGGAAAAATTTGTAACCGCCTGGACAAATAAAGTAATGCATCTTGGCAACACTACAACTAACAGGTAACATGTTATTTCAAATTCCAACAGGTTGATCACGTGAACAACTTTTTGTTTCACATTATTAGGTTAATGTTGTCGTTAATTGCAGGGTTGAGTCTGCTCATTGGACATTAAAGAGACTTTTACAGAATTCTGTTGGAGATTTATGTAGTGTTTGGGATGCCATGAACAACATGATCACGTTACAACATACTGAAATTAAGGCATCAATAGAAAGAAGCACGCATGTCATTGGACACGTATTTAAAGTAATATTGTACAAGAGACTTATCGGCATGGTTTCCAGGTATGCTTTGAATCAGATTGCTGCTGAGTTTGAGCGAGTTCATTATGCAGGAAAAAACCCGCAACGATGTGGATGTGTTTTGAGAAGCACCCATGGTCTCCCTTGTGCGTGTGAGCTAGCTAAGGTTGTTGTTGGCAGCATACCGCTTTCAACCGTTCATATGTTTTGGCGTTCTTTAAATTTTGCGGACCAAGGTGTACATGACATGGAAATTCACATAACAGACGAGATGGAGGGAATCTCCAAGCGTTTTCAGAAGCTTGATATGTGTGGCAAAATAACGTTGAAGACTAAGCTTAAAGAACTGGCTTTTCCTGATCAAACATCAATGAATCCTCCCCCCTGAAAAGGTGACTACAAAAGGTGCTCCAAAAAATAAACACACAAAACATGAAAGATCAACCAAGCGGGATCCGTCTTACTTTGAATATGTTGATGAATTACATTCAGTACAAAATAGTTGCACCCCACAAAAAAGGTCTTCTTCCTCATCTGATCGTTCAATGAAGAACAGACACATTCGTATGATGGATCAATTTCATCCTTTTATGCAGAAGTTCATTGTCAACATCACTGATGTTAAAGCAGATGGTAATTGTGGATATCGTGTGATTGCTGCCGAACTAGGTTATGGTGAAGATTCTTGGCCTTTGATCCGCAATCATTTGCTTAAAGAACTTTCACAATGGTCTGATCAATATATAGCCTTGTTTGGTGGCTTCGATAGGTTTAATCAGTTAAAGCGGTCTCTTCTTGTTGATGGCTTAGCAAGGGTAAGACCGAACCTTCACAATGCTTTGACCAATAAATGTATGATTTTGTTATTTACAACTAACATGAACTAATCAATGTCATTGTGTAGGTCACAATGGATAAGTGGATGGATATTACCGACATGGGTTATGTCATTGTTTCAAGGTATAATGTCATTGTTGTTTCTCTTTCACTTCAACAAAGCATGACATTTTTTCCTCTGAGAAGCGAACCTCCTAAAGATCCATCTATTCATCGCATTGTCTGTGTTGGTCATGTGTATGGTAACCACTTTGTCCAGGTATAACAAGCTACATTCGGTGGCGTATTATTTTGTTTAACATTTGTTTAAATTAACATACAACTAACAATGTATTTTTAACAGGTTAAACTGGCCGAGGCTTGTCCTATCCCATGTACTGCGTTTTTGTGGGCTACACACTCTTTACCAGAAGCAAGGCAATGGCCAAGTCATTATGTTCATCGAATGAGGCTGTATTTAGATTCCATTAAGATACCTGCTGAATATGTGGATTTAGGATAAAGAAAAAAATGGTGTAATTTGGTACTTCATTATAACGACTTTGTGCCTAACAAGTATATATTCGAATTCCATAAAATTCTATGCAATGGTTATAAATTAAATACTTGTCTGACAAACAATTTAACTACAATAATTCAAAATAAAATCATAAACACAAGAAGATCCAAATAATGAATCAGTGTCAGTCACCAACTCGCCTCCTAACCGATTCCCTAAATCTACTGCTACGCACAAAAACATTTCCATAGGGCCTCACACTACGGGCTAATCCCAACAAGTGTGTCACAGATGCATAAGCTTCAGTGTCAGGGATAACTTGTTCAGTGTCAAGCATGTGCTGCAACCCGGCTGCTATCCTCTCGCACATCCCCTGGTACAATATAAGAAAGCAGGACAATTAATATTGTATGTGGTTTCAGTTCAATTAACTTTAACAAAAAAAATGGATCCCAACTTTTACCACTGCATGTGGTGCCGACTGACTGTCATCAGAAGCCGTGCCAGCTACATCACCCGTGCCTGGTCTGTCATCATGGGGCACAGAAGGGGGATCAGTGATGACGGATGTCCCTCGGAGATGATGTCGGCTTGGCTCCCCAACCTCTGGCGGTAACATATATGGATGGGATATGCGGTAATACCACTCCATATATCCAGATGCAAACTGGCTGGGGTATGTAACCAAGTCGCCTGTGTCCATAAGGTGCTCGGAGAAGTGACTCCACCTATCATCAACCTGTTCTACAGTCGGAGAATCAGAAAGAACCATGTCTGGGATGTGCTGGATGAAACCGAACTGCCTGGTGACCCGATGTGGTTGATGACTAACGACGTGTGGACCCCATCTAACATACCCACAAAATAGTGAAATCAGCTCGAAGTCCCTGTGGGCACGGTGATCCTGGTATGGCATCCAACATACATCGTCCAGTGTCAACCTATCTAACCGTCGACGGTAGGTTGACACTGGCAATGCCTTCCCAGCCTTCCAGCGGCATGCACGAGGAAACCTGTCATCGAACCTCGGATCTGGTATGCCACCTCCGATCCCAGGAAAGTGTTCATAAATCCAACACTGCATAAGAGGTAAACACATATTTGTAAATGTGTGGCAAAATGTTTCATGCAATGCATAAGATTTAATACTTAATTTAAGCTCTGACAACTTACCTGAAGCAAAGAAATGTATCCTGCAAGGTGCTTCCCGTGATGCTGGCAAGCATAGTTGAGGTTATCGTACATGTGAACCAGGGCAGCTACACCCCATGCATACGCGGCTGACTGGTCCAAGTCTCGAAATGCGTCCAAGAATACCACACTAATATGTGTGGCACTCTTGTTCGCAAACAAGGTGCAACCGACTAGGTGTAGCAAATAGGCCCTGGCTGCTTGTACCCAGTGCCTTGCGGCACACTTTGCAGCATACAACTCGCGGAGCCATGACAATCGGACATATGCCCCGTGGCATTGTTGAAGCTCAGCTCCTGCATCCTCAACTGTAACCTCAAGCAACTCCACGAGTAATGTTGCGGCCTCCCCGGTGTCAATCGGCTCGTACGTCTGGAAGGCTCCCATTATAGGGAGATGCAACAATGTAGCAACATCGTCCAACGTCAGGCTCACTTCTCCGATCGGCAAGTGGAAGCTACTGGTCTCAGGGTGCCATCGCTCCACGAACGCGGATAGCAAACCCCTGTCTCCAGTCTCCACAGAGGTACGTATCAATGGGCTTAACCCAGTACCAGCCACCAAGGCTTCAATCTCAGGTGCCGGATACCCAAATTTTGAAACTTTACGTCCATGAGACGCTAGTTTCAACTCAGCACGTTCCTGAAATAAATTTAAGCGTCAAAAACAAACATTGTACCCCCAATACATTAACACTTGTATCTACTTGACCATATTCATACCTCTCCAGACCAAACTTTAAGAGCTACATGGTTACTGTAGCCTCTCAAAATAGAACAATCAACTGGGCCCCCTGGGAAGGACTCTGCCTCACTGGCAACATCGTCGACCACTGGAATGTCGGGGACCACTGGAATGTCGGGGACCACATCTTCTTCATGAACGCCACCTTCCTCAGCAATAGGCTCAGCTGCCCGTTGTCTTCTTACGGATGCTGTGGGCCTACGGCGTTCACCGCGTTCTTCTTCATTATGTCCACTGTGTGTTCCAGGCACTCGGTCCCCAACTCGCCCTAAAGCCCGATTTCCACCCCTTGTTCTTGCCATAAACTGCGATATAGGTCAAATTCCAAGGTCAATTTCAAAGCATCTCCACACATGGATCTCAAATTGTATATATTCAAATCACAACACAACACATGGGTCCCATTTAATTCAAATGGCAAATATGAACAACATATACCAATATATACTATTCTTAATGTTCGTAGAATATCAACCTATTATTGTTATTTATGTTTTCACAACACAAATTGTATATTCAGTCATTGTAACATTCATGTTTTCACAACACAAATTGTATATTCAGTCATTATAACAAAATGTAACATTCTCAAAGCCTCACTTCATGTATCATCCAACATATACTTTCAATATCAATCAAACATAATCAAACATGGTGTACCATTGTCAAAGACTCACTTCATAATATAACAAAATATACTTTTCATATCAGTCAACCATAATCAAACATGGTGTAACATTGTCATAGGCTCACTTCATCAATTACAACCACAAGCAACTATATATGACATACAATTCAACCTTATTTCCCCTAATATACCAATCAATATACAGTAATTTCATTCCAACCTAGTAACATACATAAATTAATCAAATTTTATTAAAATTCAAACAGATTTCAAGGTCTGAGGTCCATACGGATTACATGATCCGTATGGACCTTACGGATTGCATTTTTCCACACTGAGTACGGATCAGGTAATCCGTATGGAGCGTTAACCAGTCTACGGATCATTCAATCCGTGCAATCCTCACGGATTGCTCAATCCGTTTCTCAGACCCGCAATCCACGAAACTCACCTTCGTCGACGACGCAGCGAGCGACCTCCACCAACAATGGCACCACCAATGCTGCTCCACTGACTGTGCGAACGTGACCGGAGAAGATTGGAGAAGGACCGGAGAAGAGCCGCTGCAATAAGGACCAGTGAGGAGAAGGAGAAGAAGCAAAACGGCGCTGTACGGTTTTTCAATTTTAAAAGTTTATTAAAGTTATTCAAAGGGTGATATTGGAAATGCACTGTAGCTATATAGTGTATAAGAAACTTTTATAGTGTATTTAGTACACCCCAACAATTAATGTGATGTGTCATTGGGCCAAACCCATGTCTTCCTCATCCACACCTACAACTCCTCCATTATTCGAATTCTTTACCGTCTCTTCAACCCCTATGCCACTCCTCTATACTTCTGCTGATCAAACAAGTATTTTCGTTTTTTTTTAATTATACTATAAGTGTTAATTATCCATTAATTTTATCGATAAGAATTCTCTCTGAGAATCTTAGTTGAACCTACTTTAACAAAGATCTTTCATTTCAATAATACTTTTTCCATCTACAAAACTTTATTTAAGAAATTCAAACTGAATAAATATTTTTATTTTTTTATTATATTATAAATATAAAGTATTTATTAATTTTGTTAGTCAATAATTTTTGCTAAGAAACCTAATTGGAGCCTCTTTAGCAAAATCTTTTCTTTCAATCATTTTTATTTTTATTTAAGACTCTAATTCAAGATTTTATTTAAAAAAATCTAAACTCAATTCCACTTGGAAATACCAAAGATTTTTCCATTAGGACAAACTTGCCTACAACATTTTAAATACTTAACATTGTTCTCTAATTTCCATTAAAGTTACACATTAGTATTTTATGCTAACCTTCGATGTAAATACTATTTACACAAATCGTTGAAGTGATACAAACCAAAAACATTTAAGTTGTGCTTATATTTCCTCTCATGAACTAGGTTGAAAATTGCTTACTAAATCGGGCTAATGCAAATAATAGTTTTGTTGCAACCTTATTGATATTGAGAAGCAAGAAAAATATGAATAATAACGAAATTAAATTCAGATTATACATTATTTGCTATTAAAAAATATTTATTTCCTGTAAATTATATTTCATAAATTCTTAAAAGCATAGAAAATAACATCTAGAGACTTAGCAAAGGTATGACCAAATTGAATATTCTCAACAAGAAGAATCATTTTGAGACTTAGCAACAGCTTGTGCATGTCTTGCCCTTGAATCATCAAGATAATTCTGATAGATATAAGAGGCAAAACCCCAAAGAGCCAAAAGCATAGAAATTATCTTCACCCCATTCATCTTGTCATGAAAAACTATAACAGCAGCAATAGGAGTTACGGCTAAAGAGACCGTGCTTATAACATTGGAGTAGAGAGAAGACACTACGAATATCAAGCCAACAACACCAACAGAGCATACCTGCCAGGCTATTGCTGTCCAAACCAAAGTCATTACATAAGCAACATGTCCTTTCTGAAAACCTTCCATTTCTCCATGCAAAGTATGCCATTCCCCACTTGCAAATAGGCCTATGACGGAAGCACAAGTGGCTACGAGTGACGTGAAGATTTGCATTTCCAAAACGACAGAAAATGTTTCCTTCTTCAGAACCTTCTCAAAGGTTAGTTGCATGAGGGAAAGCAAAAGAGAGTACACTGCAGAAGCTCCAAGGGTACATAGGAAACCAATAATGTACTTTCCCTTGGAGAGACCAGATGGTTCATCTGAGTCGTCATTAACAGCAAGGAGTGCAGCAGATAAAGTGAGAACCACTGTAGAGTTTATAATCAAAGCAGTGAACTTTTGAGAATTGATAAAATATGAGAAAATTGCATTGAAAGCCAACTGTGATGCACTAATCAGCGAATAGGTGGAAGCTGAGAGGTATAAGAGTCCAATGGAGTACATCATATTGTCAGCAGCAATTAAGACTCCAAGACCAAAATATATCAAAAGAATAACTTTGATGGAAGGTGAAGCAGAAGTTGAAGCCTCTGAAGGTGAAGGAATTGTAAATAATGGAATGAACAAGACTGGGAAGGCAGCAGTTTGAACTAGAGTAGCCATCCATTTACTATTTCCACCCTGATCATAATAAAATCTTCCAAGGATAACAGCAGCAGATTGGCCCACTATAAGAAAGGTTATGCTGAGTGTCACAAGACACCACCATTGCCATCGCTTATATTTATTAAATGCCAATTCAGACATTGTTCCAGGTACGACCATCGGTTCTTCATTATCTGAAATTTGAAGCAACATTAAAGTTAGTGTCTTGTTTAAGTATTTTAAAAGAACCAATAGAGCATCCAAAGAAACAGTAAATGCAAAAAAGACAATCCCATTTAAACCCAATACATAAGTACAGCATTAGAACTCTGCACATAAGTTAGCATTTATATGGGTACATTAATGATCAATCACATGGAAGAATGATTTCATATAGTATATACTGATAAAGACAAAGTTAATCAAATCTATCAAACATAGTAAACCAATCCCAAATTCATCCTCTTTAGATTTTCATGATAGTAAATGAACATACAATTGGTTTTCAACAACATCAGCATTAGCCTTATCCCACTGGCTAGGATCGGCTACATGGATTATAAAACATCGTTGGACTCGGTTAAAAATCAAATCCCTGTGATATTATACAATTGGCTCTCAAATTGGAATTTTTTATTAATTAATTGAATGGCAACTTGGCAATGTGGGTTTGCACAAGTGATCAAGGATCTAAAATTAACTCTCATCTTCCCTTTGGATGGCAACTAGATTCCCCCTAAAGCCACTAAAATCTCGCTCGGTGGAAAACTCTCCTCAAGGAGATCCTCTAACATCCAGGGGGGCTAGATGAGTAGCTGTGACTAAGTAAAACTGTCCTTGAATGACTCTATATTGGCAGTCCACTAGTCCCAGCCTGTCATTGGTGCCTTGACCCTTGTTCTACCACTTTTTTCAACCAAATATAATTGAATGGTAACTTCTAAACTATTTCGCGCATGTTTGGATTTTAGCTGAGAGAGTTCAAAAATATTTTTACTCCTAAAGCAACAATTTCTTATTGCTTCATTTTGGGCAATTATAGAATTCACAAACTTACTTTCCCAAGTTTTATCCAAACGTAGTCAAACCATCAATGGTAACGTAAAAGCATCATAGAAATATACTATATACATAAACAAACCGAAACTGCAGATAGCACCTCTCAGTCATACATACATACGTACATACAAAACCTCGCTAAAGGTAAACTATTTGGGAACAATCAGAATTCAGAACTGTTGAACAAATATATTGGTCTCAAACATAAACAACACATTCAGATCAATCAGAGGAAGCAGAAAAGAAAAATAAATTTCAGAGATATCTACCTCCAGCCATTACTATCCACCTTCCTTAAACCTTCAGAGTTTTCTCACTCGCTCAATCTCAATGGTGTGATTTTTTAATAGAGAAGTAGGCTTGGTGATTTAAAACATATTATGGGATAAGATAATGGGTTAGTGGGACCACATACTGAAAGATTTCCCAAAGATAGAAACTGAAAAATAGAAAAAGCAGAGCATACTAAACCTCTGTTCCTATTTTTATGGAAACGGAAATCCAACAAGAACTACACATAGAGCCAAATATTAATAAACATGAAAAAAAATCTGCATACCCGTTTCTCTTAAATCTTTATGACTCAATTAAAAACAAAAAATCATGAAATTAATAACACGCAAAATCAATGATTGAAAGAAAACCCATATCTTATTTTTCTATTATCTATAAAGTTTGAAATTCAAATAGATGAGATAAAACAGCAGAGAGAGAGAACGACAGAGGTACCCGTCGTGTGTTGAGAAGCTTTGGGGCGATGACGAGGAGAAGTTAAGAGAGAGAAAGGTTTTGAGTTCTGACAGAGGTAACGGATTTTGTGGGTTTCGGGGTGGGGGCGGGGGGGGGGGGGGGTAGGTGGGGTGGGGGGTGGGGGAGGCAACGGCTTTTGTGGATTTCGGGGTGGTAGTTGGGGCTGGGGGCTGTGTTGTTGGCTTTTAGATTACGCTTCTTTTTTTTTAGGCAGTGAAATTGTTTTGCAAATAGTTTTTTTTTCTTTTCTCTTAACCGTTTGATCTTTAAATTAAGATAATACTTAAAGCTTTGAATTCTGTGGATAAGTGATATATATAGGAGTTAGTTTTTATTTCTTTTGTGGACTATGTTATCAAATTATATTAATTTGTAATGTTTTTGTTTTAAATATTTTAAAATAAGTATAAAAATTTGATATGTTTGTTATTATAGATGTGATCTTGTCTTGTTAATGTTAACTAGTGACTCATCTATTTGATCAATGATTAATTAATCTGACTAGATCAGTCATCATTCGATTTTTAAAATATTGCGTGACAACACAACAATAAGTTTACTTTTGAATTTAAACTGTTTGAAAAAAAAATCACTGAATTTAATTACTTTATTTTTTTTAATTTATTATTTAATCAATCTTTTTAAAATTTAATTTGATCTTACTTGATATAGTTCACTTTTGAATTTAATTAATTTTGAATATAAAATTGATTTTAGATATATTTTTATGTATTTAATTTTACGTTAGAGAATAAGTTTTCGGTTTTAATCATACCTTTATTTTTTTAAGTGATTTGGATTGAATTAGTTTTCAGTTTTAATTATATCTTTATTTTTTTTTATAGAAAATGCTAAATAAAGGATAAGATATATAATGAATATAAATTAATTTAAAATATCAAGTATTTCATTTATATATCACTATATCATTATATTTATATATCTTAACTCAAATATTTCCTTTATTTAATTATAATTTTTGTATAAGAAAAAAAATTATCTAAAATAATTATCATTTTAACTTGAATGTAACATTAATTATTTTTATTTATGAATATCCCTTATGATGTTAATGAAATGGGTGTTAATTTTTTCTACAAAAATAAAAAATGAATTAATGATGAAAATGTTAATTTTATAAAATTACTATTTTATTTATTTATTTGTATGTGCAAAATAACCTAGAGCGATAATTATATTAGGATGGAGAAAGTAGTTAATAAAAAATATCTTTAATTAAATATTTTTTGTGCAGAAGATTGAGTTGAATTGAATTGATTTTAAAAGTTAAATCCAAAATTTGATCCAATTCAATAAAAAATAATTTTTTAAAATTTTATCCATTTAATTTTAAATTATTCACTTTCTAATCTTTAAGATGGGTATTTTGGATTATCATCAAATTGGATAATTTCATAAAGATCCTCTTAAAAATTTGTGTCTTTTGTGCGAATGGAATCACCCACACCCAAACACAAATGTTTTATGATAAGGGATGTCACGGGTTGCATACGGTGTATTATAAAATCAGGAAACACTAAAATAATGAGTTACTTTCATTTTCTAAACTGGCAGTTTGGTTTTTACAGTGTACCAAAAAAAATTCATATGCTTAGAAGATACATATTTATTTTATATAATTAAAATTTATGATAAATATTTGTAAATAGATATAACTAATAATAGTAAAATAAAATATGAGTATTAATAATGACATAATTAATAAAAAATAAAATTATTAGTTATATTAAAATGAACATTTGCATCATATATTAGTATAAAAAATATAACATGATATTTTTAAAAAAATTAATATTTGATTTTTATTATAAATCAAATTTAAGCAATTATTTGGTAAATAATAGTTTAGTAAGAGTAAAATATTTGGAGTGTGATAAAAAAGTTAAAGTTATTTTGAATATAAATGGCAAATAAATATATTTATTAAATTATTTGTTATTATTTCTGTGAGTTGTGTTACTTGATATTTTTTGATTTTTTTTTAAATTGATTAAAATTTTAAAACATTTTTGGTCCTTGCTCTAAAAAGCGATCCGTATGGTAAAGCCAAGGTATTGGCATTTATACGTGATTTAGGAAAGATCGACAATCCAAGCTCCAACTATTAGTTTTTTGTTCGGTGGGAATTGGAAACGTCTATTTTGCAGGTACTAGGTGGGGAATGACATGATCTCTATTCGAGAGAGATTGAGGCTGTTGCGAGATTGAGAGGAAGAGGTTTGAAACATAATCGTTTTGGGATGAAGCATCTTTAATGTGAGAAGTCTTTTGTGGGTTTTTAAGGATAAGACATCCTCGGTTAAAGAGTATTTATGTAATAGGAGAGTTTCTTAAAAAAAAAAATTGGGTTTCTAATATAAGAAACTTTTTTTATAATTTCTTATTTTTTTCAATATCACCAATCGAATATATTTTTTAGAGTTTCTTATGATTTTTTGCATTGGAGTAAAATTTTGTAAAAATTTCTTATAAGTGACATGACATCGTGGGATTACAAAAAGTGATATGAATACCACAAAAAGATTAATAAGAGACTCTAACAAACTCATATAAAATACTCCATATTAAAGATGCTCTCAATTTTCAATTTGATAATTCTTCAATAATTAATCCATAATCATTCTCAATTTGATATAACTCACCATTTATTGAATTGTTCCTTGAGAACTAGCCACAATAATTCATATTCTCAATTCACCACCACACCTTTTTGCTCTACAAAATTCAACCATCATCATCTCTATGCATGGCTTGTCTCCCCCTAACCCCCCCCCTTGCCCATTCGAAACCCTACACTTACACATATCTCAACAATTACTACACCCAAGTTACACAACATAAAAGTTATCCCCTTTTGGTTTTGGTGGTGTGCCAGGCAGTGGTGCGATGGCAGCAACACGATGGTTGTTGAGGCGACATAGTGTGAAGGTGATGCAATGGTGGAAGCATAATGGTGATAATGGTTGGGTGATGATTGATAGCATAATAGTGGTGATGTGGTGGTTGCATTCGGTGGTGGTGAGGCGACATAGTGTGAAGGTGATGCAATGGTGGAAGCATAATGGTGATAGTGGTTGGGTGATGATTGATAGCATAATAATGGTGATGTGGTGGTTGCATTCGGTGGTGGTGGGGGCACAGTCACAATGGAAACAAAGTGAACAACAAGCGTGACCACCATGAGTTAGTGACCATGGGAGTGAATGTGAGCGGGTGCATGGTGGGGGTATTTAGGGGTATTAAAATTATGGGGTACAAGTAGAAAAATGTAAGGTGTGAAAAGCAAAGGCCCTTGTTAGATTAGGCCAATTTAACCTTTTTTTTTTAAACTTGTATAAAATTAAAAAAATAATATAAAAATACTGGCCGAATAAGCTAAATGACTTTTTGGCTTGCATTTCACTAACAGTGTGTTTGGATGGAATATTTTAAAATTTCATGGAATTTAAAATTTAGAGAAATTGAAATGCATCAATTAAAATTCTTGAATTTTTAAAAATCCTTGTTTGGATAAACCAATTTAAATTTCTTCAATTTCAAATTCTTTAATCCATCTCAAAATGATAAATACTCCTACTATACATTATTATAAAATTTGTAAAAAAAAACTATTAACTCTTACCTTAACAATAATGGTGTTTTCATTCGGTCTAAATAAATAAATAAATAGGAGTATTATAATTTATTAATGCATGTTAAATAAACTGATAAATGATTAGTGTAAATTCACTAGTTTAGAAACATTACTCTTGGTAGGAGGTGCCAAATAGCACAACCAAAGCACGAGGACCACTTGCTACTCAACTCCACCACCTGTCATCTACGCCTTCGCCCTTCTTGTGTTTCCCGCAACGATTACTCCTTCTCCCTCTCCTATTTCAACCCATGCCATGGCTTGTCTGAGCCGCTGCCACCACCACCCCCCGCGACGCCACCTGGCTTGCATCCTCGACGAAATGCTCCAACGCTGCCCCCTCTTCGCCCACTACCGTTGTCTTTGCGATGACGACGCCGAGCCTATCTACCTTCCCTCTCTCTCCTTTGCCTACCGCATCTAAATCAGTTACTAAATGTCGAAGGTACAGATTTGAAAATGGGGGAAGCTCCTTTCACAGTGGTGTCGGGAACAACAAAGTTGTGGAAGAATTTTAGAATTTCTACGTTTTAGAAGAAAATTTAGAATTCTAGATTTTAGTTATAAACAAATTCCATTTTAAAATGCTAAAATTTTAAAATTTTTTTAAATGAGTATCCAAACAAATTATTTAAGAGGAAAAAATTTTAAATCCTCTAAATAATTACTTTTCCCATTTTAATTTTCCTATCCAAACATACTCTAATCTATTAGCTAAAACTTCCTTGTAGCAACATAAATGTTATTGCATCCTTCATTCTCACTATTACATCCTGTATCATCTATTGTATTTTGGAAAATCCTTTTTAGACAAATTGCTTCATGCATACCCTAACATTTCGGAAAGCTTAACCCAAAATGTAAAATTACAAAAAAAATTAACAGTAAATAGTTTAGACAATTTCAAATTTGTAACAATTTTAAAGAATCTTGATATAACAACATTACGCAACTCTAGACAGCAAAGAAAAAAAAATGTTAAAAAGTTGCAACTACAAGGATAAAAAAAGAAAATGAATCAATAATCATTTTAATTATGAATAAATTGAATTGATGATAATTTAGTCATTAAAAGAATAAAAATTATAATTTAATCATTGAATATATAAAAAGTGAAACAATTATATCTTATATATAAATTTTGTAATTTAATATTAACTAGATTTTTAAAAAATATAACTTATTGTAAAATTGAATTTTAACATTACATTTTAATAATCAAATATTTTCATAATTTAACTAGACTATAAAATTGTCCCACTTTTTATCTATTCAAAAATTAAATTAGAACTTTCATTTTTTTACCGATTAAAGTTGTGAAGGTTTCAGTTATTTACGTTGCTCCCAATTGGCCAATTTCACGAAAGCTCCTCATACTCACTCTCACTCATTTTGCAAAGAGAGAGAAAAATGGCACTGAGGGCCGCCGTACTCCGCCACGTTCGTGTGCCACTCCAAGCCGCTCCGAAACTGCAGCCATGGCGTGCCATGTCATCACACGGCGACGATCATCTCTCCAAAGAGGAGGTCGTCGAAAGAGTCCTCGCTGTCGTCAAAGATTTCCCCAAAGTCGATCCTTCCAGGGTTTGTGTATTCTTTTTCTGCCCCTTCTTTTTTTTTTTCCATGGTTTGTCGTATCGTTACTGTGTAAAAAGAAAAGAAAAATGAGAAATGGGTATATTCCAAATCGTGAATCTGCTGATTTGTTTTTTCTCGAATGGGTTGTCCCAAAGTTTGGAAAATTGAGGAATGTGTGTCCCTGGTCGTTTTTGTATTGATTTGGTCAAAAGGGTTTTCCCAAAGATTGGAAATTTAGCTCAATGACGATCTGGGTGGTGCTTGTGTTCTTAATTGCCGTGAAAATTTGTGAGTGGAAGGGTCTTCCATCTTCCAAAAATGTGATTTTTCCCCCCCAATTGCAATCTAATTTATGTTTATATTTTGTTGTTTTAGTTTATGTGAAAACTGAAAACTGTGTATTGCAAATCGTTAGTATGTTGATTTGATCAAATGATTTCCACAAAGTATAGCTCAATATTGACCTGGGTCACTGGGTGGTGTTTGTAATTTTAATTGATGTATGAAATGTGAAATTGATATCCCAAATCATTGTTCTGTTTATTGAGCACAAAGGGTCTTCCCAAAATTTGAAAATTTACCTTCTTAACCATCTGGCTTGTGTTTATGCTCTGTTGTCTTATGTGAAACTGTGTATCCCAATCTGCTGATTTTGCCATAAGGATTGTCACATAGTCTGGGTAACCATATGGGTAGTGTTTCTAATATTAATTAGTGTGAAAAAATGAATATCAAAAATCATTATTCTGTCAATTTAGCCAAAAGGATCTTCCGAAAGATTGATAATTTAGTTCAATGACCTTCTGGGTAGTGTCTGGTTACCTGGGGAACTGTTCGAAGACTTTGTGAGAGATTTTATGCAAAAGAGAAAATTCTGTTGTTTTCAGCTGATATATTATTCAACTGAGACAGATGATATAGAAAAAACTAGAGGACTAGGGCACAATGTGGCTCAAACTTTTTTCCCTATTGTATTTTGATGATAATTTCCTTCAATATCTTCCTGATCAGTGACCTGGTGGTCCACAGGGCTCCCATCACTATGGAGTGGGGTAAGGATTAGATTTACGCAGTCTTACTCGATAAGTGGCCCTAGGTGGATGGGTTTTGTAATACCTTATGTTAAATCCATCTAAGGCCTTACTTATTCTTATTCACAGAAAAAAGGTTGAGTTTGATCCTTACTACAAGGCCTTACAAAATTATAAGCAGTACTTAATTTTCAGTATTAAATGGAGAGCTCAGACAATTAATCTTCAACATGTGCATTGTTTCCGAAGTGAAGTAGTAAACATAATTTTTTTCTGGAACTTCTCTGGTTTCATTTACACTAATATGAATATATACTTGTTCAGAGTAGGTTTCATCATTAAACAAATATATAGAAGTTGTTCCATTCCCAAACTTAGATAATAAATTTTCTCCCACAGTTCTTGGCCAGCTACAAACTAGAGTAATTTCCCCCAAATTCAGAACTTTTAGAGCTAGGTTGATCTCTTAAGCATATATAGAAACTGGAAAAACTCCTAAGGGATTCATTTATCTAAAAAATAAACATAAACCAAATTGTGAGTGGACAACAGCATTACCATATACCCGTGCCAAATGATTTAAGAGAATAATATCAAGAGAATCCAATTATAAAGGGTTGCCCAGTTCACAAGACTTCCACTGCCAAGAGTGTTATGGTCCTGTGAATAATATCAAGAGAATCCAAACATTTAAACACTAGATTTCTGTTAAGGTCTCAGATCTGTAAATACTATTTTCTTAATATTCACACTGAAACACTCCTTTTGCTGCTGACATTGGAATTGGATGGATATCAGTGCAGGAAGGTGTAGATACACCCATGACTCTACATGTATATACATTCGGCAAAAGAAATAAAAAGGGTTTCAAGGGTCTTCTTTCTCTCAGTCTATGAATATATAGACAGAGAGAGAGATTTTACAATTCTAACTTAGCATAAAAATAATTTATTATAGATAAACACAACACAATACATCAAAATAAACAAAATACAGCATAAGTTTGCTGTTCCAGAGTCTTATTACTCCTATAACGATGTGTGATTTGTAGTTCTAATCACTGTTTGTATGGCAAAAAAACCTAAATAATACAATTTTAATAAAAAATTACAAATTTGGGGCTGTTTGGAAACTAATTACCAATCTGGGGCTGTGGGTCACGCCCAAAATTGGGCATGACCAGTCACGCCCAGATTCAAGCGTGACCAAGGGGGTGGGGTGGTCACGCCCAATTTTGGGCGCGTTTCACCACAGGATGACACGTATCATGCACAGATGGAGCGATGCGTATATAAACTTCGGACGGTCATAACTTTTGACTGGAATGTCCGATTGAGGCGTATGATATGTCAAAACGATCGTAATCTAGAGGAGAAGCCCGTGGCAAGTTACCGAAGGGGACTTGGTCAAAATTTTTTCCCAAAAGAGGCCTCTAAGTGCCTCAAAATTGCGATTTAATCTTCGAACCTCCAAAAAATTTCTTGTTTTCTAATTTTTTATTTATTCAATTAGTGAATTGCATGCTATTTTTTGTTTTTTTAATTACTTCTCTTAATTTCGAGCGTTTTGACATATCGTATACCTCGATCGGACATTCCAGTCAAAAGTTAGACCATTTGAAAGATATATCATAAGTTATGACTTAATACAATTCCATGAATACAAGCCCAAATGACTGATAATAGGGTCTAGCTATTTTTTTTTTTGATAACAGGGTAAAGCTAAAAGCATAAAACAAAAACCAAAGAAGAAATGTTTCACGCAATGACCAAACAATATTAATATGAAAATAAAAGCAACTAATTGAAACTTAACATAAGAGAACAAATTTTTCAAATGAAAAAGATTAAATGAACTCAGAGCAAAGGCAAAAGAATTATTTAAATCAAAGTATCTAAAAACTCTTATCATTAACATTCAATATATCTTTCAAATGATCTAACTTTTGATAGAAATGTCCGATCGAAGTGTACGATATGTCAAAACGTTCGAAATTAAGAGAAGTAACTAAAAAAATAAAAAATAGCATGCAATTCACTAATTGAATAAATAAAAAATTAGAAAACAAGAAATTTTTTGGAGGTTCGAAGATTAAATTGCAATTTTGAGGCACTTAGAGGCTTTTTTTGGGAAAATTTTTTGACCAAGTCCCCTTTGGAAACTTGCCAAGGGCTTCTCCTCTGAATTACGATCGTTTTGACATATCATACGCCTCAATCAGATATTCCAGTCAAAAGTTATGACCGTCCGAAGTTTATATACGCATCGTTCCATCTGTGCATGACACGTGTTATCCTGTGGTGGAACGCGCTCAAAATTGGGCGTGACCCCCCCCTTGGTCACGCCTGAATCTGGGCGTGACTGGTCATGCCCAATTTTGGGCGTGACCCACAGCCCCAGATTGGTAATATGTTTCGAAACAGTCCAAATTCGTAATTTTTTATTAAAAATGTATTATTTAGGTTCTTTTGCCCTGTTTGTATAACAAAAACTGATGATAGAACTCAAATTAGTTAATTGGTGTTTTTTTATTACTCAATCATGGAATTCACACAACACAGCAAAGGGTTTCTGTTCCAGAGTCTTATGACTCCTACAGAGAATATTTGCTGACCAAATATATAGAATTGCCACACATATAACTCCATACTACGCCATAATGCACATATATTTAATAATACATAACTGCTCTCAACTTCTATGTTTCGACATGCGTGTACATATAATATATATTGATGATTTTCTTGTCAATGGTTGAGACTCCTTTTCCCTAAAACAAGGGTTCACCTTTAACAAGGCAAATTCATTATCAAATATCTTGTTTACCGGCAGAAGTAGATTACAAAATATCTTTTTCTACACTTTAAACAATAATACACACACACACAAACAATGTATCTAATGAATGATAAGTCATATTATGTTGAGAAATGAGAATTATTAATATATCATTATGCATTAGATTATACTTGAATGGTTAACATTAAAAGATAAATGTACATGACTTCTGAAGTAGTCATATGACCACTAATTAACTTATAATCTTGACTATCCAGATATGATTGTATGGCATATATTTATAGTTATCATTTCTCACATAATCAAGAGTTCTTTCTTGATATGCCCCCTATATATGTGTTTGCTCAGAGCATATCAAGTGAGGGATGAGAGTTTGACAAGAGTGAATATCAACTGTATAATTCAAATGAATAAAACAATCTTGACCATTTATGTATGGCTGTATGGCCAAGACTAACTCCTCTCACTGTAGGAGACATATCTAGTGAATGGAGTTAATCTTGGCCATACAACCATAATGGATGGTCAAGATTGTTTTAATTAGTTTTGATCTTAATCATCCATTTGAATTATACAGTTGAGGTTCACTCTCTCATGTCTCACTCACAGACTCCTCATGTATTATTATCAATAATACTAATTTTAAATGTTAAATATCTCTTGGTTCTCTTGTATCTTTAAGATAAACTGGGCTGGAAGCAGCCACACTTTTCCTCAGTCAATCCACTCATGAAATATGCAGGTCATGCATTAAGTTGATCTGAAGCAGTGTCAACCCTAGGTCATTTTACATCATAATGAAATGCAGCATGTTATAGTATGCCACTAAGGATAGACAGTATGAACTATCTATATGTTCTCCCACTCAAAGAAACTAATTTTCATTTCAGAAACTTCCAAAATTGTTTTCAGAACATCTTTGCAACCAAGTCATCAAAGGCCTTAGATTTCTGTTGTTAAACTTCTTTTAATTGCTGTTCATCCTGTATTACATGCACTTTATTATAATGCTGCTAACATTCTCTTTAATTTGATGCATGTTCTTCCATTTTGCATATTTGTTCATGCAGCTTTCTTGTAAATTGTAGGCATTGCAAATAATATTTGGTTTACTGTTTTCTCCTTCTCCTCAGGTGAGTCCAGATGTACATTTCCAGAAGGATTTGGGTTTGGATAGCTTGGACAATGTGGAAATTGTAATGGCACTAGAAGAGGAGTTCAAGCTAGAGATCCCTGACAAGGAAGCTGATAAAATTGACTCTTGTCATCTTGCTATTGAGTATATTTCTAACCATCCAATGGCTGGTTGACTAATGTGTCCATTTTTCCTATTTGACCTCATGTTGAACTTAAGCATCAGTGCAACCTTGAACCTTCCCCTTACTTTCACTGAATGTTTGTTGGTATGTTTTCCTTTTTCTGTTTAAATTGGAGTGAAGGGGCTGGTTGTTTAGAATAATGTGAATTGTTCAGAGAAGATTTTGTCAATGAAAAACTGGTACTGGGTTTTTGAAGGACCATAATTTCAACTGTGAATTTTTTATTTTTACTTGCTAAATCTTGTGATCTACCAGGTTAGCACCTGTAAATGGTCTGGTATGTTGTGCACATCATGAAATGCCACGTAGGCATTACCACCCCTCATATGCACTCAAATTAACAGCCAACAAGAATAGGGTTGTGAGTTGTGAATTGTGAGTATCATGTTACAAACGCATTTGATTTATAGGATTCTGGCATAAGATGTTTTAAGGATATTAGTTAAGGAATTAATAACAACTAAGTCTTATTTCATTAGTGAGCTCAGTTACAAATTAGACTACATGATTTTTAGTTCTGTAGAAAAGAAAAGAGGATGAATAAGACCGGTATCTCATAGTAAATTATATTAGTGAATATCTTGTCAAACTGAACTAAATGACTAAATTACTTTAATTGATTTTTATTGATTTTCTGTAATCTTTTTGAAATTGGTGCCGCACCGATATCTTAAAGAATTAATAAGTAGATTTTTTTTTTGGAAGTCATAGTGGTAGATAATTGAAAATGTTATATATTTCATAAAAAGTTATTTGGAAGTGATGAGAGATAATTGCACGAGTCCTGTACTGTGAAGAGGAGTTGAGAAGGACATTTAAGAAGTTATTAAAACATGGGATATTGTTCCAAGTGTTGTTAGGGACCAGTTCCTCCGGAATAGAAATGTCCTTACCAATTATAGGTTCCCGTAATTTTGTTGATGGGTTTTGGCCTATTCCTCCTCTCTTATCCATTCCCTTTTGGTTTTTCTCCCTATAACGATATTTGATTATTTGGTGTGTTGTTGCTGGTTGGTAGACAGAAGGGTGTCAGTATCAATATAGTTGGAATACTATTCTCTCCTGTCCTCTTAACACTATTTTTTTTTACTTAATTTATTTTATACGAAAATTAAATTTAGTCCATACATTTTTGGGGGTTGTTGTGAAGATGCATAATATCAATCGCTGCTTGAACATGTTAATTGCACTTATTTACACGTATCATCTAAGTTACGGTCCCTTTCTTTTTTCTCTTTTTAAATTAGTTTTGTTAGACCTAAATCTTGAAAACGATTTTCTGCTAGTTATTATTTGATAGGGATATTGTGGTTTGATGAATACTTTGCATGTTTTTTCTAAGACAGCTCAGAAATATTATTTGTAAGCGTTGTGTCTGACGCGCTGAAAATAAGATTTAACAAAAAAATACATCCAATAAAACATTTTATGTTGAATCAGGAATGGAAAAGTCTCTTATACATTACACCACTCAAAACCTTTAGGGACGTTATAAGGAAAAAAATTGATGCCCATAAATTATCATTCTCCGAAATTATGAATTATGAGAAATTATGATTCCTATAACTAAATTTGTTTAATAGGTCATGAACATTCTCATATAAGTTTTCTGAGAATAAAGATTAACACAGTATTTTTATCATATTTTTTAATTATTTATCATATTAAATGATTTAATAAAAAGAACATGGTATCTTTAAAGTAATAAAAATTATTTTCTAATTCGGAAAAGTTAAATTCTAACCTCTTTTCAGATAATATTTTCATGAAAAAAATAGTCAATTTTTTCAATAAACATTATTTTAAAAAACAAATCAAATATGCAAAACAAACATTCATAAATTAAAATTCTCAAGTAAATGTTGGTGGCTAAATCTCGAACATTTACTCTCTAGCTATCATTCTTTTGCTCTTTAAAATATAATTAAAATTAGAAATTTTTTTAAATAGATTCTCATTAAATCAATTATTTCTTTAAAACGGTCATTTTTATTATTATAAACAACTATAAATTTAGTTCTATTTTTTTAATATAAAAATCACTAGATTATTTTATATCAAAATCACTTGTTTTTTACTAATACATAACAAGTTGGCTCATAAATTAGCACGTGACACTATTAGTTTTGTTCCATAGTAGTCAACACTTTCGATCATCATGTAAGGATGTAAGCTTGGACCATTTTCTTTTTTCTTCCATCTCGATTTTAACTTTTAGCTATTTTTCCTACTCTCTTTTTTGCTGTCTTTGTCTTTATTTATATTGTTATTTTATGTTTTTTTCCCCGTTTCGTTCACATTTGTCTGTTTGTCTTGTTTCGTCTTGTTCATGCTTCACATAATGTTCTTTAAAAAAAAAAGTGCTTCTCAAAATGAGTTTTAAAATATTGAGGTCATATAAGCTCTGTCATATTCTTAGTATTTAAGTAGAACCTACATAACTTGTAGTTATATTTAATCTATTTTAGCTATTCTCTTTTGTTTTGATTTTTTCTACACTCAACATAAACGTTTTCAAAATTTGAAGCATATAAGCTCTGTCGTATCCTCGTATGATTGTATGATTATTCTAATTCCCTACCTAATTTTCATAATTAGAAAATGTACAGTTGGGGTGATTGTGATTATGATATCACGTGAAGTATGCAGACACAAAGCAACCCACCCAAAAATAATTTGTTGCGGAGTGTTAATTAGATTAAATTCTTGCTTTTTCTTTGTAGTTATGCTAACTAACGAATATTTTTAATTATACTTGTTACAGGAAAAAAATATTCTTAATAATTATAATATTTAGTATGTTAAAATTTAAGATTTTAAGAAAAATGTATTTTTTAAATCATTAATAAATGTTCTAATTCGTTACTATTAACTTGCTTTTTAACATTAACAAATGGTGGATAAATCTCACGTACTATTAGGGGCCGCACATTTTATGGGTCTACGGTAAACAATAATTAGAGATTTTTTTTTATCATTTTAAAAAGTTAATGGTCCTTTATATATAAGTATGATAAATATATATTTTATAGAAAAATTATACACACGAATCTCGTTAAAAATAATATATTTTATTACATAAAATAAATATTTTTCCTACTAATAGATAAAAACAATATAAAATGTTACATGTGAATAAATATTTTTTTTATAAAATTGAATTTTTGCTAGCTTTTTTACGGGAAATTTTGTTAGGTTTAGTGCTAGAAAAAAAAATGAAATTTAGGAATTAAAGGAGTTTTAGAAAGATCAACAAGATAATTGTCTGAATTTTTTTATCCATGTCTTTCATATGGACCCGGGCGATCGCACCACAAATCAAATCGTGTACAGCTTCCTACACCTTTTAGAAATTCTATTACACCATTTTTTTTTTAAATTCCAAAAGTACCCCTGGCAGCTTTCCTCTTATATTTGCCAAAACAGTTTACGTTGCGCTTTCCCTTTGGTTCACTTGATTCACTTCATTTTTGTGCCATTGGGTTGCTGGAAAAGCTGTGCATTTGTGGTTTTCAGTGGCATTGTTTTGATTTCGTCGGAGTTTTAGCGTGGTGGTGGTCGTCGGAGTCGTGAAGGGGCGTCGGGGTTGCAGAGGTATCATTCTGGTTTTTGGGTTTCGTACGGATTAGGTAATCCGTAAATCCTATACGGATTAGGTAATCCGTATAGGATTTATGGATTAGCTAATCCGTATAGTATTAAATCAGCAGTTTGAGCAGAAAATTAAAAAAAAATGGTTAAAACATATATTTAAGGAAAATGTAGCTTAGTTTTAATAATTATTTGAGTGACTAAATACGGAAATTCAATTTTTGGATTCAATTAGAAATGAGTTTAATTTCTAAAATTATTTGAGCGAGTAAATACAATTTAGAAATTTGTGGATTGTTTATGTATGTAGATGATTATTAAGACTTTAATGAATAATTTAAAAAATGTTATTTTATGGATTGGTTATGTAAATGGTGATTTATTTGTGTGTGTTTTTAGTAATGATTAAATAAAATGTGTAGTTTTAAGGATGGACACCGATGAGTGGATATATGAAAGTATTTTGTCAGAAGAAAATTATATGGATGAAGACATCGGAGCAGACCCTGATGCGTTTGAAGACAATGATTGTGTAGTTGATTGTTCCGCAGCATTCAACACGACTGAGGTATTTGTATGATTTTGAATGTAGTTATTGTTGTTAAATGATTAAATTAAGAAGATTAAAGATGAATTATCCATTTGTGTAGGTGTTTAAATCCTGTGATGCGGTATTGAAATGGGCTCGTGCGGTTGCATTTGAGATTGTTTTGTAGCCGTTATAATGAGGAGTGACACAAAAACCGGAAAAATAGGAAGGATGTCATTTGTGTTAATTGGTTGTGAAAGGAGTGGAAAATATAGACAATGGAAAAAAGGTTTGACACATTCGACCACTAGCACTAGAAAATGCGAGTGTCCTTTTAAGCTGCGGGGCAAACCAATTCCGGGAGGTCAAGGGTAGATGGTGAAGCTAATATGTGGTAATCATAATCATGTTTTGGCTAAGTCATTCTGTGGACACCCATACGCTAGTCGACTAACTGAAGAGGAGAAGATCATTGTTGCAGATATGACAAAGTCAATGGTGAAACCGAAGAATATTCTGCTAACTTTGAAGGAGCACAATGCCAATAATGTCACAAGTTTGAAGCAAGTATACAATGCAAGATATGCATACCGCACGCGTACAAGAGGCGATAACACTGAAATGTAACAGCTAATGAAACTTCTTGAACATGACATGTATATTCATTGGCATAGATTGAAGGATGAAAATGTTGTACGTGACTTGTTTTGGGCATATCCGGATGCAGTACAATTGAGTAATGCATATCATATGGAGTTCTTGATAGACAGTACATACAAAACAAACAGGTATAGACTACCTTTACTTGAAATTGTTGGTGTGACACCTACTGGGATGACATTCTCAACTACATTTGCCTATTTAGAGGCGGAATGTATAAGTAATGTTGTGTGGGCCCTTGAACGGTTTAGAGGAATTTTTCTTAAAAGTGAATTTTTCCCTAAGGTGATTGTTACGGATAGAGATTTAGCATTGATGAGTGTTATCGAAACCATATTCCCAGAGGCAACCAATTTATTGTGTAGGTTTCACATTGACAAGAATGTGAAGGCAAAATGTAAAACTTATATTCGGCAGCAGAATGCGTGAGATTATGTCATGGATGCATGAGAAAGTGTTGTTGACTGTGCTAACGAGAAGAAATTTGATGATTGTGTTATGAAGTTTGAGGTTGCATGTGCTCCGTGGCCAACATTTATTGATTACGTGAAGGACACTTGGTTGAACCCTCACAAAGAAAAATTTGTGACAACATGGACAAACAAAGTCATGCATTTTGGAAATACAACAACAAACAGGTAAATTTCGCTTAAGACATTGGTTAATTTATCATTTAAATTATCATTTGCATACGTTTCAAGTCTGTCACCCCAACTATCTTCATATCATACCTTGCAGGGTTGAGTCTGCCCATTGGACTTTAAAGCGACTACTACAAAATAGTGTTGGTGATTTGTGCATGGTTTGGGATGCGATGAACAATATGATCACCTTGCAACATACTGAAATCAATGCATCTTTGGAGAGAAGTACACATGTGGTTGGACATGCATTTAAAGTTACCTTATACAAGAGACTTATTGGCATGGTGTCCAAGTATGCGTTAAATGAAATTGTGGAAGAGTATGAGCGGGTGGATTATGCTGGAAAAAACTCATCTCGTTGTGGATGTGTGTTGAGAACAACGTATGGTTTGCCTTGTGCATGTGAGCTGTCCAAGTATGTTATTGGAGCATTCCAATTACCATTGTTCATATGTTTTGGCGGAGATTAAACTATTGGGACAATGGTGCAGCTGAATACCAAGTAAGCATGACGGATGAGATAGAAGTCATATCTAACCGTTTTGAAATACTTGATTTGTGTGGAAAAATGACACTAAAGTCAAAGCTGTCTGAAATTGCATACCCTGATAAGAATTCCATGTGTCCTCCCCCCCTGATAAGGTGAAAACAAAAGGTGCTCAGAAGAAGAACGTCAGAAAGCACGAATGGTCTACAAGAAGAGACCCGTCTTACTTCGAGTATGTGGATGAGTTACATTCTGTACAAAATAGTTGTTCTACCCCGAAACAGTCCAGTTCCTCTTCCAATGTTCTAATGAAAAACTGGAGGGTTCCAATGCTTGATCAATTTCATCCATTCATGCAGAAATTTATTGTTGACATAACTGATGTAAAAGCTGATGGTAATTGTGGATATCAAGTAATTGCTGCCTTGGTAGGTTACGGTGAAGAGGCTTGGTCTTTGGTCCGCAATGATCTGCTCAAAGAACTTGCACAATGGACCGATCAATATGTATCGTTGTTTGGTGGGATACATAGGTTTGAAATGTTAAAGCGGTCCCTACTAGTTGATGGATTGTCGAAGGTATGTTTAATGAGTTTTTCTTTCAGATGCTTTGGCCTAACCTAAGGACGAACAAACATGCATATAATATATTTGATTAACTGATAATTTGCAGGTTACGATGGATAAGTGGATGGATATCACAGATATAAGTCATGTAATTGCATCAAGATATAACATCATTGTAGTATCCTTGTCACTCCAGCAAAGTATGACGTTCTTCCCTCTAAGAAGTCAACCACCTAGAGATCCCCGAGTTCATCGTATTTTGTGCATTAGTCATGTGTTTGGAAACCATTTTGTTCAGGTAATTTCAAAGGGGTTTCATTTTGATGCATACATTTTATTTTACGTGTATTCATGATTTATGTGGCAATTTGTGCAAAACAGGTAACCTTGGCAGACAATTGTCCTTTACCGTGGACGACATGTTTGTGGGCTAGTCACGCTACCAACGAAGCTCAGCAGTGGCCCTATCATTACATTGATCGAATGCAATTGTATATTAAATC
>CM023958.1:35465033-35598278 GCA_013407115.1 Glycine latifolia
TTTTCTCCTTAACTAATATAATAAATTTATCTTTTTTTGGCACAGGAAATGGAAGAATATTGTGATGTGTTGAATAATGAAAGTCATGATGATGATGGGTCATTTGATGAGCAAGAGTTCCTAAGAGAGATCCTTGAGGAGCAGCAGCCAGAAAATTTGTCTCCTCAAAGAGATCAAAACCTCTCCACCACCAGCACCACTAACAGCACTGTGTCCTTTGATGAGGCAATTAGCTTTTGTAGGAATGGCACTTTACATAAGAGCAACAGCTCCAACTCCATCAAGTCTTTGAAAAGATCATCATCAGGTGTCTCACCAGCCACCACTACATACCTTCTTTCTTTTGATACCTCAAGTGCTGAACCAATCACACTTAAACCTTCCCCTAAGCTTGATTTGGCACTTGGATCATCCAATAAAAGGAGTACTAGTACTGTAACAGTGGTAAAAGATGGATGTGAATTTGAACCATTGATGATGCCCCAAACCCAAGCAAGGAAGAAGGTTAGAAGGTCATGTGAGACACAGCATCACATAATTGCTGAGAGAAAAAGGAGACAGGAACTGACAGGGAGCATTATAGCACTTTCAGCAACTATTCCTGGTCTCAAGAGGGTTAGTATTTCTCTTATGATTAAAAACTTATTCGATGGTCTCTGTCCTCTTTCTTTAATTTCATTCTGGATCTTGTTAATAATATTCTTTGGATATTAATTAAGAAATTTTAAAAAATATTTAATTATAGAAAATTTGAGAAAATTTAAAAATATATAAATAGCATAATTTTATATATTTTTATAAAACGTAAAAAATATACATAAAGTAATTTTATACATTTTAATAATAAAAAATCTCTTTAAAATTTCTTAAGCAATGGTCGGTTAGCGTTTCCCTTCGTTTTTAATCTTTTTGTAAAGATGAAATGAAAGACACAAAATTTATAATTGTAAAAATTAAAACTAGTTCCAGATATTGTGTCATTTTCATTTATTAAAAATATGAATAGGTAGTGCTTGACCCACTTTTCTTCGGCTTCTTTTCTACTCAGTCAAACGCATTTAATAAATTTTTTAAAAATAGTTTAACTTTTATAAAAAAAAGTTTAATGAAAAGATTTTTAAAGAAGCTCAACGAAATACTTTTTTATTTATTCTCCCGTTCCTTGGCAGCTTTCTCTCTTTCATCTCTCTCATCATTCTTTTTCATGTCATTAACTTGTTTTTTAGGGGAATGTCATTAACTTGTTATCGATCACTTGAAATAATATAAATTGATAAAATATGTAATAAAATAAGTTTATGTTCTTTTATATTTGTACTACATCCTAATATAATTTAGATATAAAATTTTAACTTAAAAGTTAAAAATATATTATTTCTCATATTTTGTTATTAAATATAACTTTTTTATTTAAAATTATTAAAACAATAATATTTTACTATGACTTTTGGTTAAATAAAAATAATAGTAAAATGATTTCATTCTTTTTTTACATCTCTGTCACGTTACACTTCATTTCATCAAGAGGTCTAACTTGGTAATATAAATTGTAACTCTTTATACTTGTTTTTTGATTGGTTCATCCCACCTAAATAATTGTTGTGTTTTTTCCCCTAAGTAGGCTTGATTTGTTTCGGATATTTTTTTCAACAGATTTACCTAATTTTTTAAATAATTTTTCAGACGTTAAGCATTGAACCACACTCACTTTTTTTTGTTAGTATGTCTTTTAAATTTTTATTTTTATAATTTTTATTTTTACAAATTTTAACAAAAAATAATGATTTGGTAAATTATTTGTTGAAATACTGTACTGTTCACCTGCAACTGGGATCTACTTTCGTTTTTTAGTTGTTAATTAAGATTTGATATCTACTTTCACTATTATAGTATTATCAGCCCCAAGTGGGTAATGTTTTTTTAGTGAAAAAAGTGGGTAATATACTAATATTTTAGTTTTATTATATTGAGAACAATCAAAACATGACACAAGCAAACTAATAATGACACCGGAAGAAACAATTAAAAAAAGTTTTTCATGGTCCACTTCTTTATGCAGTATTTAATTCAGATGCCAAATGCATTATTGTTGCACGCACGGAAGAAACCATTGAAGAAAGTCCTTCATGGTCCATTTTTTTTTTGTTGACAAAATTCATAGTCCACTTCTTTATTTAGTACTACCATTTAATTAAAATACGAAATGCATTATTGTTGTTTTTGTAATGTAAAGCACTTAAAAATTTTATATCTTAAGCTTAAATGTGTTTTTTTTACAGCAAGATAAAATATGTTAGAAAAGGATTATCATATAATATGATATTATTCAAATTTTCTAAAAACATACTTTAAAGCATATATGGAAAATTTTCTTTTTCTCCTCACATTTTAATGATAAATAACTTTAATAGATGAGTGGCATATGGGGGTAGAAATTTTTTTATAAAAAAATATTAATATTCTATTATAATTAGATTTTTTATTGATAAAAAATAATTATTAATTTATTAATAAAGGAATTCGAATGCACGACTTATCTCTTTTTTCATCCTTCCTTTACTACACCAATCTTATATATCTTATTATAACCACATTTCCCATATAACTTTATAGATGGACAAGGCTTATGTGCTTCGTGAAGCTGTCAATTACACAAAACAACTTCAAGAGCGAGTTAAAGAGTTGGAAAATCAAAACAAAGTAGATTCAGCAACATTCATGAGGAAATATCAAGCTTCCTCACATGAAAGCACCGGCAATTGTGAAACGAAGAAAGAAATATCAGTATTTGAGGTTGAAGCAAGAGTCCTAGATGAGGAAGTACTCATTGGAATCCATTGTGAGAAACAAAAGGACATAGTGTTCAAAATACATGCCTTGCTTGGAAAGCTCCATCTCTCTACAACCAGTAGCACCGTACTGCCATTTGGGACTTCTACTCTTATAATCAACATTATTGCTCAGGTATATATTTAAACAAAAATTCGTTATATTATCAATCTATCTATTATTCAATTATATATATATATATATATATATATATATATATATATATATATATGTGGTCATATTGTCGTTATTGATTTTTGTTAGTTTTTATGAAAGTCATATCTAGAATGATTTTTAATAGCTTATTTTATGAAAATTAAACTCGAAAATCTTATTTCACATAATTGATGTTTGTGTTCAAACTTAAATGCAAATGCATAATTAATTTGTAATATTCCGATGATGGGAAATTCTAAATTGATGCAGCTATTATGCAGATGAATGGCGAATACAGCATGACCATGCATGACCTAGTGAAAAAACTGAGAGATTATCTATTGGAGGTGTATGACATGCAATAGTCAATTAGTGATCCGTGCTAGTGCATCAAGGAAGTTCTCAGATTGTATTAAAAAGATATATTCAGGATATGAACATTATCGTATTGTACTTTATGATGGATTGAGGATGATTTGAGAAGTTGTTGCACCTTAGGTGATTGGGTTTAATTTCGTTGTTGTTGCATAAAATAAAATAAAAAAGAAGATGAAAACATGTTTGTTTATTTTTTGGCACATTTTATTATCTTTTCCGGTACCTACTAACATGTTTGTTTATTCAAATGCTATATATAGTAAAAAGGTATTAAATTTATGTACATAAGTAATAATTTTTCAACATATAATTTAACCAATCAAAATATTAAAAGTAACATGTCCAATCACCGTGATTTTTTAATATATATATATTTTAACAAAATTTTAATGTTTTCTCTGCAAAACCGAACAAAAAAAATTAAAATATTGTAGTTTTAATACAAAATTACCAATATACTGCAGTTTTAAAAGTATGTGCAAATGTATAGCAGTTAATGGTGTCCAGATAAGACGCCAGTGGAGCCTGCACCAGACGCCATCAAACACGTCCAGCCTGGGCGCAACAGAGGTTGAATGGCGCCTCTCCTAGACGTGACTGGGCTTCATTGGCGCCTCCAGCTGGCACGACCATGCAGGGCTATAAAAGGCCCACTGATGACGCCTCTCCCAGGCGCGATTCAGCCACCTATGGTCTATTTAAAGGAAATTTGGTGATAACAATCTTCACAACTAGTATTGAGCATTTTCATTGTGTTTGATATCGAAAAATGTCTTCAACTTCTGATTCTGTTCGTATTGTTGTATATTATAATGGTAGAAAAATTGAGGACCGACGTGGTGTTGTATTTAAAGGTGAAAAAAAGCCAACACGTTTGAAGCGCAACTCAACTTATAACGAATTGCACCAGAGAATCAATCAAAAATTAGGTGTGAAAGGTAATCAATCCATCAGTATAACTGCAAGCAGTGTTATTAAAATTGGTTTGGACTGGTCCAACCGGGAACCGTTGGTAGCAGCGGACCGGATTGAGTGTGGAACCGGTCATGCAAGTGACCCGGTTAGGCCCGGTAAGAACCGGCCGATTTTTGAAGAAACCGGCGACCCGGACGGGTTTCGGAACCCGGACTGGATTTTATAAAACTAAAAAAAATGCATTTTCTTCATCTTCTTCACCGACACCTTATGCCAGAGAAGCTCTGCTCCGCCACCGCATCCGAAAACATCTTTCTGAAATGTTAAAAAAATTCACCATTTTGGAAAAAGGGTTTCTGAAATTAAGTTTTTAACCAAGAGAAGGAAGAGAAGCCAATATGGAATGAAGCAGCAGAATTAAGGAGATGTTAAAAAATTCTATGCGCAGCAGAAGGAAGAGAAGGCAACTGAAGGAGAGAAGCGCTGGAAATATGGAATGAAGAATAAAAGCTGCGCAGCACAACTAGAGAAGCATATATATTATTAGGGTTTTTTAATTTGGGCCTGATTGTTGCTTTTTGTACCCCTGTTATTACTTTCTGCAGTTTCCATTTTATATTTTTTAATCAAAAATGTTAATGACCTATGTATATATAATAGTTTTGCTTTTTGCGCCCCTTTTTCGCTTATGCACTTTTCATTTTGCTGTTTTGATGTAGATAGTTGCTGTTCACACTCTTTTTTATTATTAATACACTTTACTTGTGTTATCAACTTTAATACTTCAATTATTATTTTAAATTTTTGAATATGAAATTATGAATGAATTTTTCTTAATTAAATAATTTTAGTTATATATGTATATATAATATAATTTTGAATTTTTTAATATAGACCGGGTCAAACCGGGCCAATTACTGACCCACCGGTTGGACCACTGACCCACTACTTCGACTGGGTCAATGACCGGGCCAGTTTTCATAACTATGACTGCAAGAATATGGTGCGATGAAAAATATATTAGCATGAAAGTAGTGGACGACGAAGACGTGAAAATGATAATAGGAGAATTCTTCAACTAGACAAGGAAAGATTTCCTAGAGTTGTATGTGGATATTCATGAAGCAGAGGATGTTGATTTACCAATGAGGTCAGTGCATTTCAATTATTCCCATAATGCATCAGCTGCTATTGTACCTTTTAATTTGTCTATGGAAGATAAAAATGACCCTACTTGGGTTATGGACGACGATATTGATGATGACGATGATGAAAACATCGCAATGGAAGATCGTCTTCTTGCGGAGAATGCTAGTGCTTTGGACGATGATGGGCCAAACGCAAGTCAAACACAAGGAGATAACTCTTTTGTGGCTGAGTCTCATATCCAAGCACAGGAGGATGTGGGGGAGGATGAGCAGCAACAACAATATCAATATCAAGGTGTGACCGAACAATAGCTATTTACATGTGTGATTTTTATTTAATGTATTTTATTGTAATAAATTTGGGAATTTGGTTTTCTAGGTCAGGGTAATAATGCTTTTTGGGATGGAATCCCACATTACACAAACATTGATTGGGATTATCCGAGTGAACAAGATTTTGTCACTAGTTCTGGATCAGTTGAAGGTCCATGGATATTAGGGAATAAGTTGTTTGTTAAACAAGAATTTGCATCAAAAGAAGAGGGGCACCTGACGATAAAGCGGAACCTCATGAAGGAGCATCAGGAAGCTGTTGTTGTTGAAAGTATGCCGACAAAGTTAAGCATAAAATGTCGTGCGCATGACCAGAATTGTTCGTAGAGGGTTAGGGTAATAGAACCAACATATGGTGAGAGAGGGAAGGTTACCAAATGGGGTGGGGATCACATTTGCTTAAATGAGCACATTTCTCAGGATCATAGACAACTTGATGTTCATGTTATTGTTTCACTGTTACTAGGTACGTTATTGAATGACATCATAATAATGTTTTTTTTACTTTATTAATGTTTACATCACATTCTTTTTTATTAGGGATGATTAAGCATGATCCATCATGTTCAATTGGACTAGTCCAGGAGAGGATAACACATTCTTATGGATACAAAGTTTCATATAGAAAAGCATGGTATGCAAAGCAGAAAGCAATGACAATTATATACGGTGATTGGGAGGAATCATATGCATTCTTGCCGAGGTGGTGTGACTATATGCTTCGCTTTTCACCAGGTTCTGTTTATAATATTTAAATCAAAGATTATTATGTGGGTCATAGAATATTTCATCATAAATGTGTGTTTCATCGCAGTTTTTGGACCTTTAAGCAATGTTGTGAGACTTTCAATTTTTGTAAACCGGTTATTCAAATTGATGGCACTCATTTATATGGCAAGTACAAAGAAAAGTTGCTCATTGTCACTGCTCAAGATGGTAATAATGAGTGTTTGCCACTTGCATTTGCTATTGTTGAGTGTGAGACACAGCAAGCTTGAGAATACTTTCTGCATAACATTCGTGTTCATGTTACAAGCAAGACAAATATTTGTCTTATTTCTGATCGACACCGAAGCATACTATCTGCAGTTGAGAGGCACCCTAGATGGCAGCCACCGCATGCTTATCATGTGTTTTGTCTTCATCATATTGCTAGCAATTTTAATCAAAAGTTCAAAAATGAAAATTTGAAGAGGGCCTTAATGAATTTATGTATGGTGAACCAACACTTATTATATGGATGAACATATTTACTGAATTGTAATCAACATGTATGTGTGTGCAGGTTATACTCCTTCTATGATTGATTTTGATGTTGCCTTTGCACGTTTTCGTGATGTTAGTCCTGAGGTTGCAAACTAGATTGATAACATCCCCAAGGAAAAGTGGATGCATGCATATGATGTTGAGGGGCGAAGGTATGGGCATATGACCATAAATTTGTCAGAGTCAGTTAACAGGGTTTTAAAAGGTGCAAGAAACATGCCAATAACCGCGTTGGTTAAACACACATATAGTAGATTGATAGAATATTTTGTATGCAGAGGGCAATCAGCTGCTAACCAATTGCAAGGTGGACATTCTCTTTGCAAAAATGTCACTACTATGTTGAAGGCCAATGAATCCACTGGTACTTGTCATTATGTTCGTACATATAATATGGAACAATCTGTATTTGAGGTTGATGATGGTTATGACAAATTATTTTCCGTTAACCTCGCTGAATGGTTTTGCCAATGTGGGAAATTTAAGGCATTCAAGTATCCTTGTAGTCACGCCGCAGCAGCCGCTTTGCATGTTCGTCAGTCATCGACACTGTATGTGGATGACGTATTCCTTGTGACAAACCTGGTGAACGCGTATTCATTTCCATGGCAGCCAATTGGTAACGAGCAAGCAATTCCACCGAGTGCAGATCCAGTACTCATACCTGACAGGTCTATGTTGCGTGCAAAGGGGTCGTCCTAAGGCAACTAGAATACGCAATGAGATGGATGAAGTTGAGTCTAGCGAAAGTCGTATTAGGTGTGGTATATGCATATTACCTGGGCATAATCGTCGCAATTGTCCTAGTCGAAAATCTGCGTGATGATAAACATCAATTTTAATATGTTACCCTTTCGGTTATGGTATTATTTATTGTCTTATGTGGGTAAATAAGATCAATAAAAACACATCTGGAATGTCATCAAATCCATACAAATACTCAAGCACGCTTTATAAAACATAGTACCATAAAATCCATGAAGACAGTCCACAACAATGTATCAAATACAGTCCATAATAAGTAACAAATGTAAACACAAAAAGACTAAGCTGAAGGTGGAGGCCACTGGTTATGACGAGCTTGGCGATCAGGCAATCTACGTCTACCACGACCACGCTGATACTGTGTAGTGCCTTAGCGGTTGCAGGTGCCTTAGCGGTTGCAGGTGGAAAGGCCTCATGTGGGATTTGTGTATCATGCCCTGCTTCAGCAGCTAATGAAAAATCTATGTTGCTATACATTGCATCAACATCAGCACCATCCCAAGTATTACCTCCCTGACTATTGCTCCCCCCATGTTCCCATGATGTCTGCAATACTGGATTATGCTTAAACGACGGCCCTGCTTGCGTGTTCATAGGTTGGCACTGTGGTTGATAATATGTCTGAGTGTCCGTCGGGGTCTGTGTCTGCCAGGGTGGCAGTAGGTATCAGTCTGAGTGTCCTGCTCCGACTGTGATGGCTGAAAATATGTTTGCTGAATATCGTATTCATGACCTAGAAATGGTGGCCTAAAATATCTGGAAGTCGTAGGAGGCCTAGGTTCATGAATAGGCTCTAAAACTGGTGCAATAGGTCGGCGACGACGTCCCAATCCTCCTTCCTCTTGGGCACGACAGCCAACGTCTAGCGACAATCGAGGCTCCGGATGAAGCTGTGTCAGTGGTGTCTCTGGACCTGGTTCCTCTACCCAAGCAGTTTCTTTCAAAACACCAATAAGGCGAGCCACTTCGTCGTGCACATAATCCAACCCATGGTTAGGAAATTCATCATCCATGGTCACAAAATACAAATTCTCCAACCCGTCAATCTGTAAATGAAACCATGTATACAAAAATATATGCAGATACTAAATAAATCATTTAAAGGAAAGGACTTACACAACAATGTTGTGAGGTACCCCGCTTCATCATGTATCGCTTCCCGCACAGTCTATACCAACCCATGTACTCATGGTTGGGTGACATAAGACCATGTATTGCAGGAGACACTTCAACATGTTCAGCTTGCCTATTCCATCTCTCTATAAATTTCCTTAACCTCCGACCCCAATTTTCCTGGGGTTTACCCCGAAGGGTAAAATCATGAACACCTTTCAATTTCCCAGGCCTATGAGGTATCGGCTAGTCCCGTCCAAATTGCCTCATACACCTATCAGGCTGTGCATACTCAGCAATGTGAAAACAAATTATTGGTGTCCAAGCCATCCACAAATGAATTGTGTCAACAGATGCACCCATGAAATCATAATCATAATACGGTTGCCAAACAACCTACACAATGCAAACATATAAAGAAGTCATTTCGCAGGTCGACACGTACTCCATATTCTGCATAACATATTTCATTAATTAAACATACCTCATCTCTGGTTAAGGTGTCTAGTCTGTCTCGATACCAATTCAGTGAATTCATTCTAAACCGACCAACATCATTAAATTTATTTTCAAGGTTAAACATTAAATTGTTAATTCATGTGCACATAATCTATGTGGCTAGTTTAACTGCAACAAAATAAATATACCTGTGTCCAAAGTGTCGATCCACCTCATGCGTAGATGGCAAAGGGGGTGCAATAGATGGAAATCGGAGCCATGCCCAAATCTACAGCAAAACTGTGCAACCACCAATATCTTTTCTATCTGGGTCTGTACAATCGCAAAGTTGTCTAAACAAGTGTGCCAGTACCACAGACCCCCAACTATAGGATCCAATATCAGCAAAATCACCCGCAAGTAGGGCAACGTATCGACATCCTACTACGCACCCCCCCCGACCGATTGCAAAGGATCCAAGATCCTAACATGCGAGCAATATGAACCTTCGTGAAGTATATGGCATTCTGGTGATGACCAGCAACTGCATCCCATGATGGATACACTCTGTCAAAATATGATAACCTCACATTGTCAGAGGTTAGCTCGGTGGCAGGATCGGGTCCGTTACCGAACACCTGATTACATAATTCGTGCCAATCAGCGTATGCTTGTCCGGTAACAACTTGGCCATCAGTAGGCAAGCCTAGTATTCCAGTGACATCTTCCAATGTTATGGTCATCTCACCCTAGGGCATATGAAAAGTATGTGTCTCTGGCCTCCACCGCTCGACCATAGCACTAATAAGGGCAACATCAATCTGAAAAATATAAGTCACGTATCAATATACATATTATAACAACATTAATTTTAAACATGCATGGTTAACATAACAACATTGGTTATACGTACCAGCATGTATCGCATTCACGCGACATGTATGAAACCAGCATCAGTCAAATACTGGGCTACTACGTCTAGAATATCCTTTGCTGGGGGGCCAGCAGTAGGTCTACCTCCGCGACGAATCTTCAATAGTCTTTGTGTTTCGTCATTCCAAACTGACTGTGAAATATGCGTACGCTGTTTGCGTCTCCTAAGTACATCTCATCTATATGGTCCGGGAAGAACATGGGTGGTGGGATCAGTAGGCTCAACCTCATTGTCAGACCCAAAACGAGATGACTCAGATGACGATGACTTAGCCATAATAATATACTACATATTTCATATAAAGAAGCTTGGAGTTCAAAACTACATTTACTAAGAAATAATATTCTAAGCCAATAAATATATTATAACGTACGTAAGTAACAACCTAAATCATAAAAGCTAATGTATGTCTTAAGCAAGTATTTAACCACAACATAGGTCACCGACTAATGATATTCTAAGGCAATAAACATGTTAATAACAATTTTAATATATCGCTAAAATTTAACCACAACGTAGTGTGATATATCGCTAAAATTTATCCACAACGTAGTGTGATATATCGCTAAAATTTTAATATCATAATTTTTTTAATTTTTAAAAAAAAATTAATCATAACCTACGTCACTAAGAAATAATATTCAAAGGCAATAAATATATTCTACCTTATGTCACTAACTATTTATAATATTAGTCACTAACAATTTCCTACATATCACTAACAAATAATATTCTAAGGCAATAAATATATTCTACCTTAGGTCACTAACTATTTATAATATTAGTCACTAACAATTTCCTACATGTCACTAAGAAATATTATTCTAAGGCAATAAATATATTCTACATTAGGTCACTAACTATTTATAATATAAGTCACTAACATTTTCCTACATTAATAAATTTTTTTTTTCTAACACAATATTATCATTAATTTAATGTAATCTATAAAATAAATATTCGAACACTTACTTGAGACATTTCTCTACGCAAATCTTCAAATGAACCCAAAAACCTAGAGAGAAGTAAGAGAAAACACTTCTAGAGAGAGGAAGAAAGTGAAAAGTGACTTAAAACAACAAAAGTGGGCCTTTTATAGCCCTGCATGGTCGCGCCAGCTGGAGGCGCCACTGAAGCCTAGTCACGCTTGGGAGAGGCGCCATTCAACCTCTGTTACGCCCAGGCTGGGCATGTTTGATGGCGTCTAGTGCAGGCTCCACCGATCTCATCTTATCTGAGCGTCATTGATTGCTATACATTTACACATACTTTTAAAACTACATTATATTGATAATTTTGTATTAAAACTGCAATATTTTAATTTTTTTTCCGCAAAACCGAATTCATTACTCCTCTAAGTTGCCTTTCAACACATTCCACAAATTTTGACTAGTCAAGAAAATAACTTCCATATCATCTAAAATGGCCAAATGGGTAACATTTCGGTATAGAATTTACTACCAAAAAAAAAAATTTATTTTCACATGTAAAAAAAACAACAAACGTGCCACAGCATTATTTGAATAACTTCCAAATCCATATGAACAAACAACAATCAGAAGTTCAGAACCATGTTTTGATTCACTTTTACATATCGTGTGACTTCAAACTCAATATGCGTTGACGCAGTGTTTTTGCTAGATCATCAACTGCCATGTTATATTCGTCATCCATCTGCAATAGAAGTTAAAAAAGTAAATCAAAATTGTATATCATGGGTTGTTGAAATTATCTATGCTTTTGCACGAGGAGCTTAACAATGTCTAAATTTCTATGCCAACAAAAATATTGTAATTTCCATAAAGCACAGTTGATAAATTTGTAAGACACAATGACATAGTATAAGGTTTGTTTTCTCCGGACAATTATGTACTTCTTTCGTCCCAAAATAATAATAATTAATTTATATATATAAATAAAAAAGTTATTTTACAAAATTAAATTTATATTATCATTAATTTATTTATAAATTTTGTTATCTCCAATTAATTTTATAAATGATATAAGTGAAAAAAATATTTTCTTTTATATTGAAAAATTAAAATAACAATTATTTTGGAACAAATATTTTTTTACAAGATAATTATAATAAGACGGGGGAGTATAAAGAGAGTACAATTTATTTTAGTTCAAATTTTATTTTGCTGATAATAAAAAAGTTTAGTACAATTTTATAAAATCTAACATCAATTTCCCCCCTTATACCATCAATTAATCGCTCGCACTTTTTCTCAACCCTTTATGTCTAGTGATCCCATGCGATTCCAATTTTCTATATATTATAAATAATTGTTTTCATGTAAAATGAAAAGTGTAACAACAAACAAAAACAGAAAGAAGAATGCAAAAATTTCCTATCAGTAAAAAGTGAGATTTTCAGCATAGATAAGTCTAATCATATATAGATTAGAGAATCATGCTCCATTTCTTTGCTCAAACATTTGACATATTAATTAAAGAATTCAATTAAAATAGACTAAATATAAAAAAATTATACTATATCATCTAATCATATATAGATTTTCATATAATTAAAAATTATTGAATTTTGTGATAATTATTTTAAAATTCTTATTTAAAGTGATTTCTAATTTTAAATATTTTAAATATTATAATTTTAGCCTACTAATAACAAGTTTGAATTCGTATTAAAACCACACTAAAAACTATCATTTGGACAAAAGCTTGTCTCTTGTAGTATTTGTGTAAATTATGATGTGGAGCTGAGGATTTCTAATTGAAATATAAATATGCTATACATAAGTCGTTAATTCTTTGGTATTTTCCCAACTTCTTAACTCAATACTTTTATGTATATATCATCAACAAAATGTCTGAAATATTTTTTACTTTATAGTTTATATAAGACAAAAATAGGATATAGAGAACATAGAATGAGAACAAAAATTAAGATAACTGCAAAAAATACTTATTGATGGAATAATAATAGTCTTGAGTTGCATTCATATATATAGTATAGTATTGCATTGAAAAAAGAAATGTTTTGTACCTGAGAGATAATGGTAATCTTAAGAGTGGAACTCCCAAATGGCAATACGCTGGTACTGATTATAGAAAGATGGAGATTATTAAGCAAGGACAATATTTTGAGCAAAGCTTTTCTTTGTTTCTCACAGTGGACTCCAATGAGCACGTCCTTATCTAACACAGTTACTTTCACCTCGGGGAATTCTTCCACACGATCGTTTATGCAAAGTAGCGTTTTCTTGGTGAGTATTATTGAATTCACACATTCCTTCCTCATTTGATTTTCTAACGCTTTCACACGTTCTTGAAGTTGTTTCACATAGTTGACAGCTTCACGCAGTACACTGACCTTGTCTGTCTATATACATATATTATATTCACAAATTATGAAAGGAAATATATGATGGTAAGTTCTAATAAATGACATTTTCCTAAATTTACTTCCTCGAAAAGAATTTTACAAGAAACATACCCTAGCTCCATTATGGAGTCAATGCCAACTCGAGGATAAAATAATTAAGACTATATTGACAAAAAAGTTAACATATAACTCTCTCATGTAAAATAATAAAATAATTTAAATATATTTTTCATATCTATAATATATCACTTTTTTAGTTTATTATCTGAAAAATATTTTTTTTTACTGTCATATTTTTAAATTTTTACTTTTGATACATCTTATTAATCTCAATTTGTTAAATGATTATATGAACAAACTAACATAGTGTCACATTATAGTTAAGTGATAATGTGATAGACTAACAGAGTGTTACATCATTACTAAACGGACTTAGATTGACTTTGGGTATCAAAACTAAAAAATTGAAAATGTTAGATAATAAAAATATTTTTATATAATAAATTAATAATTGAATATATTATAATGAAAAATATATTTGCCAATAGAAACTCTTAAAATTTATTTTAGATCTCATTGATGATGGTGAACCGCTGCGGTTTGTAATGCATATTAGTGACATTAATTATAAATGGGTAACTGAACTTACCTTCTTTAAGTCAGGAATGGTGGCTGAAAGTGCTATGATGCACCTAGTCAGCTCCTCTCTCCTTTTTCTCTCGGCCACTATGTGATCTTGTGCGTTTGTTCGTGGGTGCGCCTTTGGTTTAACGCAATGGCTTTGTTCCATGCTTTTAGCAGAGTCATTTTGAGGATGAAGAGATGACAAGTAAGGTAATTCCAAGTTGCTTTGAAGGAAGGAAGAAGAGAGATTGGGAGAGAAAACTGGTTGCTGAACAATCAAGTCTCTCTCTCCCGGGGAGTACTCTTCTTCATTGAAAGGGTTCATGTGGCTTTGAATATTGAAGACGTTATCATCACCCATTTCCTATAATTAACAAATGAATAACAAAATAAAATGTTAATCATTTGAGAAAGAGTGGTAATACTAAGTAGCAATGTGTGTTCAATTAGTTCCTAGCGTGTTAATTTGGTTTCATGTTTTGGATGTGATTTTCATAAGCTAATAATCATAGTTTTTACATTTTAAACGTGATTCTTTCTTTCTTAATGAATTTCCCAACACACTATATTCATAGAGCTAGCAATATACCATGTAAGAAGTTTGAAGAACACTAATAATGATGAGTGTCTTTACCCAGTTAGAAAACAAGTCCACCCATGAATCCTCCATTACTAGCACAGGCACTGGCTTTGACCAGGACCAAAGAAGTTGTTGAAAGGATTATAATCTACCTCAGGGGGTGGTCGATATGCTAATAAGCACTGTGGAGTGCAGTTTAAATAACCGTTTTATTGGTCCAAAAGAAATAAAATGGAAAAAAAAAAGTTTGGAATTTGAAATGAAATAAATAAACTAAAGGAGGGAGTTATTTAATTTTTTCTTAAATTAAAAAAAATATTATCAATGTTTTTCTCCTCTCTTTTTTATCATCCAAAACACATGCAGATTAATGCTCACTTTGGATTTATGGAAGGGACCATATAATTGTGGATATAATGAAAACATGGCAGCATTTAATTAACTTACGTGTCACATAAAAAATGTCTTTTCCTCCTCCCATTTATCCAGATAACTGATAAGGGAGGGTTGAAAGTTGCGTCAACATGCAAGGACAAAAGAACATTGCCAGAACCTACAAAATCTATTTCCTCAAATCTATGCAAAATCTTTATTCTGTAAAAAGATATTATGTATTAATTTTTTTAAATTAAATTTTATTTTTAAAAAATGATAGAGATTCATCTACTATCCATGTGACGTGCCCGCGTGACGTGCCCGTGTGACGTGCCCCTGCTTTTTCATGTATTGAGACAAAGTTTCATGCGGTAGTTGTATTGTATTTCATGAAAAATAGCACCGTCCAAGAAAAAAATTACTTTTATTTATATTGTTTTTAATCTATGATATTTATGAAATTATATACTCATACAAAATTAAAATAATTCCCTAAAATCACAATTTATCTATCGTTTTAGTATGAAATTCAAAAAAATTACGTAACTTAAGTGATAATTAATATAACATATATTTAGAGAAAATGATAATAAGTTGTTACGTTAACGATTTATTTAACTTTTTAGGAACTTATTTTATATTTTCTTAGTTTTAGGAATTAATGTGATAATTCGGTAAAAAAAGGATTTAATGTGAAGATGTTGTACACTTCTGGAAATCAAGATGGTATTTTAGTCCATTTTCTTCTTTCCTTTTTAGTTACTTTTATTTCTTCACCATTCCTTCTTAGACCAATTATCCAGTTAGAGATTAATTCTTTAAATTTATGATTTTGAGCACAATTTAATTTATGAAATTGTAAAATATCATTTTAATACTTAAAATTTAAAATTATTAAATCATAGTCCTTTTAATTTCTAAAATTATTAAAATAATTATTTCAGTCTCTAAAATTTAAAATAATATTTTTTTATGAATTCAGGAACTAAATTAACTTTTATTCGTAATTTTAGATGCTGACTTAATATATAATTTATTTTTGAAAATGAACTACGCTAAACAGTAAGAAAAGAATTCTTACAAAAGTATAAGAATTTAAAATTGACTAATGAAGCTCCGATAACCGTTCATATATTAAACAACAACAAAAAAAGATAGATATTTTATAATAATTAACAATGGTAAAATATCACTAGAAAAATAACTTTTGGTGATAGTGTTGTTATGCCCTTTTGCTAAAATACAACAGATATTTATGATTATTCTCCCATCGTTATATGTATGGAAGGATTATTCTTATGTTATGTTATATTCACAATTGTGACACGTTTTCTCAAATTTTAGAGTTTTTTTTTACAGGAATTTTTAGAGTGTATTTAGAAAGAAAGATAATATTAAAAAATTGTATTTTTTCATATCACATTTTTACATTCTTAAATTAAAAAAAGTTATTATCAATGTTTTTCTCCTTTTTCTTTTTTTATCATCCAAAACACATGCAGCATTAAATTAATTAACTTATATGCCACATAAAAAATGTCTTTTCCTCCTCCCATTTATCCAGATAAGGGAGGGTTGAAAGTTGCGTCAACATGCAAGGACAAAAGAACATTGCCAGAACCTACAAAATCTATTTCCTTAAATCTATCCAAAATATTTATTCTGTAAAAAGATATGATGTATTTTGTAAATTAAAATTTATTTTTAAAAAATGATAGTCATTCATCTATTATTCATGTGACGTGCCCGTGTGACGTGCCCTGCTTTTTCAGGAAAATAAGGGTGGAGAAAATGTATGGAGCCAAAGTTCAAGTATGTTTCATGGTAGTTGTATTGTATTTCATGAAAAATAGCACCGTTCAAGAAAAAAAATACTTTTATTTATATTGTTTTTTATTTATGATATTTATGAAATTTTATACTCATACAAAATTAAAATAATTCCCTAAAATCACATTTATCTCTCGTTTTAGTATGAAATTCAAAAAAATTACGTAACTTAAGTGATAATTAATATAACATATATTTAGAGAAAATGATAATAAGTTGTTAAGTTTAAGACTTATTTAACTTTTTAGGAACTTATTTTATATTTTCTTAGTTTTAGGAATTAATGTGATAATTCGTTGTACACTTATGGAAATCACGATGGTATTTTAGTCCATTTTCTTCTTTCCTTTAATTTTCGTTACTTTTATTTCTTCGCCAATTATCCAATTAGAGATTAATTCTTTAAATTTATGATTTTGAGCACCAATGAATTTAATTTATGAAATTGTAAAATATTATTTTAATACTTAAAATTTAAAATTATTAAATAATAGTCCTTTTAATTTCTAAAATTATTAAAATAATTATTTCAGTCTCTGAAATTTAATCTATATAAGTTACATTAATTTTTTTATAAATTCAGTAATTAAATTAACTTTTATTCTTAGAACCAACATCATGTTTCCACCAGGAAGGATATCCAATTTTTGAGTAACAACGACTGTCAGAATGACCATCAACATTGCAAATAGAGCAATGATATTGAGACTTAGCATTGGCATTGCGGGATGAAGCATGTTGAACAGACATTGCTGATTGATCCAATGTGACAGATCGAGAATCTGATAAAGAACGTTGACGTTCTTCCTGTAAAAAAAGAGAATATGCTTTTGGCACTGATGGAAGTGGGTCCATAAGAAGAATTTGACTTCTAACAGAAGCATATGAATCATTTAACCCTTGGAGAAAATCCAGGAGATGATCATTATCATAGATGACATTGAAATTTGGCACAATACCACAAGCACATGCTGGAAGTGTGCGATAAGATTCAAGTTCGTCACGATATGCCTTCAACATCGTGTAGTATGCAGAGATGGAATTGTTGCCTTGAGTTAGATTAGAAATTGCTCTACGAATTTCAAAAATCCGTGGTGCATTCTTCTGATTGAAACGAGTTTGAAGATCAAGCCAAATGTCACGTGCACTCTTAATCCAGATAATGGAATTGGCAATTGTTGGGGTGGTTGAATGTACAATCCAAGATTGGACCATACTGTTGCAACGAATCCATAATGGAAGATTTGGACTGTTTGGTTCAGATTTGGGAATGGTACCATCAATAAATCCAAGTTTATTTTTTGCTTCTAATGCCATAATGATAGCTCGACTCCAAGTGGGGTAATTGTCACCATTGAGGAGCTGTGTGACAAGTGGTTGAGCAGGTTGATCAGAAGAGTGGAGATAATATGGAGATGAATGATCTGGTGGTGTAGTCATTGTGAATAAAGTGACAGGAATAGATCTTAGGCTGATACCATGTTAAGAAGATATTTACAGAAATGTGTTGAGTAATTTTATTGATAATAAAACTCTGTACTTATAGGTTACAAAGTATAACAAATTAGATAACAAACTAATAACTAGATAAGATTATGTCTAACAAACTAACAACTAACCTATATTTAAAATATATAACAAACCAATTTGAAATACAAAGATATAGATAAGATTAATCTCATTAATCTCCCGTAACAGAGAGTGGCGTTTTCTTGGTGAGTATTATTGAATTCACACCTTCCTCTCTCTTTTGATTTTCTAGCTCGTTCACATGTTCTTGAAGTTGTTTCACATATTTGACAGCTTCACGCACTACATTGGCCTTGCCTGTCTATAAAATAATTACTATTTTTCTAACCATTTCCACCTTTATAGTACCTTATTAGATTCTGATTACGTTGAAATGATTTGAGATTTTATTTATTTATTATTATTATATATTGTCACAGACATCCACAACTTTTAGGTGGCATTGATTAGATTTTAAGGTTTCAAAAATGGAAGTTCACAAATCTAACATTGTGAATGAAACAAAAAAAATGCCTAGTAAAATCATTAAATATTTTAAAGAATTGCATTATTTATACAACAATTTACAAACATTATATTATTTTTCTCCTCTTTGTCTCTTTTCATCATGTTATTAATTATATCTTGTATTTTTCTCTTATCTATATCATCTTCTCACTCTTTGTTGTATATATAACATTTCTCTATTTTAAATAGAGAAGTGTTAGCAATACACTATTTATTATTGGTTAAATTATTACAAACAAAAAAAATCATACATTCATTAAATAAGATAAGAAATTCACCAAATTTTATAATTTTCAATAAATTTTAACTAATAAAAGATATTATATATTAAAGATAAAGGTGTTAAAATGGATTTGACCTGAACAACCTATAAATAAGATCAAGTTGAGCTCTTAATAATTAGGTTAGAAAAAAATGACTAATTTGGTTCGATTTGATTAGATGGACCCATAAAATGTTGACAAAAAAGAATCCGGTGGGGCAATTTGGGTTGGTATTATTTTTTTTTTCTTATAAAAAGTTTGTATACATTTAGGCCTGAAAATTATGTTGATTTGAGTCAGCTAAATGGGCTTGATGGAGCAAAAAGAATGCAAGTCAAAAAAATTTTGGACTACTTAAACTCATCTGGTTTTCACACTTTGGCCCAATAGGATTGGGCTAGACAAACTCTTTTCTATATCTAGTCAGAAAATTTATTAATAACATTTATCTTTAAAATATTTACGAGACTTTGGTTTTAAAACATAGGATTATTTTTTTAAGAATGATTGAAGTTTATGAGAGTAGATAAAATTTAGATGTTTTTTTATGCTTCTCAAGTGAAAAAAATCTCTATAATGATAATAATGAGAATTAAATTTAAATTTTTAAGTATACTACTCTAACCTGTCATTAGTACACGGACTGTTAAAAGTGTTTGAAGGTGGAATTTAAAGTTTCACTGACATATTTTAACATTTGACATAAATCTTTATTACAAATAGCATCAATGAGATGAAATTATAATATTGATTACAACATCAAAAACATATAAGTTTTATCCTTTTACAAAAACACTATGATTGGGAATGCTATTTTTAGATAAATTAATTCCATGATTCTTTTTAATTATAATTTGGTGGTTAAATTTAATTTTTCTGATTTGAAACATCCCATATATATATATATATGAATGAGATGTTTCAAATGAGAAATGAGCAAGTTAAAATTTAATATTTATGAAAATGTTTTTCAAAATTCAATTGATAACAATAACAGTTTAAAAAGTAAGGGTTTTAGTTTAAAATTTCTATATCATGCACCAACTAATTACAATTAATTTTTAAGATAATTATTATAATAAGTAACAAATTTATCATGGTGTCAGCTTATATATAATCGAACGACAACGTGAAAGATCTTTACAGTCTGAGTGCATACATTAGTAGTTCTAAGAAAAAAGAAAGTACTGAAAGTAAAAATTACTGGTTAGATCGATTAGATTATAAAATTTTATATTTTCACGAGAAAGCAAGACACTCATTATTATCACGTGAGAGAAAGCAAAGTAAAACAATTTAATAATACTTATTTAAAAACCAAGAATAATGCTCACGATCACATTTTTAAAGTTTATAAAAAGAAACACGAAAATGACAGTTTTCTAAATTTACTTCCTCGAAAATAATAATTTTACAAAAAATATCCTTCAGTAAATTTTCATGTTAGTACTAATTAACATAAATTGGGCAATAATAAGACATAAGTCATATACCTTTTTTAACCCAGGAATGGTGGCTGAAAGTGCCACGATGCTCTTAGTCAACTCCTCTCTCCTTTTTCTTTCAGCCAATATGTGAACTCGTGGCCTTGTTCGTGGGAACGCCTTTGGTTCAACGCAATGGCTTTGTGCCACACTTTTAGGGAAGGGGTTTTGAGGGTAAAGTGGTTCAACAATATGGTTATTATCAAAAGACAAAACATAACCACCCGTTGGAAATGATGAGCAAGGTTTCAAGTTGCTTTGAAGGGAAGAAGAAGAAGAAGAGGGTTTACTTTTGGGAGAGAAAACTTGTTGCTGAACAATCATGCCTTTGGGGGACTTTTCTTCATTGAAAGAGATCATGTGGCTTTGATTAATGAATAAATCATCATCACCCATTTCCTATAACTAATACAAATGAAAAATATAATAAAATGTAAAGCATGAGAGAAAGAGCAATACTAAGTACTAGCAATGTGTGTTTGATTGGTTCATATAGCTATCATATGTAAGAAGTTTAAAGTACACTAATATAATAATGAGTGTCTTTACCCATTGAGAAAGCAAGTCCATTCCTGAATTCTCCATTATTGGCATATAGGGGGATTTGCGCACGTACGACCAAGGGAGTTGTTGAAAGGATAATCTAGCAAAGCAAATGTGGATTGCTATTTAAATAACCCTTTTATTGGTACGAAAGAAATATATAAAAGAAAAAGTTTGAAATTTTAAATGAAATAAATAAAAGGAATCTTCTTAAATTAAGCAAAAGAAAACATATTATATTATCAATATTTTTTTCGCTATTTTCTTTTCTACCATCCAACGTACATGCAGATTTCTGCTCAGTTTTATTTTATGGAAATCGAAGGAACCATTATGGATGAAACATGGCACCGTTTAATTATTCCATGTGTTTGGAAGTTCCTAAAACGACAAAGGAAAGAAGCAAATCAATAGCTCTCACGTAAAAATTAAAAGATAATTGTTTAAGTCTATAAAATTTTATTGATATAAATTAAATTAAATAGTATTTTTATAATTTCAGAAATTAAATTAACTTGTATCCCTAATTTTAGATGCTGATTTAACTAATATATTATTAATTTTTAAAATGAACTATGCTATACAGAAAGAAAAGGGATAATTACCGAAATACAAGAATTTAAAATCGATAAAAGATGTTGCGATAACCAGTCATATATTAAAGTCCTTGTGTGTGTAAGGAATGAATATTTACCACTAATTCTTGTTATAAATGGTCAAAATTAAAATCAAGTTATATTTTTTTACAAGAAAATCAAGTTATATGAATTCTTTAAAAAGTTAGCAACTTTTAAGTTGTGACATTAAATCTTGACATTATATCTAAATTTACACATTGATCACTTTTATATAAAAATTGTTCTTTCACTATATATATCCCATATATGTGTGTCTATGTGTCAATTAATATAATTTAATATTTCTAACCATGTTTAATTTTTGTTCTTATAAAGTATTTTTTTTATTAGAATTTGATATTAAAAATAAAAAATAAAAATAAAATCTCAAACAATTAAAAAATATTTTTGAAATAATATCATTAAATAAGATATAAAAAAATAGTTAAAATTTACGTAAAAAGTTAAAAGTCATTTTTTACGGAATTTACTTAAAAGCCATTAGAAATAGAATATCAATTAATTAAAGGATATTTTTAGGATAATAAGGTAAAAATAGTTAAAAGTTACTTAAATTAAATATAAAGAAAAATGTGTTGTTTTTTTTAATCTTCAGGTCGTATAACTTTTTTATACCTTTTCATTATTTAATTATATGTCATCGTGATATCAAAAGAATCCTATAATGCCAACTACAACGTTTTAGACTTTTAGTGCTCACGACAAAATTAATTTCAACTTTTTACTTGACTTTTAATTGGTGAATTATTCTTAAACCCTATTTGTCCTATCCTGGCATCATTGAGACTTTGTGCAATTAAAAGGCACTATGATAATACTTGTGGCTTTTGTCGCTAGAAACATTATAATATAATCCAACACTGAATAATATAATTAATGTATTTGAGACAATTATTGAGGTTGCTTAGAGTGGAACATGCAATTGTCATTGGTTGAAGAAGATCATGTTAAAGATTAGCGTATTGTCAATTGTTTAACTAAGATCTGAGTTTTTCTGTGTGGGTCATCAATTTGTGGAGACGGGGTTCTCTTACTCTGTCCTCCAAACGGGTTTGGGGAAAACAAGTTGAGTTGCTTTGAATGTTAACGTTTTTGCCGTACAAAGTTTAAGACTGTTATGACTGTTAGGAGGAGAACGATTGGGTTCTCTTGTTGGTTTTATTCTCAACTTCCGGTAGCCACCCTCCTCTTCCAACTCCAACCACACTTTTTGGAATCTGAGATGAAAATTATGAATATATCTAATGGTAAAAACCAGTGCTTTAACGGTGAGGGAGGGATTTGGGTACTTCACCCTAGAATCTACCAATGATACTTTTAGCACCATTAAACATATAAAATGTCATACAACTTGTCCAATTATATTCAAATTAATTCTTACTTTATGCATTTTAATTTGAATAACGTATTTTTGTTCTTTCTCTTTTTCTTATATATATTTTTCCTTTTAAGTATACTAGATTTTGACTCGTGTATTATACGAAATAAACAAAATGTTTAAGAATTGCTATGTAAATTTTGTATTGTATGTCATGTAATTTTTTTTCTGTTTATATTTTCATTAAAAATATTCACTCACATTTTTCATATTTATTTTTCATAATTTGCTTGTTCATAAAAAAAACATTCAATAAATTATTTAAATCATGAAAGATATAACCACAACAAAAAATATATACATTAACATTAAAGTTTTTATAATAAATAAATATAATTTTATCGTAATTATTTAAATATTAATGTGACTTCTTCATCCGTCTATTAAGTAAGAGAATTTACTTGCTTTTATAAAAAAAATTCATAACTGTAGGTTATATTTTATATATAATTTTTATAAATATTACTATTGATTTTAAAAGCTAGCGACCTAAACCTCCCAAAGAAAAAATAATTATGAACTCTATTTTTTTATTATACAATAAAAATACAAAATTTTTTATTTTTTTTGTATTAATGTTAATTGATCGAAATTTGCAATAACTGTTTATATATGTTGTACTATTTAGGGTTCACAAAATACACTTGACAAGTGACATGACATGACTCCAGTACATGTGAGTCATCCATGTCAATTATAGCATATGAGGACGAATGTCTCATCCTTGACAGTCGGGCTACTGGATCGAACCGATTATCTATAATATTTCATTATTTGAATATTAACGATAATGTTGGAACTTACTTATCAAGTTATAAATACTCAATTATCTACAAGCTAATAATTATAAACAAGGATTCTTACAAGACTGTAACAATCTCTACAAACAAGGACACACAATTCTTACTATAATCTACAAGTATTAAGTTTTATTTCACCATTTTCATCTCTCATTCTCACCTAACTCTTGAGCATTGAGTCTTTTGTTTTACAAATTCTCTTCTTATTCTCCTACCAAAAGATAGTCATCATCTTATATATGAGATTGTAGTCACGTCCACCCTAATATGGAATTGCCCCATATTTTAGTAAATATATATGTTTAAATTAGTTATACACGTTCTCACCAAACCGAAAAAAGTTATACTTGTTTATGTGATTGAAAGAGTAATACTAAATAATTTTTTGTTGAATTAATAATACGAAATAGTTAGCTATACACGTTTAAATTATTTTCAGTAAAGTCTCATGTTCAGTTACAATCGTCCTCAAGCACTAGATGTTTCACAATCAAGTCTCATGTTCAGTTACAATCATCCTCAAGCACTAGATGTTTCACAATTAAGTCGGGACCAGGCTCATTCTGAGATGAAAATAATTGACGCAGATAAGGATTGAGTATTAGTTTTTCATATTTATCACTTTGAAACCTACCTCGAAACTTGGCACATTATGAGGTGAAAAAAATAATCAAATGAAATAATACCATGTCACGTTTTCTTTCTATCAATGAAATTTGAAAGCAAGTGGGTATGAAATTAAGAAAACTCTGTGGGGATACGGTATCATGGTAAGTGGTAACCACGTGAATATGAGGACGGTTTTTACTGTTTTTTTCTCTTACCTTTGCTAAGGACCAGGCGGGTTGAGGATGCATTTGATTATTTTTATTTTCACCTCAGAATGAGCTAGGTTTAGAGGTAGGTTTGAAGTGATAAATATGAAAAACTAATACTCGATATTTATCTGCGTCAATTATTTGACAACTTGATCTTTAATGCGATTAGCTTAATTAGCAAAGTTGGTTGTGAATAATTAATTCTTGCAATTTGTGCTCCTTACCTAGGAAATAAGTCTAAACACGAAATTCATGTACACCCTCTTGATGATGTGGCTAGAGTCAAAGTAGATGGGACAATGATTAGAGGATCCTACCAAGTTACTTACATACATTGTTTCTCAAGTAAGTTTATACATTCTCTCTATTTTTATTTTTATTTTTTAATAAGGGAAAGAACAAAAAAACTAGTCATTTGATGTAAGAGTGGGAGACCAGTCATTTGCTGCCAGACTAGTCTTGATGTCATGGAGTTTGTTCCTTAGGTGTTGGGAATGTGGCATATCTTTTTTAATTATTTGAACCACTGAGAGAGAATCAAACTCAAAGTGAGCTAGTTGGAGGTTAAGTTCCCTTGCGATCTGTACTCCATTACTTCAAACCCCAAAGTTCAGCAAATAAAGCATTGCACAAACCCAACTTAATGAATAGAGAGCTTGGGCAAGAAATTGATGATTGAAGCTACCAGATTGTTTCTATCTTTCCATACGTGGTAGACCATTATTCCTGAAAAAAAGAAGCCCAGGTTCCCACAAGAGCATGAACAACTTAGCCCAATTAAACCAATCATGCATGCTCTCTATTGTATATATTATGTAAGTGTTTTATCGTGATGGCCAAGATAAGAGGAGAGAGCTTCACAGCGTTTGTTTAACTAAACAGATGAATACCCCAAGTCTTGTTGTAGTGAAAGACTCTCAAGTAATACTAATAGTATCCTTGTCTAGTAGAAATGTGATCCTAAACACCACTGTAATAACTCAGAGAGATTGTTGATTTACTGATCAAAATTGGATTATTAGTCTAATTCACATTTTCAAATGGAGCTAACTATTATGTATATTTTTGGTTAAAATAAGTTGTTCAAAAGTATTTTACTATGCTCCTACCAACAAGTTATTGATTAATTGGAGTTGGATTCAATCTCTTTAAATAAGATCTCTAATTTAAATATTGTGGATAAATATGAGATGAGAGATCAAATCAAAGATGGTTAATCAAATTCTTAACGAAAATTAATCATTAAAAAAATTAATAAATATTTCATATCTATATTATTTGATAAAAAAAAACCATTTTATTATCCTGTTCGATGCTTATCCCTTCAATTTTATTCCCCAAAGAGAATTAAAAGGGGTGTAGCTTTTCTTTTTGTGTAACTTTCCTAGTCCCATCTACTATAAAAAATTAATAATTACTTCAAATCGATGCATTAATATTATATATTGAAGAAAGTCGCCTTACGTTAATATAAAATTTGATATTAAATTGTACTTGATTTATTTTTTTGCTGAATTATACTTGATAGTTTATTCTTTGAAATATTAAATTCTTAATATTTTTTTTATTTTTAGCATGAAACTGTTATTAGAATGTTCACGTAACTTTATAATATTTGGTATTTTAAATATTAATATAAATTTTTATTTTTGAAATATAAAAAATATCATATTCTAAAATTATACACCATAATAAAACTTATAATATTAAGATGTCATATTTTGCATTATATAAAATAAACGTAAAAGTACGCGGGCACCCCCTATTGAGTGGATGAAGTGGAACGTTTATTGTTCTATGGCTCTTAATGGCACGAATGCCTCTTGTGACGGTGTCTTCAGAATTGGGCTGGAGCTTGGATAACTGGGTTTCACAAAAATATTGGTGTTAGGCATTTACTTTCTGCACTTCCCATTTTAATTGTGTGGATAAATTATCCTTAATGAGTTTCAGCACTCCCTTCTCCCAAATGTCTTACCCCCACATGATTAGCGTTACCCTTCCCTCAGTCGAAAAATCCCACGTGACAGCGATTGTAACACCTTCACTCACCCTAAGTAACACGACGCCGACAAAGTGGTTTGCGGCCTCTTCCTCTAGGTGCAATGCCAGTGATGGTCCTTTTTTGGTTAAAAATGCTTTGGTATACTATGGTGTTGGGTTCTGGTGTGAGTGTTTGGCTTTTGTAGAGTGGGTGTTGAGTGTTGGGTTCTGGTGTGGGTGTTCTGGAACACATTTTGGAAATTTCAAGCCTATTATGGAATACACTTTTCATAATACACCTCTAATCCAAAAATGTATTATTGAACATCTATTCCGTAATACAAAACTTTTGATTTTTTTTAACTTATGGGATAGGTATTCTATAACATATTTCAGATTTATAAGTGTATTACCAACGAGTATTCTACAACAAACTTGTAAATCCTGAAACATGTTGCAAAATATGTAATCAAGAACAATGTTTTGAATTTTTTTCTTTTTGGAATAAGTGTTCTGAAAATATTTTTAGACTATAAGTGTATTATGAAATATTCATTCTGAAAAGTTATAATATAAAAATGATAGTTTAGAGATTCAAAATATTGATAAGTGCAACAGGAAAGTGTAGAAAATAATGTCTTTGTGTTAATGATGTGTTAACTAATTTTGTAAGTTCTAGACTTGGCCCCGTTGAATAAAAATATAAGACCATCTTATTAACTATTTAAAATTTTTAATTTTTTAAAAATATTTTCTTATCCATTTATTTTCATTTCTCATCATTTTTTACTAAATTTTTAAGAAACTCTACCCTATTTGAAGTGGTAGTTATATATAATTTTTATTGGCTAAATTTTGATTTTGATTTTCCTATAATTTTAAATCTGTAATTTTTGTTCTCCTATAATCAATTTTGATTATTTTGCATGATGTTTATGTGACAAGTGATTAAATAAAATAAAAAAAAATCTTAATAGAAGTTAAACCCATTACCTATTGTTCAAAGATTAGATAATAAGCCACTAATACTCTTATTTTTTTATTTATTTTTATAAATATTATTTTATATGTATTATTAGTTAAGAATTATTAATTTTTTAAATTATAAAAATTTATAAATTAAAAAATATTTAATAGACAAATCTTTTAAATTTTATTTTATATAATTATATATATACATATATATATATATATATATATATATATTTTATTTTTAATAATTTACTTAATTTTATTTTAATTTTACTAATTTATAATTAAGTTTCATAAATTATTATATAAATTTATTTTAATATATATTTCTTTTACTCTAATTATATAAACCAATACATTGCATCAGTTAATATGAAAATTATATAAATTACGTAAATTTATTTTAATATTAAATTATTTTTATTTTAATTATATAAATTAATAAAATTTTAATATTTATTTTTTTAGGAAAATTATATGTTAATATTTTTGTTTTAACTATAAAATTATTTAATAAATAAGTTTTTACAATTATAATTTAGCCCATTTTAATTTTATGTATTTTTTTATAATATACAATTATAAGATATTTTAAGAAGTGTTTTCCAAGTCTTTTTGTTATTATCGACAAGCTCTGCATTTTTTATTTTAAAATTATCATATTAATATTTATATCTTATTTTTGTGTTTTTTTCAATCCTTTTAGTAATTTCATCATAAATAATATTTTTTATGACTAAAAATTTAGGTAAATTAAATTGCGAAATTCATGAAGATTTGTTTCTTATCAATTGGATTAACCTTTATTAAATAAAACATAAATTATGTTTCAAAAGAAATATTAATATAAATATATGATTTATTCTTTTTAAATTTGATATTAATTATAGAATTTATGACTGATTATCGGTCAAAAGGCCTCCTACGTGTAAAAAATAATAATTAATCATTTAGTATGTATATTATATTAATCTTTGGTTTTAGTTTTTGTATGGTTATTTTTTTAATGTTTTATTCCTTATGTTTCTATTTTGTGATGAGTTTACAGCAACAGAAAACTAACAATAAGGACTAAAGCATCACTTTTTTTCACATAAAAACTAAAACATAAATTTTTTATCTATGGGAACATAAACTGAAAGTTGGACAACTGTAAAGACAAAAACATTAATTAAACCTAAAAGCACTAGTTAAGAAATCAATAAATAGATCTTTTTTATTGTTGGAAACTTGGAACTGCATTAGAAATCATAAAAGAATATGATAATGCAACAAAATGCTAAAAAATAATTAATATTATATTATATTTAAAAGCTAATTATTGAAACAATTTTTTTCTAAATACGTTACATATTTTAGAATGAAAGGAGTATAGTTTGAGTAATCTGACAGTATAACTATTTGGTAATTTTATCTCTCTTCTTTAGATAAGACAGGTCCTTTTTGTTTTCCGAGAAAGAAATTCTCATGCACTTAATGAAGACTTTTAGAATGGAAAGAAAATGTCTCAACATAGATAGGCCTTCAGTCATGCAGATAAAAGGAAAACTTCCTCATAAAAATAAAAAAAGAAGGAAGCTTCGTGAAGCAAAGAGAAAAAACTTTGTGACGACCCAAGCTATTTTAACAAAATCTTTAGACACCTGCTTAAGCTATTAACTCCCATGCTTATTTGTAATCACAAAGTTTTGCATTTGAACATAAGTGTACATTCTCACTTTTGTGAAAAATATATATTTTTTAAAAGAACCTTGTAATCTTGCGAAATCCTAAAGACTCTTAAGAAAAAATAATTCTTTGAAGAGACTACAAAAGAATAAATGTGTAGCTTTTAATTGATTTGACTTGAATTAAAAAGAAAATTAAAATTATGAGTAGCTTTTGTGATTTGAGTTTTTTGTATACTAAGTAGATAAATTTTGTTGATAATTTTTATTACATTTCAACATTATAATTTACGTTTTTTTTTTTCAGTTAAGCTTTTCAATTTCTATCTATACATGCAAAATATCATACACTTTTATATGAATATAAAAAAAACATTTATGCATTACATATTTCATTTATATGAAAACACATTTTCAATTAATTAAATTTTAAAAAATATATTATATTTTCCTAACAAAGGTACTACTGCATTCCAGAAAGGCGGTAGGTGGCAAGTGACAAGTAAATGAAGTAATTCGGGGGGTTTTAAAAGAGATTTATGTAACGGTGGTGTGGTGGTATCCGCGCATATTCTCATTTCAATTTGCATTTGCATTTCATTTGGCGTTTTGTTTCTTTCTGGAAGCTTCGCTTCGGCATCGATGGCGTCGTTCGATGAAGCTCCTCCCGGAAACTCCAAGAACGGTGAGAAGATCTTCAAGACCAAGTGCGCTCAGTGCCACACCGTCGACAAAGGTGCCGGTCACAAACAAGGTATCTATCGTCACTCATCATCTTCATTTCCTTTTTTTTTTACCCTAATTAACTCTTAGATCTACGATTCCAATGCTACTTTTACATCAGCTTTTACTTAAATCTCAACACTCCATGCTCTCAGGTTTATGGTTTTAGTCGATTCGCGGGTTTTAAGGCTGCGCTATTGAATATAAAAAGAAATTGTAGTTGTTATTTATTTTAATTAATGGCTATGTTGTGATTTTTCGGTGTTAAGGTTTGAAAGTTACTCTGTATGGATGTTGAGTAAAACATTCTATTTGTTGAGGTTGGAGACTCGTTGCCAAATCTGTAGCTTATTTTGATATGGAATTCGTTTTTGGAAACTTTAAATTGTTTACTTTAGCTTGATCCGTCAACCACTGTCGAGTCCCCCCCCCCCCCCCCCCCCTAGTTACGTGGTATGTGTATTAGAGATTAAAGTAGAGAGAATTAAAAGGGGAATCAATTGATTCGGAATGCACAAAGAGACAGAGTTTAATTTTTATGTAATATACACTCTTAGCTAATTAAAAAAATATAGTTGGTGTGACTGTGAGTAGATAAAACAAAAGACATGGGTGTGTAAATTGGCTTTCACCAACTATCTAACTAAAAGCAAGGGTGTGTTAACCGACTATATCAATACATGGGTGTGTAATAGGGATATTGTTCATGTACTGACTACTTTCTCTTTTGCAAAGTTGTATACTGCATTATAGTTTGTGTGGAAATGTACAGGGTTTGTGATTCAACTCTTGTACCGTAATTTGATTGTATTTGTAATTTTGTATCCTTGGTTCTTCTATGAGGAAGATTTCTCTGATGTTATGTTTCTTTATTATTTTGAATTACTTTTTAAATTTTATTTTGTTACGATGTTGCTAGGGATATGTAGTTGGTTAGGTGTGTGTTTTTGAGAAAGAGTAGAAGGGGAGACTGAGAAAGACGTTGGAGGAGATCGTTAAAAAATTAAAGGGAATCTCATGGTGAACAATATCTCTTAAAATATTTTTTCTTTTTAACCATGTTAATGCCTTTGTGTAATCTATGTGGTGGACTTTGTCTAGTGAGATAAGGTTATTGTTCTTTTTGTTTGTTATGATGTTATTTTTAATTTCTGTTCAAATAACTCTTGTGACATTAAAAGAAATGCTTATGTTGAATTTCTCTCTTGCTTTTGTGTAAAGTCTAGAATGAACAAAGCCTAAGGGTTTATGCCTTTGCCTTGACAGACTTGGTCACTAATTTGTACATTGCTTCTTTGTCCCTGTATGATTGGTTTACCTCTTCCGATGATGGTGCCACTTAACTGATCGTACTCTCTGCAGTTATATCTTTAGTTTTCTGTTTCTTGCCTCCTCTCCATGAATCATATCATTATGCAAAATTCTAAAGACACACGTTTGCTGTATTTGTTGACAATCTTAGGACCCAATCTGAATGGTTTGTTTGGAAGGCAATCTGGCACCACTCCTGGATATTCCTATTCTACTGCTAACAAAAACAGGGCCGTGATTTGGGAGGAAAAGACCTTGTATGATTACTTGCTCAACCCCAAAAAGGTGTGGCATAAATTAATATTTTAGTTTCACATCTCTACTTCACTAACTCGCATAGTTATCATTTCACCTTACTTGTATAATTTTCATTGTGAGATTCTCTGTTTTCTATTATAATCAGGCATTGTGCTGTTAAATTTATGGTAATGTTGCAAGGTGACATTGCTAATCTGTTTCTTATATACTGATGACAAAAAAAACAGTGTCTCTATCGATTGGCTTTTAATTAATTTAATCATTGATTATCCTTATGTGAAATCTGCTTGTGTAACCTGCTTGTGAATCATTTCATGCTACTTTATATAATTTTCATTTTGAGATGTAGAGTTCTCTAATGTAGTCAGTGTATTGTGCTTCTGAATTTTATGGTAATATTGCTATGCAGGGCAACATTGAAAATTTGTCTCCACCCCAATGTTATTGATTTGTGTTTTCTTTTATCCTCTTGTGCAGTATATTCCAGGGACAAAGATGGTGTTTCCCGGTCTTAAGAAACCTCAGGAACGTGCAGATCTTATTGCATATCTTAAAGAATCCACTGCATAATGATTAAAATTTTCATACATACAGTTATGCACTTTGCTTTCAAAGTTCTGGAGATTTAATTTTCAGACATTTTATTCTGTGGTGCAGTAAATACTGTATCAACAAATAAAGTAGACTTGATTGGTTTGCAATGCTATTTTGTTCATTTTGCATTGCTTCTTAAGACGCTGCCATTTATTGGCTAATGTTCAATTAATTAAACTGTTGAGAGTTGAAACATTGTTATTTATAGTTAAGCCGGAAGCACAATTTAGTCTTTCTTTGCTGGATAAGTGATTTTTCGAATCATGTAATTTTTTTACTTTGGTTTGCATAGCTGAATGCAATGCGTACTTCCATTTCAAAGATCCAAGTCGTGGTAGGCTGAATTTTAAGCTCAATGGATATTTATTGTGATTCAATTCCTGGAATAGCGCCCTAAAGAAAATTGAGCTGAAAAATTTTTGCATTTTATAGCATGTAGTTTGAATTATGGGATAAGCACATAGGCTTTAATCTATTTTGGCTACTAGTGTTTCTATTGACATTTTATGGAGGTAGTTGCCATGCGAATTTAGTTTATGATTGGGTGAAGAGTGAAAGGAAATGGGGTGTATTTCTCAAAATGGAAAGTAAGGGAAGTAGAAGAGTAATTATTTACGATGGCGGAGGAAATTTTTTACCTCCAATATGATAGATGACAATTTAGGGAAAGGGAATGGTTTTACTCAAGAAAATTTCTATCTGATGATTGAAAGCTTAATAATATAATGATTTGGATGGGTTCATTGAGTGCTTAGTTCTTGGTAATATGAACATAAATATATTTAGGACTTGAATTTGGGATTTTACGAATAGTGTAGTACGAAGAAAAAGGCTAGAGCATCCAAATGCATTGTTAACGATCGGTCCAATTCAGTCTGTGAATTATGTGAAAGTGACTTGTATTTTTTTTAAACATATTTATGTAATTAAAATAAATGTTAATATTAAATTAGTTTGTACTAAGGGATATTTAATGTTTATTTTAAAATGGCATTTAGATGAGGAATGCTAATAACATGTTTATTATTATTATTGTAGACAATTATTAAATAATTGTGAAATAATAAATGAGAATCATTATTTCATGTAGTGTGTGGTGTGATTCATGAAATCAGTCTCGTTTAATAATTCAAGGCTTTGTTGTTAAAAAAAAAAACTGTATTGCTAATACTACATCTCTTTTCATTTATTTGACTGGTCAATAATTGGAAAAAAAGGCGATTGGGCAATTGTTGGACTGGTCTGAGGTAGACTCTTTTGACACCATTAGCTATTTATAAAGTGCAATCCAATAATTCATGGATTATCTACATGTGAACCAAAGATTTGCTATGAGGGATTTTAATCAATTTTATGAAACATATTAGATATACATGCCGTCTTTATAGTGGAGGTTTCCACATTTGAGATACTTTTTTTGGGTCAACACTCAATAATGTACCCTTACTTTGGAGGGCACCATTGTCAATAAGTGAAGAATTTACTTTCTTTCCAAACGTAGTGGAAGTCTTGAATTTACTTTCCAAGCGTCATGAAATTTTACTTTAGTGCAATTTCACTAGTAATTATTCATGCTTTACCTAACATCAACTTGGATCTATTATCAGTATTATTGATTTCACTTTTTTTTTATTCTCTTTTATCTACTTTTATCACATTCTCCTACATATGGACTGATAGATCTCTTGTCATGAATCCTCCCACGTGAAGAAATGTAATCTATATACTTGACTTTTTCAAGTAACATTTTGCATGTTAAAGGAGTCTAATCCTTGTAGGTATATTTGCACGAAACCTTTTCAATTGCACTGATGTCATTCCCTTTGTAGGTGGATAGAATTTTTAATTGCCAGAATTTTCGCATAGTAGATATACCTTAACAAGTAATTTATCCATGTATCTTTTAATCCAGCTTGTTCATTAATCATTCTGCCTATTATCGTTTAAGAGATGTCTTTAGTTGATACCCTAAGTAGTATTAATAATTCAGTAAAATTAGAAATAAGAAACTATCATCAAACATGTAGATTAATTAACATAAGATTATTTTAATTTAGTAATGATGTTGAGTTTGAGTTCTATGTTTTCAATTACATTAAATACTAAAAAAAGAGTATTTTATCCCTCATAAATTTGAATATAATTATTTCTAATAAAAGATTATTTTAACTTTATTGGTGATTTTGAGTTTAAGTTTTAAACATATAATTACTTTAAATACTAAAAAAGTATTTTGTCATTCATGATAGTTTCACTCAGCTTATGCATAATTATATTTAGTGGAAAATATATGTAATTTGCTAAATAAAAAACTAGTATAAGCAACATGAACAACTATAATGCAGATGAGAATAATAAACTAATAACTCGATTTTGTCTTATATATTCGTATTTATATTAAAAATTGAAAAAATAGCATATATTAAAAAAAATCCAAAAATAGCTGCTGTCGATTTTCAGATCATTGCCATATGCCAAACAGCTTGTTTCGGCACTACTTTGTCTATCCTAGTCTGAAATGCGTATGAAGAGGTCATAACTCATAACTGAAAATTTCAACCTTAAAAAAGATTTTTATAGTAAAATTATAAATAAAACATAATTATTGCAGCATTTGGATTTGTGCTTTTGTTTGGTTGGAAAAAATGGGTTGTAATTTAATTTTTTTAATTTCTGCCCATGAATGACCTTCCGAAATGGGTTTGTATATATAAGAAAATTTGTATCTATTCTTAAATTTTAATAAATATGATCATTACCTATTAGAAATTAAATTACCAGTAAATATGTTCTTATTTATATATTTTATTAAAGAATATACTTTTAAAAAAGGTCTTATCTATGTTCGTTTTATCTAGACAAACAATGTCATCTAATATCGTTTTTGTCGGATTCAAAACAATAAAATACACACAATTAATTTAGGGTTGACCACATTTGTAACTTTTGTCGACCCACGAATAAGAAGCCATTTCGTTGCATTGTAGATTGTACAATTATTTGTCAAATGTTTTTTTTAAAAGAAGCCACTTCATTACGTATCATAATTTTTTTTAAAACTTTTTTCATAGGTATTCTTATAAGTTTGGTTCTTTAAATTAGTTATGAAATTATTTTTCGATCTAAAACTTAAGACTTAATTATGCTTACATTTATCATTCATTTCTAAGAATATATTCTATGATCCAAAATTTAGTTACATTAAGTTTATCGGTGATCTCTAAGAATATATTATATAAAATATAATTTAAAACCTTTTACAAGTTTTTTGTAAATTATATTATTTTAACATTTTACATCAATTAATTCATACACCCTCCGGACAACTTACAAGAATTTAATACTGTTCCGATTCCAAAGAAATGCATTGTGGATTTGTGGTTAGTCTTCTTTTCCAAAGTAATGTTTGAAACATTACTGTCACATGTAAATGAAATGTGATACACACAAAAATTCATGATATAATTTGTGAAACATCGTTTTTTTCCTCTCTCTCTCTCTCTATCTTATTTGTATAAATTGTTTTGCAATTAACATTCATAATTTCTTGATGTCTTTCAAACTTGCACGAAAGCCGTACCCGTTAGTTTCAAGTAGGTGCAATAAATTTTGAATCCCCACATACACAACAAAAATGGTTTGAAGAATTTCTCAAAATTAGAAATTTCTTCTAAATGCATACACATATGGGATAAACTTTGCACTGACCCCTATTGTTTGCAACTGTGATTAACTTTGTGGCTAGGATACTTTTTCTACAAAGTGTATGTTTATCCACTATTAATTCACTGTTGTTTTGAAGACTTTTGTGATACCTTTTAGCAATGGTGGGGAATGTACAAGATATGATGAGATTTGCCTTCTGAATGTAACAAAAGTTAACCAGTAACACGTGAATTTTTCTTTCTGGAGATTTAAATTTACGGGAGGAATTGTTTGGAAGACGTGGTCCTAAGGAAGTTTGATTCGGTTCCAAACAGAAATGAACATGTTTCCTTTTTTTTCTTCTTTTTTTTTCCCATTGCAATATCTACAAATTCTTTAGTTGGATTATTCTATTGTTTTATTTACCTTGACTGCCAATTCAAATACAAGTTTTGTAAAGTGTTGTATGTATTCTTATTTATGCTTCAGATTCCTCTCCCCTACTCCCTCTTTCATTGGTTGACATCTAACTTCTACAGAACTTTGAAGTAACTGATGATCTTTGAATGTCTATTACTAATTACTTCGTAAATTTTATAAAATTCAACTTGCATAAAATTCAACTGATGCTTTTGTATAGGACTAGGGAATAACTACAAGAGTTTGTATGAAAATGACTTAGCACTCCAATAATCTCTTTTTAATTTATTTCAATAAATTTTTTAGTGAAACTTGTCAAAATAAGCTGTTTAAACAGCTTAATTAATTGCTCATTCAATAAGCTCTAATCATATGAAACTTTATGCCATAAATTTAACCTTGAAATTTGTTAGAGTAAGCTGATAAAAAGCTTATTTTGATAAGTTTTGCCAAGAAGCTTAAATTAACAAGTTAAAAACTTATGAAAGTTATAAACCATCTTCTCAAGCTCAAATAAACTCCACTAAGTTCTTCCAAACGGTCCCAATATATGCTTAATTAAGTTGGTTAGCATTTTTAGTCTCAAACAAACAGGTATAAGTGAGTTGCACAATCTTTTTAACTTCTGATTTTACGTCACAACACAATAATAACTGAAGCCACATATATTTAATTATTCTCGTTTCCATGCATTGTAGTATTTATGCATCCATGCTTCAACGGGCCAAAACATAATGTGACCGAGAATCTATATATTGGCCCACGTCCTACATGAACATCCACTCATGCACATGGGATTGTGGAAGCAACAGAAAGGGTATTAAATGCATACTTGGTCTACTATGCATAGATAATACAGTGTAAAATGAAATTTAGAATGATGACCCTCCTACGGTTTTCTTGTAATTTTGCCCCAATAGATTAGTTGGTTTGCACCTTTATACCACATGAGAGAATTTATAATGGCAGCAACTCATAACTCAATTCATTGAACTCATTAAGTACTTAAAAGGGAAAGAAAATCCACTACCATATCAACATGCAAGGGAGAGAACAAGGAAAATAGAGCAAAATAAGGATTATAACAAAGTCACCCATATATAATGGCATTCATGGTTGATGATATTAAATTGATGTTTCAGTATTGATAGAACACAAATGGATCTAAACCATAAAACCTATATATAGCACTAAAATTTATTTTAGGACCACAAGGCAAGCGATACTTACATATTAAACTTGATTACATACCCTAATTATATCTCACATACCTTTTCAATCATGTCCATCTCGAGCTACAATAAGTTCTTCTAAGTTATCAGTATCACCAGTGTCCATAGGGAACATGATCTCATCCTCAGTTGTGAAATTATAATTAATCCCAATGGCTCTTAGAAGCTGGTATGCTTCAAACATGGTAGGCCTCTCCTTTGGCATTGCTGTAACACAGTTACATGCAATCTTCAGAAATTGGAAAAGCTCCTGGTCTACACCCTTCCCAACTAGTGATTCATCAATGGCTTCATGAAGTTTTGCATTGCTAGATTGCTGTTGAATCCATTCTACCAAATTTCCTTTAAAAGTTTCTGGAGCTTTAGACACATGGGTAGGTCTTTCACCGGTCACCAACTCGAGAAGCACGGTCCCGAAGCTATAAATATCCCCTTTAGGAGTAGCCACCAAAGTTTTGGTATATTCAGGAGCAACATAACCTAAATCCCCAAACTCCCCATTCACAAAAGTACTCAAATGCGTATCAATTGGGTTCATCAATCTAGCAAGGCCAAAATCAGAAATTTTGGGCTCAAAATCAGCATCCAACAAGATGCACTTAGAGCTTATGTTTCGGTGGATAATGCGGGGATTGCAGCTATGATGAAGCCACGCTAATCCCTTGGCTGCTCCAATTGCAATTTTGAGCCTTAGAGGCCAATCCATGGTGCATGCACCAGCATCAGGGTGTAGTTGATCATGGAGGGTACCATTTGGCATATTTTTATAGACCAAAAGCCTCTCCTTTTTAGCCACGCAAAAACCTAAAAGAGGAACCAAGTTACGATGTTTGACAGACCCTAATATGTTCATCTCAGACAGAAATTCTTTCTCTGAATGTTGAGATTCCTGCAATCTCTTAACCATGAGTGATGTGCCATCATGAAGGACAGCTTTGTAAACAGTTCCTGATCTTCCAGTCCCAATAATATTGCTTTTGCCGAAGTTGTCAGTAGCCTTCATGAGATCATTCAAGTTCATTTTTGAAATTGACTTCTCAAACATAGAAACCTGATGTACAATTCAGAATAGTTAGGCATAATAAATGAAAGTTCAAATCAAATGAACTGAGGCTCTGTAAATTTAAAAGAAACTAAACAGACAGAAACTATTGTCAGCATTTCTAATATTTGCAACAGAAAATATAGTTTTCTTGCATTTGGCACAGCAGTAAGTAAAAGAGATTTTTTCAGAGTTAATATGATAAACAAAGTCAAGAAGATATATCATTTGTTAAAAAAAGATTATCAAAATAGATAACTTGCAATAATTGAACAATTTTCTAAAACACAGATCAATCTAAGAAGAAAAATGAATATCAGCTCCAACTAGAGTTATAGTATAATCACAAATGTAATAAGCCATGCATCAATATAGCTTACCTTTATTGTTTTAGTTCCCTTTAGACTTCTTGCCCACTTGTTTCCTTCAGGGTCCTCTTCCTTCTTCCTATAAGAAATACGGCGCACATAGAAGAACATTCCAATGCCTAAACCTATTGCTGCAACAGTCACACCACCAACAGCAGCTCCAGCTATAACAGCTGTGTTACTCTTCGAAGCCTTGGCCTGGCAAGCATCCAATAAGGGTTTACCACACAGACCTGAATTATTTGCATAACTTTCTGCACTAGCTGCACCAGCTTTAAAAAAGTTTGGAACTTGCCCTGTCAAAAGATTATTGGAAACACTAAACAACTTAAGCCGCGGGAGCTGACTCAAGTTTGCAGGAATTTGACCAGTGAGTTGGTTTTGGTCAAGTCTAAGTGTATTAAGATAGGTACAATTTGAAAGGGATGCAGGTATCTCCCCAGTAAAATCATTTGAAGAAAGATCAAGGGTTGTCACAAATGTAAGAAGTGTGGATATATCGGCCGGAATGGTTTTAGAGAGTCTGTTAAGCGATAAATCTAATCCTGTCATGCTTGAACAATTCTGAATGCCGCGAGGGAACGGGCCCTTGAGTCCCATGTTTGACAGTTTGAGATTCAAGACCCTGTTTTCATCAGGGTGCCAACACTCAACCCCAATAAACTTGCATATATACCCTTCTGTATTGTTATTGAAATTCCAGGATTGCAAATAATTGTTGGGGTCCTCAAGTGTTCTCCTTACACTTTTCAAGCAGAATATATCACTGTCAGTCCCACAAACCGTGCCACAGAGAATCAGCAGAAAGAAACTAACAATAATAACACCAGCACCAAAAATTTGGTCACCCATAACCATCTTCATCAACACCCCAAAACAAAAATCCAAGAGCAAGCTATCAAGATAATTCACCAAAATTAGTATCTAATGAAGCTGCAACATAAAATCTATAGACTCCATAGCACTGCAACCTTCATAAGAACACACACATATCCTGAAACACAACAAAACAAACATCATCAACTCAATTCATCACTTCACAATTCACACTAACCAAATCAAACAACCATAAGCCAAACTCAACAGGCAACAACTTTTCCCCCCTTTCAGAACAAAATTCACAGTCTACACCAAAAACCACTGAATATACATTAAAAAAAAAGACATTTTTAAAAAAAAAACCTGAGTAACCCTTTTGACATAAATCAACACAAGCATAAACAGAAGGAACCCCAGATTGAGAAATCACGTGAATTTTGCAGAAAAGCACTGAAATACCCACCTGGGTTACTGAGCAAGTCAACTCAGAAACAAAATGGAAACACAACTTTGCCCGAAGAAAGGGCAAGGCATAGAAAAGGAAGACTAGACCAAGGATAGTGTGGAGAGAGAGAGAGAAAATCACAAAGAAATAGTGATGATGGGAAAAAAGAGAGCGTATTTCATGAATTGTGATGAGAACACACATAAGAGAAACATATTCACCGGGTCAAACAAATAAAACGCTAAGGTAAGCCTTTTTTGTTTTTTTGTCAGAGCTTCAGAGACGACTAGACTATTGAGCAATGCGAAGACTTAGGGAGCTTGTTTCTTTGACTAATTCACTTGCTTTTGCTGAAAATGAGGGGGTGTTTTGAGGAAAATAAATAAATAAAGAGAGAATTATCTTATTTTAATTTATTTTTGCCTTTTAAAAATAGGAAGAAGAAAAAAACACCTTAGTATAGGATAAATGTTACACCCCCATTTTTGGGGTCACTTAATGTAAAGTCATTTCAAATTGATTAATGGTGTCCAACTTATGGTTTGCTTTCCGTATAGGATAAATGTGATATAAGAAAAAGAATATAATAACTCTTTGAAAATAAATTTCTATTTTAGTCATCCAGATATATAATACCATTTGACGCGTTGTAGAATTAAGATATGCTAAAGATTATTTTCAAATTTTAGTGTTATTCTATTTTTAAAGGTATACCGTCACATATTAAAATAGAATATCATGTTCTAATTAATTTTTACCATAATAGTACTATTTTTGAATGTGGCTTATATATTATGTTTGTTAAGTGAGATTAGTGGTTTATTGCGAGCGTAATGAAAGTAAATATAAATAAAAGAAAAAAAATTATACATTAATGATATGTAAAATAATTTATAAGATCCTTTCATCACAAATTGTTATGTATAATAATTTAAATATTAAAAGTTTTATTAAGAATAATACGTGATTGAATTATATTAACTGTTTAACTTGATAAATAATTACATCTTACATAAATAATTAAGATTAAATATGAAGGTAGGTAAGAAAGGATAAATGAAAAGCAAAAGAAAAACAATAGTTGAATTGAATTTTTCTTTTTACTTTTTAAAATAAACGTTAAGAAACCAATCATTTTAAAAAGTGTTGTCAATATTTCCATTTTCCAAAGCTTTAGTTGCAAAAATAAAAGATAAAGAAATAAATATAAGAGGTGTATATATGCATATTAAGTTTTCTTAACTAATAAGTTATTTACTAAGAATTTATTTTCTTAAAAAAAAAAATAATTCCTCATTTTTCAAGTATTTTGTGCAAGTTTTTCTATACTCTTCATTAATTCAAGTATTCTTGTTTGAATTTCTTTAGGCTTTTTTTTTTCTTTCGAAATTTCAAAAAGGTAAATCTAATATTTATATAAAGGTTTGTAATAATGGCTCAATGATACCAAATTGATAAGAAAAACGTTTGAAGATGTGATCATGTTAAACTCTTTTGGCAGGCAGCTAGTTTATGGCAAGATATTGAGCCTTTCAAAGGTTCTATTCGAGACACACTTTCAAGTTTCAACAGCTGCTCTAAGGGACTCTCTGATATTCATATTATTATAAATAAATGTAGAGTAGATACTTCTAGCATTCCAAATTCTAGGGTGAATATTTTAAAGATGCAAGCTAATCTTGTATTTTCTCTAGTCCTAATTATAAAAAAAATAATTAATTAACGTTTCTTAAAAAACTGAATTAATTATATTAAATATATCAATTAATTATACTATTATTACAAAAATATATTTTTCTTACTTTTTATTCATTTAATTATTTCTCATTAATATTTAAATACAAATAATTAAATAAGATATATAGAAAAAGAAAAATTAATACATCTTAAATTAAAAAATAATCCTATTAAAAGGAACAAACAAATATTTTGAAAGAATTTTATAATTAGAGACGGAAGTTTATCAGCTTCGATATTCTATCATTTCTCTCATGATTTCATTATATCCGGCTTATATTGCGAATCATATTATGAATGAAATGTCATAAGCTTATTTCCTCGGGAAAAAAAACTTTGAAGAATGTATAGAGAAAAAGAACTAGAGGTTTGAAAGAGTTAAACAGTTAATGCTGAAGTAAATTATTTTCTTTAATTATTCATAACTCTAGTGTTTTAAAGATGAAATTCGTTCTTATTCAAAGGTATCAGTTTAGTGTTTAGTGTTCAAGTATGTGTTTAATGTAAAGATATATTATTTTTGATCAGTGACAGAGCCACACTAAGTGTCAGCGCAATGACCACAGCACTATCTAAAAAATAAAATATATAATAATTGAGTGGTGGAGATTTTTTTATAATTATATATATTTATATAAAAAATTAGGATTAAAAATAAAATTTGACACTATTTAAAAATAAAATTTGACACTACTTAAAAAATTTGGTATGGGCTAAATAAATTTTTTGGGTCCACCACGACTGCTTCTAATCTTCTCCTAGTAAAGTTGTTTTATCTTTTGAGTTGAGAACGGCTTCTTACGTGTTATAGTTTTTAGCTAAAAATTTCCATAATTCTAATTTACATTTTGTCACTTTTACTAAAGTTTCATCATGTCATATACATCTCATTTTATGATAAGAGCACAATTTTAAAGATCCTTGAATGACCTTAGATCACTTTCAAACTCTTGAGACAATTCATAGAGCTTTAGGACAGGGTTCATGAACGTTATGCTTCAAAGACAATTCATTTATTAAACACATATTAGAGTATTCTACACACCTACTAAGTAAATGTGTCATTTTCTCATTAAGAAATGTTTAAGTATTAATATTTTGTTACTCATAAAAAAATTTGAGTGTCGTCATCTTAACTTTAACATTATGTAAATTTTCAGTGATTTTTAGACAACTTAACTGTTCATATATAATTGTATAATGAAATTTATTCTTCTTAAAATAAATAATCTAACTTTCACTATAAACTAACCTTGATAAACATTGACGGTAGGGTCATATCTAGTGAGAGGTGAGAAAATCTTATATTAATGTTTTAAATTAATTTATATAAGAGCATTATTTTATTTAATTAAGAGTGGAAAAGTATATATAAATCATATAATTATATATAGATTGTTGATATTAGAAGTTATTAAAAATCATATAGTCTCTTGAAATAGATACATAATTTTCATATTTTATTGTTAACTATTTATATAAGCTATAATGTTCAACATTTACTTATCTCTCTCTCTCTCTCGCTCTCTCTCTATATATATATATTGTCACATGAATGCAAACAAATCAACAAGTAATTCCACTTTTATCAGTCTTTGACTGAGAACTCTCATAGGTAAAACGAAGAGTTTTAACCTTCAAGGTGAAGCTTGTAGTTAAGTAAAGTCCTTTCTATAAAGATGACTTCAGTATTTGAACACATAATATTAAAGTAAAATTCTACAATAACAAGCAACTGTCAAATAATGTAATCCATATTTATAGAGAAAAAATCGTTGTTATTTTATAACAACTTTTTGGCCCCTAAGAGGAAAGAAGTTAATTTAGTACATCCTATCCATACTCTATATATTGAGAAAATCGATCGAGATAAAGAGTCATTTTAGAAGTTTAAAATTCCTTACTCTCTCTCTTTATATATATATATATATATATATATATATATATTTCTAAATCAACTAAACTTTTTCCATAACTTTAATATTATGTGTAGCCTCTGTTTGACAGTTGCTTGTTATTGTAGTATTTTACAGTCAGTAGTCTTTATATTCTAACTCAACTAATCTTCAACTTTCAGTAGTCTCTGTTGTAGTAAAGTATATATGTAGCCGACTTAATTATTTCCTGGGTTCAAAATTTATAACTAACTTTGGGAAATTAATATTTTTTTAATTTTTTTATAAAAATATCAGTCATAAAAATGCAATTACTTACTCATAACCATCACATATTTTTTCATATATGTTTTGTAATTTGAGATTTTTTGAAGTTTTTATGAAATTTATTTAGATTTATAACAATAATTTATGAATCTGATAGTTTTTTAATTTTATTTTATAAATTAAAATTAAATTTATGAATATATTGAATTAAGTTTATCCAAACGCCTTTTATCTTGTATTCTCATTTCTTTTACTACAATTCTTACATTATTTTAAAACAGAAAAAAGTAACTGCAAGCCTGAATTGACCTTCACGTCACTCTAGTCTCCAAAAGCCATTTCCTGATTTTTTTTGTTTTTTCTTTTATGAACTCAACACGAAATAATGCAAGCGAAAAGGGATTAAAGATTAAACAATGAAACATCATGACTAAAAAAAAAAACAATGAAACATCATAGAACCTGTGCACCATTCCAAATTCCAAACCGAGCATCTTAGATTGACACTAGAATTTCATAGACCCAAATTTGGCCACAACGTACCATGCGGGTCCACTTACGTAAATTAGTAAGAGATTTCCCATTGTTTCACTAAATAGTATGCTTTCTAGTTTTCACTGTCGAACTCAAATTATTTGGACTTTTTCAACTACTAATGAGAAAACTGCAAATGAGTTTGGTTTTCACCTCAACCGTGAAAATGACATGCATTTAGACACGTTGAATGTTTAATGAAAGCTAGAAAATTGTCCTTCTAAAATTGCAGGAGACGAGGAGCTTTGTGATGGCTAGCCGAACAAGCACGGAACATATTACGACAATTAATATACTTAAATGTATTGCCTTCTCAGGTTAATTGAGATTAACTTAGCTCTTAATTTTATGAGTATTTTTAAAATAAAATTCATATATCGATAGTTAACTCACTTTTTTTTACGGGAACTCAAACACATTTTTAGCCTCCTCAAATTATTATAGTCAAATCTATGTAATGGCCTGGTGGTTTTCATTTGAATTATACAAAGAACAAAATTCAAGGAGACCGAGTCTAGAATACTACTTTACATTTAAAATTATGTAACAACCTTTCCAAGAATAATGTTGATATTCCAACTGTATATAGTACTCCATATTGCTTGCAAATTCTTTGATGTGGATGATAGTTTACGATCAAATTTTATGGTTATCTTTTTCCGTAACACATTTCCGTAGTTGAAGATTAGTCTCTGACCAAAGTGATCAAACGGAGACTACTGATCATCAACTATCTTTACTACAACAGAGACTAGTGTTAGAGAAAACTTGAGACTCAGTCCTACCCCAATTATTCGGACAAGAGCCCCTCAAAAAGTATAGCTCACTGAAATAATTGCTTTAGTATATTTAAAAAATTTATTTCACACGGAACAATGAAAAAGAAAATAGAAACTAGCAAATTGTAAGTTAGTGGTAGCTTTAACAGGAAAACATTGTTTGGACTGCAAAAAAGAAAAAAAGAAAAGCATTGATTGAGGATGCGGGACCAAACAACTTTATCGTAAATAAATACTTATCGAAACGGAAGTCTTTCTAAATGCAAAGCTTAAATATCTATTTCAGGGGTCCCCGCCTTAACCTTTACGCGTGAGCACTTATAATTTGTAAATTTAAAAGCCAAAATCACCACCTTGTTAGATCGTTTTAAATTGCAAATTCCTCAAATACGATTATTGAAAAGCCAAATTAGAAATCATATTAAGTAATTGTGAAGACTAAGACGAAATTATGACTTCATATGCTCCAAATCATGTGATTGAAGCTCACCGGATTTAAGGAGAGAAGGGCTATCAACATTTAGGTAGTCAAATTGTCACAAAAGAAAATATAGTAATCTACAAACCAATAGAGGAAAGTTCGAAGATCATTTCAGCATATAACATCAGAAGTGATCAAACCACAAAAAAGGAAGCAACCTTTTCATACTCAGTAATCCACCATCCTTTAATTCCTAACTGAAAATGCACCAAGGCTTCTTTTTTTACACCTGCCCCAACCCCCCCCCCCCCCAAAAAAAAAAATCATAAGCTTCTTAATCATACAGTAAATTATAATGAAAACAAGTGCACCGATCTCCAAGGCAACATAGAGAATCCTTTTGAAATCTAAGTGCTGAAGGCATCCCCTTGGTAATATAGACATGCCAATTTGTTTTCCCTGTCCTTGAAAAGAAAAATGAAACATATTTCACATCAGATGACAAGTTCAAACTCTTCCATCCATAAATTTAGCTACTATGCAATGCCATTCATCTTATTATAGCCATTATAGACTCTCCAGGACAGAAAGTAGATGCCACATAAAGTTGCACGAACATAGATGCTGGAAATCCAAATTCAACTATGGTATGAAAAAATAAATTAGAAGCCTTATTCCCGAGCTATGATTCAGATGCAACCAAGACTAATGTTAAAAATAGTGAGCACAAGAGACTACACAAACCAATGTTTCAATAGATAATGCAAATGGAACAACAAAGTAGTGTACTGCAATGAACAGAGTAGAGAAATGCTAAGGGCTGCAAACAACATCCTATTGTGGCATGCATCATGTTTTGTTAAGTTGTGGCTGAAAATGTCTGAGTGAGTTAACACTCAGCTGACTTGATTATATATATATAAAGATGATTACAGAGAGAGGAAAGATGTTACAATTAGCATACTGCCCACTAATACAGAATAGATGCAGCTAAAAAACAGCTTCATAAAACCTGAAGAGATAATAAAACAACTTTTCTAACATGTTTAGCATTCAATTATTTTACTAAATCTAAAAAAATCAATTTTACAACATTAACCCAAACATATAGAAAAACATAGTTTACATTTCCAATAAAATGACAAGTGATATTTTTTAGGCCTCAAGACAACAGAGAAATAGAAACATGCATACATCAATCTACAACATTAACACTATAATAAATGAAGGGAAATGCTAGTGTCCACACTTTTTCTAAAACACTTACAATTGAGGTATTCTTTCCATTCTATCCTAAGAAAAAAAGTTCATGCTATATTTAAGGCATTCAATAAATTTTGACTTTCCATTTACTTCTCTCTTTACTACAGTTTTGTAATGAGTATGAAATATGTCATTTGTACATTAAGCCTTCACATAAAAGGTTGTAGATAGATTTTGTACATTATATCTTTACTTAATCTGCTGTTCTATAGTTTTCTTGTATTTAAGATTAAGTGATATATAATTGCAAAAGGTGAAGTGGCTAGTGCAACATTACAAGACACTTAATATATAATCCAATATTTAAAATAGAAAATTTACCTATGGACAATGTCCAAGGTACATTCAAGATTCCTCCTGGTGCTTTTGCTTCTTTGATTTTTTGCTCTTTTGGACAGTGTTCAAGGTTGACAATTCCCCATCCACAGCATCTTGCTCTAGCATTATTTGTTCTAGCAAAATTCTTCTCTTCTTTTCACTCCTGTAAGTTTTATGAGACAGCTAAACATGAATGCATATACTTTAAAAAAACATTATTTTGACTCTACAAATACATTATAAGAGAATAACCTGTCGGCATGGGAATCAACTTCCAAATTCTTATCCAACCAATAAATGCTGCCTGTGTGATCAGGAACCAGAGATCCATAAACATGAAGTATTTCTTCATCAAAACTGCAAAAGATAAATCATTGAAGTTTATCATGAGATGAAATGTTCAACTCAGAATCTTTATTTGTTTGATTATATCCAGGGTCATTGTATTTATTTTATACAATCAATTCATGACATTTTCATCATCCTTGCTATATCTTGACTTTTCTTCTCGGGAGATTATCTTATTCTTGCAAGTTGCAATGATTTAGTGTCCTGTATTTGGTGTCTAAGAAATTTCCATTTATATGAAAAAAATAATGTTCATATTATTCCTTCTACAGTCTACACTACTACAGAAACAACAAGACGCAAACTAAAGTCCCTAAAAAAAACAAAGAAACATAAAACAATTATATGATACCTATTGCATTTGCATAAGATGGTATGAGTGCTCGCTTTAATCAGTTCAATGAAATGACTACCACAAATAGATATACATATTCACATACAATCAATAAGTCAAAACTGTGGAGTTTCTGATATATTCAAATACAGTTATAAACAGTCATGCAAAATTATTACTCACTATTTGCTAGTTACTACTCGTACAACTCTACAAGTATGGTGTTTCTACTAGGTTTCTGTTTGTTGTTTCTTCATTGTATCAGCTAGGATAGGTGACATTACCCAATGATACAAATATGCATCAACTCATCAACATTTCAAGTCAAAACGAATTCCACCATATACATATACATTCTACACAATTAGTCTTAAATTGAAGCAAATTAACAGTATGTCACCTCTTGACTAAAAACCGTATCATGGTCCCAACCTTTATCACATGCCGCTTGTGAGACCTGCTCACATACACCTCTTGCCCTCGTTTCTACAATAAGAGGAACCACGCAAACCATATCATCATCATAATTAATCGCTAAAACAAATAAGACTAGTAGGCCTGTTTGAATAAAATTCTCTTTAAGCACTTGTAAGAGAAGAAAAAAGGAAGCAAAAATAAATAAGTTTCTCCATAAGCTAAAACTAGTTTATGCATAAGATAATTTGTAGAAACTCTCACATATTAGCTTCTCTAAAACTTGTTTTAATAAGCTAATTTAAGTTTATGAAGAAGCTTATTTCATTTTTCTTTCTTATTTTCTTCTCTTATGGAGAAGTTTATCCAAACATGCCCAAAACCCTAAACCCTAAACAGGCCATAATTAATCATAAACCACTCATTAGTTAATTGCTAAACCACATCAGCACCACTAACAAGTAGCAACCATAAACTAAATCACATTATTGCGAGGCACTCACCGTTTTGCACACTAACTCTTCCCTGACATCTTTCTCAGATATAATCGCAGAGGAAAAGCCAAGCACAACAACGTGAATGGACTCTTGCGTAACCTTAACCACCTTCCCTTCTGAAACCAACAAAACAAAAATCACGAACACTATTAATTAACCAGAGGCATTTTTTTGACAAAAAAAAAAAGAGGCAGAGAGAGAAGAAGAAAAAAAAGAGTACCTAAGAGCATGTTTGGCTTGGGAGAAAAGAGCAACAGATTGACCTTGAGTTTGACGCCTAAGTAAGGGTGAACGCCGGGGAGGATCTTGGCGCACGTGTCGAGCGAGTTGACATCGTAGGCCAAAACGACGCCGTCGAATATTTCGCTGAACCTGCAATGCAAGGGGGGAAAAAGAAGAGGTTAAAAACGACGATACGATGAGGTGTGAAACGGCAACGTTTGGAGGAAGAGTGCAATGCTGACGTGAAAAGCAAGGAGCTGAGTTGGCGGAGAACGGCTTGGGAAACTTGGTTGCTTTCGGAAGGGTGAATGTATACTGTTAAGTTCGCTTTCGAGACCTTGAGCCCCTCCATTCGCGATTACTCGAGTTTGACGAAGAAAAGAGGTAGAAGAAAAAGAAGAAAGAAACTGCAGGGGAAGAATTAGGTTTTTCCACTTCTAATTTCTCATGGCGCGACTGGAAGTACCAAAATACCCTCCATCCTCGCTGGACTTTGGTTTGGTTTAGGATGACAACGGACAGGAGTCCAATAGGGTGAATTCTAATATGAAGTACCCATTTTTTACGTACACCCGTGAAGCAACAAAAAATACCGTAAGATATATTATTAAATAATTAGATGGATAAGATTTATTACCTGTTACCGATTACTAATTCCATTTACCCGCTGTCAGTCTTATAGTCATTCCTCTCTCTGGTAGTTGTAGCCAGCGAGGAGACGAAGAAGCACAGCCGTCGTCGCCGTCGCCGTCGGAGAAGAAGCCGTTCTCGATCTGCCTATGCTTCTAGCTACCTTCTATCTGATCTATTTTCCTGATATTTTATTGCTTTCATGCGGTAGTGCCTTTGCCCAAGACGAAACAAAACTCTCCACCCAAATACTCTGCAATCTGCAACCGTTGTTTGTGTTCGGCAACACCCACCCATTCTAGAATGTGATATAGATTTAAGAAGTTTTGCTACTGATTTTTCAATTTCACTTCATATTCTGAATCTCATCTCACAAATAACCCATATATTTCAAATTTAAACCCTCCAAATCAATTTATATAATCGAAAAACCTCCTTGAAGCACTATCATGGTGATTTCCGGCCGCTATACACGACAGTGCTCTACAGATCCTCACCCTTCGCTGCCCTCTGCAGTTCAGCTTCTACCGACACAATGGTTGTGGAAGTTCTACGGGTAGAGAGAAAGTTCCCAAAAAGTAAAAAATAAAGTTTTAATATTTTTTATATGATTTTTATTTTTTTATTCTTCAGGTTAAAAACCTATTATAGGAGGTAAGAAATACTTCCTCACCGGTGAGGAAGGGTCTTAGAACTGACCGTCCAATAGGGTTAGACTCTCCTCGTTCCTATATATATGGGTTCAGGTGAAAGATGCAGGATTACAATTTCAATATTATTTTTATCCGCATAATTTTTATCAGGTTTGAATATACCTATTAATAATTGTTTTAAGAACTTTATTTTAATGACATTTGTAGTCAGTTATCTTAATATTTAAATATATTTAAATTTGTTTTGATCTTGTTTATAATTAAGTTTTGAATAAATTATAATAACTTTAAAATAGTTTAAATGTTTTATTTTTCATCTAATTTTATTTTAGTGTAGAAATAAATGAAGAAAGAAGATGGATGGTGTTTTCAAGACCCCTTCAAAGGAAATTTTTTGGGCTGAATGAATCACATATGTGCGTACTTCAAATTAAGTGAATTATTTTTCCTACATGGTATTTGGGTTCAATGCGAACCTTAAGGTCACTTACAATAATTTTATTTGACATATAGATTTAGCACGATATCACTTAAACAAGTGTTATTAGCTTGACTAAGCACACAAGCCATTATGTAGACACAACCATGCAACTTATTTGACCCTATCTAAGTTCCAAGTTTGCGAATTGAAGGCATATTTGGTTTGGGGAAGCTAACTAGGGTTGAGGGAAAGGTTGAGAAGCTTTCTCCTTTGCTTTTTATGGCTTCCTCACCATTTCTCATCATATCTTTATCTATTTTCTTATTTTCTTTTTGTGGTTATGTAATTATGTAGTTAATTTAACCATTTTGGGGGTTGATGTAAATGAAGTTATCCTTATGTTTACATTTTGATTATTAATGTATGTTTATTGTTCATTATTAAGTATTTTCTTCTATGCATTAATATTTGTTTTTGGCCTGATCACCCTTTACTTGATGTTGGGGTTTGAATTGTCATTGGAAAATGTTTTGAACTTAGATATGAAAAGAAACACCTAATGTGTTTTGTGTCTAGGAATATAGTAAGAGTTGTTAGTCATCTTCTAACTCATGATCTTAAAATAAGTCACTTGGTTAAATTAGTCAAAAAATTGATAGTTTTGTTAAGGGGCCTAAATTCTTTTCATCTGATGGGTCAGGGTTTGAATATTTTAGTGAGTTGATGATAATAATTGAGTTTCAAACTAGATGAGTAACATTTGTTTGCATGAAGAGGTGATTTAATGAATCAACCTCAACTCTTTTATTCTTTTTTTTATTATATCTCTTTTTATTGTACTCCAAGTGTTTGTAAAAATGCCTCAAAAAGAGTTTGTTGTTCTTTTGTTCTTCAACTTTATGTTTGTTTAATTTCTTGCTATTTACATTGTTGCAATCATATTATAATTCTTGTTTCTAAAAGTCATAGTTAGCAAAAAATTCTATTTTGTTAAGTATAACGCGAGTCACTTTGAATTTTGATACTTGAACTTTTCGTTTTATACTATTTACGTAACTTGGTATGCTTGCCAAGACACTAACAAACACTCTCAGGAACCCATTACCCTCTTTTTTATAATTTTCATTTACTTATATATATATATATATATATATATATATATATATATATATGCAAATAAATTATGTATTAAGTTTTTAATTATATTTTAATTCAAATAATATATAAAAATAATGACTAACAAAGAAATTATAGATAAAAATTGAAATATTTAATTATATTTTTAGTCAAATGTGTAACATCCCGGGTGCTGACGAGGGCCAGGAGTGATCGCCGGTGCAATGAGGCACGGACAAGGAGCAGCTCCTGGCAGACTTCCAACAGGAGGGGTACATAAATGAATCAAATACACACCCGAACGAGAGAGATTCAAAGGCTGTGCAAGTATGAGACTGTACAGTTGATGATAACTTAAAGGAAATAATAGGTACTACTTATACCAACAAGATACATATACTTTTCGGTAGCCCATAACTTAAGAATTCCACAGTTAAGCGTGCTTGACTTGGAGCAATTATAGGATGAGTGACCTCTTGTAAGTGGCCAGGCGTGATGACAAATACGAATACAAGGTTATTTGTCATGTCTAGTTTGGTTTGATGGATTAATAAAAGTCATAAATACCTTTTTTTCAATTTTCATTCTTGTAAGAACAAATTTATGGAAATTATAAATGAAAAACTTAGAATATTAAAAAGATCAAAATTGAAACAACACAAACTTACATAAACTAAAATTAGAAAAATAAACTTAAAGTGACTGAAAACAGAAAATGCTAACTTCCAATGACTAAAATAAGAAAAACAAACTTACAAGGACCAAAAATGAAAACATGTTAAATTAGGGAAACTAAAAACTTATTTTTAATCTTCTAGAAATATTGAAATATAGTGTTGTAATTGTAAATATTTTTTTATGGGAGTTGCTTGGCATTTATAGGATCAGAATCCTCTCTTTTCTACTTTTAAAAGGAGAGGTCATGTTCAACAAATCTTAGATTGTGTCTGTTTATTAAATCAAATCTACGATGAAAATTAAAAGCCATGAAACTCACCATTTCATACTTTCATTAATCCAACTCTCATTCTTCTTTAATCAATATGTTTCTTCTTCTTTCATGTTGCACACTCGCACGCATTTGTGACTAGCTTTGTGAATAAAAGCATTACATAGTTTGGCATTTTCTATTATCCGCATATGGGTGATCTGAGAGGTCGTGTGGTGGTTTTGGTTATGTCCTTTTTGCAAATAGACGGTGGACACTTGTGTTGAATTGGTGGTTTGTCTTATGAAGTGTCAAAGAGACGAAAATTTCAGGAAACCAAATATTCTCTAAAATTTCACTTAAATTTGAACTCATAGCTGATGATTAAATTAGAATAGATACTTTCTTTTTCTTCCTCACATGAGCCCATACAACGACACGAGTTTTTATCAATTCATGGTGAAGATTTGTTGCACTAGCTAATATATATCTTTTGATTCTTCGGAAGAAGAAATGTTTATTTTTTGCCGTGGAGTTGATACTATGTAAATGGAATAGAAAAGAAGTAAACGCAAATGTAAAAATAAGTTTGCCAGACGGCTCGGGATGCACACTTCTTTATCTTTTTGTTCCATTTGTTTTTCGAACAATCATCTGTGTGGTATTTTGGCTTGGATTGACACCTCTAGTGTTAAACTAAGAGTTATCATAAAATATCTTTTGTCTTAAAAAAAACTAGCTGGTGTAATGCAAATTTACAATTTAATTAGCTGATGTAATGCTAGTTATGACTTTGTATATGGTTAAAATTTTCTGAATTTTGTTGTTCACTATTATAAGCTTTGTAGTTCAACATTTTTTTTTTCCTTTTTCTTGGGAGGCATGCCCATGAGAGTTCTGCAAAGTGAGCAGCGTCAACTCACAGCCAGCCTATAAAGGCAATTAAGTTAAAACACCACTTGTTGCATGTGTTTCTTGATGCGTAAAAACATGATTGCAAAGTTGAAGCATATCTGATGCAATTGTTACACTGCATCTAAGTTCAGATATTATCGCATCCAAAAAGACTAATTGTGTTTTTAAAATAATTTAATTTTTGATAAATTAAATAATTTGGATTTTTTTAATCTTGTCGAAGGAATTGTATTCAATCACTTGTAAGAAAAAAAATATTCTAGAGCAATAAAAAACAATGCAATGAATTTATCATACAAGAAGACCTAGGGTATGATTAAATCTTGCAATTTAATTCTCGCAATTCTATGTTAATTTAATTTCTTAATGTTTATCAATTCCTGACTTCTCTTAAGGTTGTTAAAAGGTTTTGACTAATCACTTTCAAAAATCTTTCTCTTGATTCAGTTCCAAATTGGTCAATTAAAAAATAAATTATGAGAAAACATAAGCGCGCATATAGAATGATAGTAAAAAATCCCATAAAATATGTTTAGTCAATTGTATGATGAAAGATTCAATTATTCTATAATTTCATTATTCATATGAAGTTGATCACAAGCGCTACAAGTAATTAAAATATAAATTGATCAATTCTAATAAGAAATTAAGTAAAATAGATTAACATAATTGATTAGATAAAGATAATTTCAATTAAATAAAATTAGAGTTGATCAAAATCCAGATCAAACATATATTGTGAGCCAAAAATGTATTCTAATGGTCAAAATAAAATTGGTTCACTCAGCTAGCTAACACATAAGTATTGGAAATTTTCAATGATTACACTAGAAATAGAACCTAGAATAAACTAAATGCATATCACTAAATCAAGCTTCAACACTTTTGGTGGCTTCTAAGTAATTCCCATTAACCTCCATCCGCAAACGTTGCCTTGTCAAAGTTAGAAAAAGGGAAAGAAAGAATGGGAAAGAGTTTTGGAGATGGACGTGTAATTTTATATTTTTACAATAAATTTATTTTACCTGTTGTAGTCACTAGTTCACGTGAACCATTTGATGCACTATTCATGCTAGAATTTACCTTAAACAAGACCATGACTAAGGTGGACCAATTTGATAGTGATTCATAGTGAACCATTTTTAAACTATCAGATTAATCTTTTACTATAAGATTGTCCACACCAGAATCCTAATCTCGTCCAACAAGTTTTTGTTCGACCATCGTTCTCAGCTATTGGAGGCCATCTCCACCGGCAACGACGTTCTCTCCCTCTTTCTTTTCTTTTCTTTCCTCCGGTTCCCCTTCCACTTTCGACAAAAAACATCGACGACCGTCACATTTCCACCCTCACAACCATAACACCCGCACCAAATCCAGATGTTGTCAGCACCAGTCCATATCACCCCAACCTCGAGGGGTGGACCCTATTGTCTCTCACTTTTAGACCAAACTCTCGTGTGCACACAACACAATGACAAATCACGAAGAATGATAAGACAATGATTAAAAAAAATGATCAACACTTGATGCTTAATTGGCCTACAAAACAAATTAGCATAAACTTTGTTCGAACACTAACAAATCCACAATTAAGTTGATTAAAATCTTGAAAGTTATGGAATTAAGAAGTAAGGGGTTTAAAATTAAAATCACTAGAAGAGATTGCGAAACTAGAATTGGATTGGAGGCTGAGGAGGAGGAAGCATGAGAAGACAAAGCTATAGGGTCCTTGTTGCGATTGGAAATTTTGGACAAGTAAGCACAATGTGCGTGAATGAAGGTAGTCATTGTCATAATTCCATTACAAGGTGCAACGGTCCTCAACATGGTTTATGTCAGTGGTGGAGGGGTCATCGAAGGGAAGAAGCATAAAAAAATGAATGTTGTCATCGTCGAAAATTATTTCCAACAGCAGTAGACAATGGCTGGACATAGAGTTATTGACAAAGTTGGGATTCTAATTATGTGAACCATCTTATATTAAGATATTAGTCTGTCAGTTAGAAAAAAATGAATCACTATCAATATAGTCCGCACTAACAATATAGAAGTATATAATGACTTAACAAGGTAGATAAAATAAAAGAGTGACAAAAAATGACTAAACAAGGTAGATAAATTTGGGGTGTTGTCACATGTTTTGCAATATCATTCTTTTAATAATATGTAAATATAAATATAGAAGTATATAAAAAATTAAATTATTGATTCTACATACAGTGAACACATTTTATTTCTTGGATGGAGTTTTTAATAATTTCAGTTTTACTTTCCATTTTTCATTTTTGGAATTCAAAACAGTTTCATGCTTTTATTTTAAATTGTCTAATGTCTAATTGTGATTCTTTTAATTGTAAAATAAACTAATATATTTTTATATTATGAACTAATAAAAATAGTTTTAGATATAATTTTAATAATTTTTTCATCCATGACAATCTATTAAATTCAAAAAAATAAAATGTTTCCTATCCGGTGCAATTTCAAAATGAAAGGTAAATAGTACATGCTGAAAAAAAAGAGAATACGACCAAAGGCCAAAACGAAAAACCCGCCTTTCAAAATTTCCCGCCAAAAAATGAGAATTGCAGAGATATCCTCGCCGGAGCTTCGGTCACTCCACCGAGACACGGATCCTAACAACCGTAGCCTCTCCCAAATTGAAACAATCGTTAAACAACTCGAAACCCGCTCTGCCGAAAAACCATCGCCGGAGACCGTCGCCTCTGATCTCCGGCAGTGCCTGACTCAGCTGAGTCAACTCGCTTCATTTCCAAACTCGTTGAAACTTCAGATTTGGAAGCTCAGCTACCGCCTCTGGAACGCGTGCGTCGACATCTCCAACACCACCGCCATCCGCTCCTCCTCCTCCGCAACCACCGAAAGCCAGGCCGAACTCCGGCACGTCGCCGCGGACCTCCTCTCAATTGCCGGCGATGTCGCCGGCATTCCCTCTCCGGCGATAAAATCCGCGTCGTTCTACCACAAGACCGGCCAGATATGGCACAGCCTCCGGAAATTCGATCTCGCCGCGAAGTGCTTCGAGCGCGCCACGGATCTGGTCTCGAAGCTCGAAATCAATTCAATCACCGACGCCGGAGAGCGGAAACTGTTGCTGGATCTGAACCTGGCTCGGTCCCGAACCGCGTGGGAGGTTCGGGACCCGAACCTGGCGGTGGCACTGCTGAACCGGAGCAAGAGCTTCCTCTTCGGTGCGTGCGAGCACTACGCGGATCTCGCAAAGCAGTTCATGGCGTTTGGGAAGCGTGTGCTGTCGAGCGGCGGCGACGAGGACGCGAACCGCGGGGCGCTGAAGCTGATGAACGAGGCGCTGGAGTGTTGCGAGAAGGGATTCGGTGCGGCGCGAACACGGGAAGAGAAGGTGGAGATCCGAGTGTTGAGGTGGAAGGTGCTTAGGTTTATCGCGGCGATTCATTTGCAGAAAGAGGAGTTTGAGAGTGTGATTAAGTGTGTGAAGATTTTGAGAGATAGTGCTGATGGCGGTGATGAGCATCCGAGTCTTTCGGTGTTGGCGATGAAGGCGTGGTTAGGGTTGGGGAGGCGTGGGGAGGCGGAGAGGGAGTTGAGGGGGATGGTGATTGACAAAGGGATTCCGGAGGGGGTTTGGGTGTCAGCGGTTGAGGCGTATTTCACGGCGACGGGGACGGCGGGGGCGGAGACGGCGAAGGGGGTGTTCTTGGGGCTGTTGGGAAGGTGTCATGTTAGTGCCGGCTCGGCAGTGAGGGTGGCGCATGGGGGGGTGGGGGGGGGGGGGGAGGGGGGGAGACTGAGGGCTAAGGTGGTTGCTGAGCTTGTGTCGGATGAGAGAGTGGTGGCCCTCTTTGCAGGACAGGATGCTGCTAAGGATAGGGTGGCAATGCATGCTGTTCTGTGGAATTGGTATTGTTTCTTGAACCATTTATTTCCTAATCTGCTAGCTGGTATTTGCCTAATGCAGTGGGGTGTCTTAGATTTGCTATCTGTTTTGTCGTCTTAAATGTTTTCACAAGAAAATATATGTTGAATGTGATTGAATGGTCTACAAGTTATTGTTGGTGGTCAAATTGCAAACTAAGGTTATGTTTGGTTTTTAGTTGGGAGGCAGCAATGTTTGTTAAAAATGTAAAACTGAAAAATCCTTTTGTTTGGTTTTCAGTTATATTCGATATTCGATTGTAAATTGAGCTTTGCTTCAATTCTGCCTTAAAACTCTGTGAAATGGAAGAAAAGGGAGGGTTGCTTTTGCAAATTCAGTTTCCTAAATGAAGTTCATTCAAATTTAAGTTGCAAACTTTAATCCAAAAATACATTGAGTGAGATAGATTTTGTGGTTGGGCTGGCGATTAGGTCTAATGAAAGGGACTAGTCTTTCATAAAGTGGTGAATAAAGATTTGAATTAGTACTTCATTGTAGTTCAAGTGGATTGCCTTGTTGAGTACCTATATCAAACCAAAAAAGGACATAAGCAACTTGTTATTCAATAATTTGATTCATAGATGTGATGCATGGCTAAATTATTATTGATTTTACATGGTTTGCTAGTACAAGATCATGACAATGAGGTTCCATATGGAATGTCTCATTTGACGCTAGAAATTTTAATATATCCAAGGGAAATATTTTGCTGAAAGGAGTCTCCCCATTGCCTTTTCTGTTTGATGGAACAATTTATTAATCCACAGTTGCAGAAACTTGTTCTGATTAATGTCAAGTCACAGAAAGTTAAAGTAAACATATTCTAGTAGGTAACAAGTCATTAATAAGTCACTCTTTGCCACTTTCTCCCTGAATCCTAGCTCTACTGCAAAAGGTAAACCTTCAAATTGAAGAATCCCAAAATATTGTAGAATTAGGTAATAGATCAACTATAAATATGCTTATGCAGTGTTAATGTGTTATGCATTATACTGCAAAAATATACCTTCCCTATGCCAAATGAGTCTGGACAACTAACAACTGCCTAAGAGGCCAACCTCTGTCTTATTTTCGAAATTCACTGACAGAAAATCAATTAACATGAAGTAATATCATTCTCGAAGCCTTAATAACATTTTGTTGACTATACAAAGTTTCTACGCACTTCGGAGTTTCAGGCTTGTGTATCATTTTATGGCCATCTTTATTTTGGAATTTGGATTGGAGCATTTGTAGTGGAGTTAGTAGCACTGTTGTCAGAGCCTGGGACAATCTCTAGTGTATTTCAGGAGTTATTTTTATTTTACCGCTTGCCTCATGCATATTTGCATTTCATAACACTTTGCAATACCTAGGAAATTGTCTCCAAATGAACCTACTGATCCCAATATTTTACTGTGATTTTCAGTGGTGCCGATAATTTTCAATCAAAAGATTATGAGACCAGTGCGGAACTCTTTGAAAAATCAATGCTGTATATTCCATATGATGTAGAGAACAGAATACTTCGAGCAAAGGGCTTTAGAGTTTTGTGTCTCTGCTACCTTGGTCTCCTGCAGCTGGATCGCGCTCAAGAATACATTAATGAGGCTGAAAAGGTATTGTTATCAACAGAGTTTTGAATTCGTTGCTTGAATTTTCAGTCAAATATGAAACATTACCCATGATTTTCCATGTCTGCAGCTTGAGCCTAACATTGTCTGTGCTTTTCTTAAGGTATCATCTTCTCTCTCTTCACGTTTGTTGGTGCTTCTTTATCCGTATGTATACATAAAACATCATACAAATTTATAATGCTATTCCATATAGACGCTTTACATTTGATTTCCTGTGTAATTCTTTAAGCTGGTTACAACTTACAACTAACCCCACTTGCATCGCATTAGAATTACGTTTGCAACAGGAATGTGGCATGAGAACTTACGTTGACATTTCATTTGTTTTAACTCAGTTCAAAATTTATCTCCAAAAGAATGACCACCAAGGTGCTATTAATCAAATTGAAGCGATGACAACATGCCTTGACTTTCAACCAGATTTTCTCTCACTTTCAGCACATGAAGCTGTTGCATGCCATGCTCTACCTATTGCTGTTGCTTCTTTATCAAGTATGCTAAACTTCTATGCTTCAGGAAAGTCCATGCCCACAGCAGAAGTAACAGTTGTGCGCACCTTGCTGACAGTCCTCTCTCAAGAGCCGGGTAACGAACAGCAAGTAATCAAATTCCTAAAACACGCCTATACACGAGCATCGGAGATTGGTCCTGATTGCTTCTTTGGAAAAGAGGAAGTTGGAAGACGGGAACGGAACTGGTTTGCTGTGACTTCATGGAACTTTGGGACAAAAACTGGACAGGATAAGAACTATGAATCATCAGCCGAGTTCTTAAAACTGGCATCAGATTTTTATGCTCTAATTGAGGGGTCTGATAATGAGAACAATGTCATGGTTTGTAAATCGTTAGTGCTTTCTGTATCATCAATGATAGCTTTAGAATTTGAAAGGAAGACTTCGATGTCAGAAACTGAAGTCAAGCAAGCTTTACACGTGTTAGATAGAGCAGGGGAGGTATGAAAATGTTACCACCTTCATTTTGCTTGATGCATTAGTCTTTTAGATTGACATGATGCTTTAAATAGGATGTATCATGCTATAAAACTAATTCCTTTCTAGGTTATATTTTAATTTTGAACTCTGTTGAATATTTTCTTGGTCCCCTTCTTGTGTGGATGCAGATGCTAAAATCAATTTCAGCTAGGAACTCTGTCAACAGTGACCAAATTAATACCATTGAGCCTGAACTTTTTTTCATATACACTTTCTGCTCTTATGATATACAAGGCAGGCTGAATGACTTGGGATCTCAACTTCTCAATGTGAAAAGCTTTGCCAGCTCAAAGGCTTGCAAACCTCACCACCTCCTTCAAATAGGTCTCTCTGCCTCACAGGGACCACGGTTGAATCACGAAGTAGCCTGCTTTGCTTTAAATGAATGCCTCTCATCTTTCCTTTCATCAGCAGCTCCAGATTATCAAAATGTTGCTCTTGTAATGCGCAAGCTTATATCCAATGCCAGCATTCACAAAGGTGATGCAGATGATGATCTTGTATATAGCATGTACAAGCAAGCCTATAGGATAATGGTTGGTTTGAAGGAAGATGAGTATCCGATTGAAGAAGGAAAGTGGCTTGCCATGACTGCATGGAACCGAGCAGCAGTGCCAGTCAGGTTGGGTCAGATTGAAGTGGGGAAGAAATGGATGACTGTGGGCTTAGACATTGCAAAGCATGTCCCAGGAATGGAAGCTTACAAAGCATGCATGGAAGAAGTCCTTGGCAATTTGAAGAAAGAACTTTGATATGCATGAATCTCAAATCCGGTTTCTAGAAACAAAATTCATACATGTACAGGAAAGAAGTTCAGAAATGTGTAGAAAACATATGGGGTTGAATTTTGCATTGGTAATGTTCATACATGTAAGGTTTATAAATGTGTGTATATGTATAAGTGGGACTCCTCAACTAATTTTTTCGTACACATCAAAATGTAGTAGATCCGATGGTAGAATTGATGGCTCTAGAAAACAAGTCGTAGTTTTTTTTTGGTCTACAAAACATGTTATTTCTTTGCTGCCAAAGTTGCATCTATGTTGGTCATTCCAAAAAGAACATGCCACTGAATAAGCCTAAGAAAATTGAGTTTAGTTTATGTGAATCTTAATGTAATTTTAGTTGAATTTCTTTCAAATGTTTCCATTCATTTACCATATTTTGTTGAATTTATTTTCTTATTACTTATTTCACTGGCAGTCTTCAATATTTCGTACCTTCAATCTCCTTTTTGTAGTAATACTGTTAAGGATACTAATTAGACCCAATCTAATACGTATACGCACAAAATACCCATGAAGTGGGGAATTATCGGATAAATTGGTGGCTAAATAGATTTGAATACGGCTATTTACTTATATATTATTTTTTATAAGAATAGATGTAGGTTTAACAACGATTTCAAGAAATTACCATCTTAATCTTACACACTTAATAAAAATATAAAATAGTTTGTTCATCTAATTTTTTTAACTTGTTAACATTTTGAATTGATAATAGTACTACAATAATATATTTACTTATTCATATATATATATATATTATTGTATTAATAACTAAAATAAATAGATACATGCACATTACTCAATATCCAAAATTGGAATCCTTGAATTGAATATTCGCACAATGTTTTTTTATATATAAAATTTTATATATTTGTTATTATTTCAAATATAAAAACCAATTTCATAAAAAATACTGGATATGGAAAGTAATTTTAATTTCAATTGTAAATAAACCAAACCACACATTATAATTTTAACTTCTATATACATACACTGTAAATTATTAATTCCTACGTAAGATTTTATATATATATAATGTTAACTATAACCATAACTACCCCGTTCTCTATCCTTTTCTCAGAAAGCATCACTTAGCTGAGTGTGCAACATTTCTCAGTCATGGATTCTCTGTCTCTTCTTCTCTCCCCTTATCCACTCTCCACCAAAACCCACAAATTCAGCACCTTGAAACCCTTCTCTCATTTCTCAAACCCTAAAATTCCACCTTCTCAACCCCATTCACCCTTTCTTCCTGCACTCCAAATACCTTCTCTTAACACCCTCCAAAACCCATTAACAAAACCTTTCTTCTCATTTACCATGCTCAACCTCTTCACTCCACTTCCCTGCCTCGCTGACGTGGCCTCCGACGACGCCGGCAAAATAAACCTGGAATCGGTGCTGGTTTCCATCGACAACTTCTTCAACCGGTACCCGTTTTTCGTCGCCGGTTGCACCTTTATTTGGCTGGTGGTGATTCCTCTGGCGGAAGAGTACTTGAAGAAGTGCAAGTTCGTGTCGGCGATTGACGCGTTCAGGAAGCTCCGCGATGACCCGAATGCGCAGCTGCTGGACATAAGGGACGAGAAGAACGTGAGGTTTCTGAAGTCGCCGAATTTGAAAATGTTCGAGAAGGAAGTGGCGCAGGTCGAGTTCGCTGAGGATGGGAACGAGGACGAGTTTGTGAAGAAGGTGTTGGGGAGGTTCAAGGACGCGCCTAACACTGTTGTATGTGTTTTGGACAGGTAAATAAAGATAGAGAAAGAGAAAAATGTTTTGCGGCAATTTAAAGCATTGTATTGAAATTGAATCTTATTCGGGTATGATTGAGATGGAGAAAGGAAAGGCTAAACATGTCTTACTTTTTTGTTTCAGTTTGGTAAAATTAATAAGGTTTTAAATATCGGTGGCGTTTGTTGATATCGTGGCAAATCGTGGCCAATGCAGTCCCAATTGCGGTAACGGACAGTTAAAAAACCTTGATGTTGCGACCCAAATGAAGCTCGCAGACCGTTTTTTAGAACTTTGTAAAAAGTTTCACTTTTTCCCTTAAATGTCCCCGTTAGACTAAATTGGTCTTTCTGTTTGCTTTTTTTTTTTTTTTGTAGGAATTGTGTTAATTTTGCCATAACGCTTATCTAATGTGAGATTTCTCACAGACATGTCATTAAGTTGACTTAGTTAGTGTGATAAATTGATAGAACTACTAACTTGGTCTAACGGAGACACTTTAAACTAGATGGAAATTTTGATTCGTGGAAAAGTGAACTAAGTAGAAGAAGAAAAAAATAGAAAGTTGAAATTTGCGTTTTGAAGTTTAGAAAAGTGTCTGATCACTTGTATGATATTCTGGATTGCTAATTTGGCTTATGCTGGAAGGACACTGGTGTTTTCCTATTAAAGTCCCTTCAATTTTAAGAGTTGCTAAGTGGAAGTAATGGGTATGTTTTTATGTGTTTCCTAATTCCTACAATTGGATTATTTGTTTTAACTATGGCTTTTGTTTGGACATTTCACCTATGTGTTTTTTCCTTTACGTTTTACTAAAGATTGGGAAGAAATCTGTTTGTACTTTGTAGTATAACTCCGACTAAGAGCAAAGGAGTCATTGTTAATGAGTAATATAATTTGTTTAAATACTATACATGTCCGCAGAATTCCTCACTTGTTTCTCTTTTGTGTGTAAGGTAGTTTTGACGGTAATTCCATGAAAGTTGCCGAGGTACTGTTCAAGAATGGTTTCAAAGAGGCCTATGCAATCAGAGGTGGAGTTAGAGGCCAGCAAGGTTGGATGGTATGACCATTTTCTTCTCTTTTCTTTTACTAGTTTGTTTAGCAGAATGTCCAGAATGAACATCTGTCTACATTCTATACATGTTTTTCTTCACCTTAGAAAAACCATTTAAATGAATAAATTGGATGTAAGTTGGCATTCTTCATTGTCTTCATCAAAACACCTATGAAGCTATAAAAGATTCTTACCTTTTAGAGTATATAGAAAGATCTAAGCAGGGAATTCAAAAATCAAATTTTGGTAATTCAGTTTTGCACTTCAACTTGATGCCAGCAAAGGAATGTATGTATCTGGTTGCAGAAAATCTATTCAAAGTAAGGTAACAAGGTCTTGATGGTTGCAGGCTATACAGGATTCCCTTTTGCCCCCTTCTGTGCATATAAGGAAAAGGGTAAAAGCTTCAAAGAAACTCAATACAAATGGAAATGGAGCCATCCAGCAAAATGATAGTAACAATAATAGTTCCTTAACCCAACATATATCTTCTGTTGAAAACCAAACAACAGACAATGGTCGTGTGAAAAGCTCCGTAGAGTCCATTTCAGAAGTGAAAACTGGTTCTGTAGCATCCTCCTCTCCTTATCCCAATGTATGTTATCCTCAACTCTCTCATATTGTCTCTTCATGTTCTAACAGTGCATGCTTAACAGTTAAAGTAGGAACCATCAATTAGTTAATGTTGATTGGTGAGTTATGCATCTCAAATTTGTATCCCTTTACTGTTATTCAGCCCATGTGTAAATTAACATGAAATTAGTACTGTAGTGAAAGTGTAGAATTGTATTTGGGTTCACATTGATAATATCAACATTCAGGCCATATTAATCATGCCAAGAGCAGTGCATACAGTTTTCCTTCTTTTTAGAAATTCATTCACAAATATTCACACTTTGGTATGATTTGTTTGTCTTCATATATATCAGGTTGGCTTAAATGCACCATTGGTGCAGGAGCAATTCTTTAGTAATCTACTTATACCATACATATTTGTTTCAGTCTGTTTTGTTTTGAATTTAATGTGTTTTCTGAATGACTAGTTGCCACATGACAAGAATGTGATATTTAGGTTTATTGGACTAGGTTTAGTACTGTGTAAGTAACCCCAGTATAAATAATTTTAAGGATTTGTATTCAGCATCTTTTAGCTGTATCATAGAAATTTCAGATCTAAGAGTTTCTAAACCTTTTACCTCTTGGTTTATTATGTCCATGGTTTTGTTATACTAGTTCATCCTTTGAAAGGAACCCCAATACAATGGTTGGTTGGAGGGAATGGAAATGACCAATGCCCATTCCATCTTTGGTTATATGATTGGAATGAGATTGAACACTCTAAAATTGCAGAAATATAAAAAATAAAAACAAAACAGATTGAAATGAATAACCTAAAAAACAGAATTGATGAAGTTGCTCCCGGTGCCTTGAGGCTAATTGAATAGTGAATACCATGATTGGTAACATCCTAGGAAGTAATTCTCTTGGTGGGCCTTTTCTTGCTCTGGGATTCCAAGCATGCTGTTAGTACCCTGATAAGTAGTAATGATGGAGTAACTTATTGACCTATTCTTATTGCCATTTAAAATGCACCCAAAAAATGATGGAGTTGGTCCTGCACCAGTTATGCTACAACTCATTGGTCTTATGGTACTGGCAGCAACTTTCGCTTATTGTTTGAAGTCATAATTCAAATTTCAGAGTACCCTACCCCAACCATCTTAATTGTGTAAAGATTAACCACATGAATATAAAGAGTTCACAGCCATCTTTGAGCATAAAATAGTTGTGCTCATGACTCATGGGCGTGATATCATTGTTGGAAAGAACGTTGTAATTCTGATGGTTTGATATCTCAATTATAGCAACCTTGTTGGATATAAAAAGAAAAGAAAGGAATCATTTGCGTGCTATTAATCTGTTTATTTACTTTTCTTTTTATTCTGATGCAAGTTCACAACAACCTGAAAGCTTCAGAAGTTTAGGACTCACGGCATGTGTAGTTAACAGTTATGCAGTGTCTTTAAATAATGAGAAATCATACGTCTAGAATCTTGATAGTAATTTTATCATAAGCAATCATATGCATAGAACTTTTTGTATCTAAATTGGTGTCATTATGTAAATTTAAGAATGAACTAGATTAGCTGACTTCGGATAGAGATGGCCATTGGAGTATGTAGATTGGTTCCGATAATAGTGGTTCCCAACTTTGTCAGTTCGTTTGTGTTTTCTTTTATATATGCCCAATATTCTAAAATTATGGAAAATGACTATAAACATCTTTATAAATTTGATTGATTTTATTTTAAGATATCTGCTTGCATGATTTGAAAACATGAAACAGAACCACAATGAGCATCCATGTTTGTGCAGTGTGCATCGCACTGCTTTCTTACAATTTATATTTTGGAATCCCGTCCTCTGATAAAATGAGAATTCTCACCATTTTTTACTTTATTTCTTTGCAGTACCCGGATTTGAAGCCACCATCATCTCCAACTCCGTCAAAGCCACAATAGTTTTGTTTGTTATACCATACTCAGCTGACATCTGTTTCGCCGAAATGATTTCTGTAAAGACAGAAATACAATTTGGTGACTGTGAAATCGTTTATTTCTAAACTTACAATTATTCTTTTTCAACCTATTTGTTGAGTTTTAGAGTGTAACGCACGCAGTACAAACAGAATCAATCTAGATGTTTAGTATTCTATACTCTTAAACAAAATCTTAGCAACAATGAGAAGTGAATTAGTGGAGCAATTGATAGGTCTTAGGAGATTGGCATAAAAAAATGTGAAGAAAAATGAAGGTAATTATTAAAGCCATTAAATGTTGCCCTATGTAAGAATACAAATAAAAGATGGTGGGCATTCATAATATATATAAACTAGTATATAAAAAACAGTTTATGGGATTAATTTTTTCTTATTCTAATTTCACTCACAATTGATACAACTGCAGTTTTGTTTTTTACTCAATTGCAACTCTATTTTTAATGTGTTCATATGGATATTAGGTAATCATATACTGTATTTTATGTATTAATTGTAATTTGAATAACAATTTTATTAAATAAAATGAGATTTTCAATTTTAAGTCATTTATAAATTAATTTGAAACAATAATAATTTCGAAACGATGCACTTTCTATTACTGTTATGGTGAAGGATAAAGAAGCCCTATAGTGCTCTAAAGCTCTATTTTGCATCTTCAGAGGGTTGTGATCCTAGTCGTTGATGCAAGATGTTAGCCCAAAGGGGCAGTAATCCATAGGGCTGAGATGCGAGCTCAAAAGACTGTAAATCAACAGAAGTTAGGTTGGCTTGATGGTCGAAAGAAAAATGAAAAAATAATAATTTATGGGTTCAAATTCTTCTCATTAACTTTTTTAACAAAAAAAAACTAAAATAATATTGACATAAATTTTTCAAACCAACAATGTGAGCTGAGATTCTATTTCTACTTCAAAGGGCTATGATTTGGGTTGTTGATTTACAATGTTAAGCTTGAAGAATTGTAATCAACAATGTGGGCAGTGATGTTAGTCAAAGATTTTCCCGCAGAAGATGTAGATTATATAAGCTAGATTTTGTACAAGAGGTTAGGTGATCCTAGTACTGCTACTATCATTGCTCCAAATCCAATGCTTTATACCCATTTCTTCCATGCTTCAATGTGAGTAGACTCAAGCCTTTAAATATTGGAAAGGTAGGTACATATAAAAAGCACCCAACCATTCCTCTATGTCCTTATCTTTATAGGACGAGGCAATTTTCAACAGTGGGAGGTCGTAAGATCTAATAATTATGAAAATCTTTCTACCCTTCATAGTATTTAAAGCTTCGAGAAAAAGAATGATTATAAGGTTATTGGGCTCACATTATGGGTGGAGGGAGGAGGGTAATACAAGAATGAGGTATGTTTATGGCTACCCCACAAATTAAAAAAAATACAATAATATACATATATTTTATTTAAATGCTTTCTAAAAAGATGTTAGCATATTAGTTTTTTATGACTTTTTTTTACATTCCACTTCTAATAAAACATAAAATATCCTACTTTTAATTTGTATTTTATAGTAATCATTTGGTTAGCTCCACCCTGCTTCACACGAGGCTGAACCAAATCAATAATTTCATTTAAATCTTGAAACAGTGATAGTCAAGAGAGTTGGACTATTATAAACTCGCGTGGCATGCAAATTTAAAAATTCATTATCAAAATTTTAATTTCCTGAGACCAAGAATGAACATGAGAGAGAGAAAAAAAATGTAAAACACATCCTTATTTTAAAAAGACACAACTTTTCACCGCACTACTCTAGGGATTTTTGCTACCATGTCTTTATCATGGTTAATTTTCGTTAATGAACACAATTGAACATCTTTCACCGGACTTTAAGGAGGATAGTATATTTTTGGCTTTCTTCGTTTGTCTTTTGTCAAACTAAAAAGTGCTCCCATTTATTCTTTTTAAGTATAGTAAGGAAATTTAATTCATGCGCGGCGTCAAAGTAATACCGAAAGTCTATTTTTCGAGAAATGAGAAAAGGGAAACCAAAACAAATTACAATTTGAGACACAATCAAACATTTGATTTCTTAAGATAATCCCTGCATCAGCATTATATTAAGTGAGTGTCTTAAAGGTAACATCAAGGGTTTCATGAAACGATTATCATCATAATATAATCTCCAAAGATGAAAAGCATATATGCGCTGAAAAGAGTGATTTATTTCATTGTTGCCCAGAGTTTAAGACCAGCTAGCAAAGTAGAGCAAGCAACTTGTTCTTACTCAATTCTAAGAAGAAAAAAAGATATATATACTTTTACTTCATAAAACTTCATTTGTATTTAGTTAATCTTCATTTTTTTTAAATGAACATTAAAAAAAATCGAGACCAAGGCTCCTCCTAAGTCATACTGTACACTACCTAGCTTTTGACATCATCTTAGTACTATTGTTTGCATTTTTCAACTGAATAGTCTATCGGTTTGACTATTAGCTAATGGTACGAACTGTAAATATAATGATTTATCTTTGTCATGGAATTGTTGAAGAAAGACTATGTTACTAATGCAGTAATGCAGGTTCTCAGATAAATTAATAGCTAATAGATAATTAGTATATTAATAGTATTGTTTTTATTGTCATGTTATTATTTTTTACAATATTTTAAATTTATATGATTCTTGACCTATTTAAGTTTTGTAGTATATTATAATTTTTATTCATGTATTATAGAACATATATTTATTACTACTAAATAAACAAATTTATATATATTATTAGTATTTATAATATTATTGACTAATTAGTACTACTAATATTGCTAGTAAATTTATAGATAAATTAATAATTTAATAAATATAAATTTGATATAATTTAATATACTTTTACAGAAATATAATATATATATATATATATATATATATATATATATATATTAGTGACTAAAATATGTAAATAGACGCTCAATATTTATATTATATATTTCTGTTAGCCTTCTTCTAATATATTTATATTTACTAAATTATTAATTTATCTATTAATATACTAATATTAATAATATTATTATATTAATTTATCAATAATATTATCAATACTAACAATATATACTTCATTTATCCCATAATAAATATCGTCTTGGATTTCTTTACACAAACAAAAATTAATAAATAAATATAAAAGAATAATAATTTTATAAAATTAATCTTATTATTAATATTACAATAAATAATTAAAATAACACTTATTTTAAGACTTAATTTTCTTTTTACACACATTAATGGATAGATGGAGTATACTAATATACATAAAGTTTGATTCTTAAGGTTAAAATTAAAAATGTGATTTAATCTTTATTATAAGTTTTAATTTAAAGTATTCTTACATTAATTATTTTTTTTTGCTTATATCCTCTTAATTAAAGTCAGTTTTAGAATGATATATATGACACTGAGATAAACATAGCCTACTAATTTTTATTAATTTTACTCACATGCATAGTATTAGAAAGAAAAAAATATCAATTGATGATTTGTCCTATACAGAGTTAGTAGTATATAGTAAATTAATTACAACATTAGCATTAAATGATGTATTTATTTACATTGATGATACATATTTTATAGTAGTATTTATTTGCATTCATTTTCTTTGTTTCTTATGACTATTATATTTTTTTTACATGAACGTTGAACCATTATGAGACATAGACTTTCAACATCATTCATTTATGATGCTTACACCCTTTTGAATGCAGTACATGGTATTAAATATTTATTTTACATTCACAAAATATTTATAATTTTATTATATTTAATCAATAGATGTTATTATTAGAGTTAGTATGAATGTAAGTCTCATCAAAGTAAACACAATTATTCAAGTCAAAGTTAATATACTATACACTTTAACTTTAAGACCTATGTTTTCTTAAAATAGAAACTATAAGACCTAAGTTTCAAAGAAAATTTTAATAATTATGTAATTTATTTTAAATTGTAATTAAATATACACTTACTAAAAAGAAAATATGTTTTCAGGAAAAAAAAGAAAATATGTACATTATTTTATTTAAATTGGTGGTAGGGGAACAAACTAAAAGTAATAATGAGATGAATATATTACATAATTTAAGGAGAAAAAGAAAGAGAGCGTGTCTAAAATTTTTACAATCAATGATGCAATTTTCACATTAGCCACAATTAAGGAATTTCAAAGTATCCTACTTTTACTATCATATATTATTGAAAAATAATATCCATCTAAGCTAAATATAATACACATTCAGCTCTAATTATTATGTAATTCCAATATGACTGTTTCACTTAAACATATGTGGAATTTCAAAAATAAATGCAGGATAGAATATATATAAAGAAGGATTGGAAATTTTAACACTCAAGAATATGTGGTATGATTTTTTAATACTTTAAAATTTATTAGATTTTCAAACCATTGCTTATAATTTAAAGAAGGATTGGCAATTTTAATACCCAAGAATATTAATCCTGCATTAAAAATAATGTGGAATGGAACAAGCCTCATTATTTTATGAATACATAAAAATGGCCATTTATGTAAGACCAATTTGATGTCATGTTACAATACTATGGACAAGTTTAATATAAAAAAAAATACTGTAAAATAAAAGACCATTTTAATATATTTACATATTAAAAGACCAAACCTTGAGTACCTAATGTTAACTAAGTAGTTAATTAGATAGAATTATTTAAGACATGCCACCTACACTGAGTAACATTTAAGTACATTTCGTATTTTTAATGTGACCCACTACTAAACATTCACTTTAAAAGCAACTCAATCTCAAGATTAAAAAAACAACTGTTTTCATTGTCCACATACTAAAAGCAACAGATATGATGATAATGTTGAATGTTCTATACCAAATACATCTATAAAAAATCTTCATCAATGTCGCATATTATATTGTTGTTCCAAGTACTAGTACCAATTAACCAAGAATGTCAAAAGTTAAAAAGGAAAGGAAAAAAAAGACAAGAGAAAGGAGAGACAATGATTGGGTTGTAGTGGCATGGCATGCACTTAAATCAAACACCCCAACAGAGAGAAGAAGTTGCATAGGCCCTGGAACAGTGCAAATGTGGAACCTTGAAGTAGTGAAACAGAACGACCAAGAGAATCTTAGCTGTATGCAACACAAAACCACCTAAATTCACTCTCACTCTCACTCTAAATCACTTCCTTCTCTGCAACAAAAGTCCCCACCCACTGCCATTACTACTTACCTCACTCCCTCACTCTCAAACCCTCATTCCCTCACTCACTTCACACAACAATGCAAACCTTCTTCTTGTACCTTTTCCTTTTCTTCTTGTTATGTGCACTTCACCAACTAGCCTCATCCCAACCCTTCTTCCTCAATAGAAGGATCCTCCATGAACCCTTTGTTCCTTTAACCACTCTTCCACCTTCTGAAGCACCAAAACCACAACCTTCTCCTTCAAGCCAAAAACAAAAACCAAAACCAAAATATCCATCATCCACCATTCCCACAACCTCTACCACTACCACAACAATACCAACACCAACTACAACTACAACACAATCACCATTTTTCCCATTATACCCTTCTTCCCCACCACCTCCTTCTCCAATCACCTTTGCCTCCTTCCCTGCCAACATTTCCTCTCTCATTCTTCCTCACTCCCCCAAACCCAATTCTTCCTCCAACAAACTCCTCCCCGTCGCTTTCTCCGCCGTCGCCGCCGCGGTCCTTGCTATAATCATCTCTGCCGTCGTCTGTTACCGACGTCGCGGGAACCCTCCCCTCGCCGCTGACGGCAAACTTATCCGATCCGACACCGACCTCCGCCTGCTCCGGCGCAATGCCGAAACCGCCGTTGAAACTCGCAAGCTCCGGCACACGTCTTCCACCAGCTCCGAGTTTCTCTACCTCGGAACTGTAGTTAATTCGCACGTAATTGAAGATGGCGCCGACGTCTCCGACGCCGGCGGAGACCGGAAAATGGAATCGCCGGAGCTCCGGCCGCTTCCGCCGCTCGCGCGACAAGCTTCCTTGCCGCTGCCGACGTGCGACGAGGCGGGGTTCACCACCGCGGAGGAGGAGGAGGACGATGAGGAGTTTTACTCGCCGAGAGGCTCGTCGTTGGGAGGCTCCGGCGGAACCGGATCGCCTTCCCGGCGAATTTTCGCCACCGGAGGAAGAAGCGGGATCTCTAGTTCGTGTCCTTCCTCTTCTTCCGCCTCGCCGGAAAGGTCTCAATCTATCGCGAACTGGCCGCCGGCTAGTTCGAGTTTCCGGAGAACCCAGCCAAAGTCGCCGGAAAATTACAACCACCAACACGTGCAATCTTCTCCTTCGTTGTGCTCAACACCAGATAAGGTTTTCACTAAACGTAATTCAAATGAAGCATTAAGTGCATGTTCACATGCACATGCAGCAACATCATCATTACATGAAGGAACAATGGAGAAAAGCGAAGATGCATTATCATCATCATCACCACCACCACCGCCACAGAGACTATCTAATGCTTCTTCGTCTTCGGCATTTTCTCTTCCATCTTCGCTGGAGAAGGTGACACGTAATCACACTTTCGATCAGTCTCCAAGAATGTCGAGTGTCTCCGACGGGCTAATATTACCGGGTTTGTCATCAGCGCCTTTGTCACCCGCCCTATTGTCATCACCGGAAACCGAAAGGGGAACATTTAATGGATTAAGAACAGGTTCTTTTGGTGCGGCTGCGCCGCAGAGGAAACACTGGAATATTCCCGAGCTGTCACTAACACCACCCTTTGATGAAATTGGAACGGTTCCGGCTCCGGCTCCAGCTCCTCCACCTTTTCCACAGAGGAAGCACTGGGAGATTCCGGGCTCTGCTCCGCCACCGCCGCCACCATTGCCACGGCAAAGGAAGCAGTGGGGAGTGCCAGCGCCGGCACCGGGCCCGTCGACACCGGTGTCAAGGCCGCCAGACTTGGTGCCTCCTTCGAGGTCTTTTGTGTTGCAAAACCAAGGAATCAATGTTGAGTTGCCGGCGAGTTTGGGGGAAATTGAAGAGATTAGTAAACCAAAATTGAAGCCCCTGCATTGGGACAAAGTGAGAACGACCTCTGATCGTGAAATGGTGTGGGATCAGATGAAGTCCAGCTCGTTTAAGTAAGATTCCAACTCTAATGTATATTAGCTTTTTAGCCTTTTAGATATCAATTTGGTATTCTCCTGAAATTGGATGTACATATTTGAATGATTATATTTCATGATGGAATCTTTTTTCTTGATTTCTTTGCCTCATTTTGTGGATGGTGCAACTGGTGTTCTTGAATTAAGTACATTGAATTGGTTGGCTGCAGATTGAATGAGAAAATGATTGAAACGTTGTTTGTAGTGAACACATCAAACCCAAAACCCAAGGACGCAACTACAAACTCAGTTTTTCACCTGCCAAATCAGGAGGAAAGAATACTTGATCCTAAAAAGTCTCAGAATATTTCGATCTTGCTGAAAGCACTTAATGTCACTATAGAAGAAGTGTGTGAAGCACTTTTAGAAGGTATGTTTTCTCATTCCCTCCTGAAGTTGTGACAATTTTCTGTAGCTTTTTTGGTAGGCTGATAGCTATTGATTGATGTATTGGGCCTGTAATTAAAATACCCCTTCTACACCTTGGGGAATTATTTAGGGAAGAGAAGTATTTCAGTAGTCAACTCATTGTTAAGAACTTTTGACAGCCTCTTTTTCTTTATACTGGAAAGAACTTATGTACGTCACAATGTTAGAATCAACTGATAAGATTCGTCATAGTAAAAATAGACAACAGCAGGATTAGTTTGCATTAGTTTGGCAATATCCTTTTCCATTTGCAGTTGTTGCATTGTAGAAATTAGGTGCGTTTATTTCTTTAGAGAAAAGTTATTATGTTTCTTATATGCAAGTGTGAATAAAATTGTATAGTGATAATTATCTGTGATCATTACATACCGCTTGAAGCTAGTGGAAAATTTTGTTAACTTGCTGGTTTATTTCAGAGTAGTACTGATGACACAGCAAATTCAATTTACCTTTCTATAGGAAGTACTGATACACTTGGAACAGAATTACTTGAAAGCTTATTAAGAATGGCACCAAGCAAGGAAGAAGAACGTAAGTTGAAGGAGCATAAAGATGACTCACCAACAAAGCTTGGTCTGGCTGAAATTTTTTTGAAGGCAGTGCTTGATGTACCTTTCGCATTTAAAAGAATTGAAGCAATGCTTTACATAGCCAATTTTGAGTCCGAAGTGGAGTATCTTAGGACATCCTTTCAAACTCTAGAGGTAATCAGTCATACTCATACCGGTTTATATTCATTTCTCGAGGATTATTCTGGCTAGTGTCACGGTGATAAATAGATGTTCTGAAGGCTTCTAGGATAATCTTGTTGAAACTTTGAATGTTATAAACATGAATAGCTATTTTTTTTTTTCTTAAAAAAATATTTGGTAGGAACTAGAAAGTTGTTTTTTTTCAGTTGTGAGGAATTATTGAATGCTTGGAGTGAACTTTTAGTTTCTGATATTTTTAGCTTAGACCTATTAAATTTATTGAAACGGTATGGTCTAGGGTGTAAGGCCATTTCAATTCCTGTTATGCTTATGTAGTGTAATTCTTCAACAATTACTCACATTTTAAACGTCAATAGCAGCAGAATATAGTCTTGTCTCTTCCCTGCTTCTCTCTTATTCTTGTGCTATGTCATTATAGTTTTCCCATAAGAGGTAAAAAAGGATCCAGTTATGTTACTTATGTACTTCTCAGGCAAGTTTACCTTGCATGTCATGACTATAGTTTCTTAATCTTTTGATTGGTGATTTTGCAGGCTGCCTGTGAAGAGCTGCGACATTGTAGAATGTTCCTGAAGCTTTTGGAGGCTGTACTTAAAACTGGGAACCGCATGAATGTGGGGACCAACCGCGGGGATGCAGAGGCATTCAAACTTGATACTCTTCTCAAGCTGGCCGATGTAAAAGGCGCAGATGGCAAAACCACTCTACTGCATTTTGTCGTAACGGAAATTATTCGTACTGAAGGTGCTCGTCTCTCCGGAACTAATCAAACTCCAAGCTCTACTTTGAGTGAAGATGCCAAGGGTAGGAGGCTTGGCCTACAATTTGTATCGAGCCTGAGTTCTGAGCTAGCAAGTGTGAAGAAGGCTGCTGTTATGGATTCTGACGTTCTCAGCAGTGATGTCTTAAAACTTTCCAAAGGAATTGCAAGCATAGCAGAGGTTGTGCAATTAAACCAAACCATGGCATCAGATGAAAGCAGTCAGAAATTCACAGAATCAATGAACAAATTCATCAGAACGGCTGAGGAGGAAATTCCAAAAATTCAAGCCCAAGAAAGTGTTACTTCCACCCTTGTGAAGGAGATTACAGAGTATTTTCATGGGAACTTGACAAAGGAAGAAGCTCATCCATTTAGAATCTTCTTGGTTGTAAGAGACTTCCTAGCAGTTCTTGATCGGGTCTGCAAAGAAGTTGGAATGATAAATGAGAGAACTATGGTTAGTTCAGCTCATAAATTCCCTGTGCCAGTTAACCCTATGCTTCCACAACCCCTTCATGGGTTACATGAGAGGCAACAGCATAATAACTCTTCAGATGATGATAGTTCTTCTTCATCACCATAGCTATGTCACTCATGAAAGTGTCTTTTTGGCTGCATCTTCTCCCCACAACCTGGAACCAGGTATTTTTTATTGGTCAGAGCCTACATGGTCTGGTCAAAATTGTTGTAATTTTTTCTCTCGTTAAATTTGTAAAAATCCTTGTAAAAGATTTCAGTTTATGTAGATTATATATATAGAGTAAAATATTTTCTTTGGGGGAAAAAGCCTGGATATGTACGATAAGGTTGTTGTAACTTGTAAGCATGTAGAAAGCTTTTCAATTATTTCCAACAAAAAAAAAAGGCTTTTTAGTTAGAGCTAGCCTTTGCTTGCAATTGAAATTATCCTACAATCGGAATTTAAGGTTTTGCGTAAAGAATTTTAAAAAAGAGTCGTTCTGTATAAAACCTTGCTTCATCTTTTGTTACTTTTCAAAAACTTTATGATAAGAATAAGTGAACATTTCTTCCAATTAAGTTGAATTATACAGACATCTAATCTGAATAAGGTTGGGTGAAACTAAATTGAAATCTGAATAAGGTTGGGTGAAACTAAATTGAGATGGGTCAGTTTTAGACTCCATTTTGGTTTCTGCGTGTGGAGGGATCCTTCAGGAAAAAAATTTACATGTTTTATATATACATTTTCTTTGGATTGAGATTTATTATGGCAACGGCAACTCGAATTATAATACATTTATTTAAAGTTGGCAAATATTTTTTTAATTTTTCTTTTGCAAGAGATTAAAGAAAAGTTATAATACTATAATGATGACAAATCAATATGAATATTAATTATTAACTATATCAAGAAATATATAAATATATTTAACTTAATATATATTGTCATATCCATATCCATATTCTAATTTTTTTAGAATTATATTTGTTTATTATATTATATCTAATATCTGGAGACCACTAAAGGAAACTTTAGTATTTATAATGATCTTATTCATCAATTCGAACAAGATTGTCTTATGGTAAAAATACAGTTGTTTTAAAAAAAATAATACCCAATACCGGTAGGACGTAGTCCAAAACATGGAATTTTCTTCTGATGCCAGATTCCATGACACATGACACTTGACAGCTATTAGAATTCTTATTGCTTGATATAGTGGTAGTAAAATAGTAATTCTGATCCTTGCCCAACCTTCATGGGATCAGGAATATGCTTCATATGGATTGATGGCAGAATATTGGCTCAGCCTTTGCTGGTCTTCTTGTCTGTAATTGTGTGCCTTACTTTTATCACTGTTGCATTTGATGTTGATGTGGCAAACAGAACACTTATGGATAGAGGTGTGTTTGTTTTTCCAATTTAAATCACGTTTAAGGAAACTTAACTATTTTTCAAGATAAAACGTACAAGGAAGTGATATTGTAGAGTTTTAACTGAAACACACACTCACAGTAGGTGCTGGAAAATTGGTTTCCAGTTGTGTGACAAAGAAGATATAAAGGCTCATCTTAAAATATGATGAGTCTTATACGCAATCTACCCATTTGTTGCTTTTGATATAAACTCAGGCTTGCTTCTAAGATAGGTTGCAAAATTAATTTTAGGAAAATCTAAACATAATACAAAACTAAGTTTTGAATTTCAAAAATATTTTTGAAATCTCCAAACATACCCTATGTTATATTTGAGGCATGTAAGCACGTAAGTTAAATATAAAAGATTCCATTTCAAAATACAAGAAATGTATTATCTCCTTCCATATTTTTAAATGTTTTATATTCTTCTTAATTTCAAAACTATTGATGTTTTAGAATTTTAAAACCTAATTCATATTTTTCTCTCTCAAAGAAATCCTTATTTAATATCCCACAATTAGTGGTGCAAACATTAAAGATTAAGATATATTACATAAGAACATTTTAGTCCATATATAATAATATTTTATTCCTAAAAAAACAATATTTTATTTCTATTAAATATTTCTTAATCTATTTGAGGGTGAACTCTGGCACAGCAGTAAAGTTGTGTCTTGATGATCTGTTAGTCATGGGTTCAAATCTAGAAACAGTCTCTTTGCATATGCAAGGGTAAGGGCAATGAGGTTACATGATTTTTTTTTATTTCTTAATCTATTTGCATAAATGCTATTCTCTGTTAATTTTTTTTAATTAAAAGACAAATTCCATGTCTTATTCATTATTAAATTTGCAGCACCTGATGCCACGAATGCTGCACATAGTGTAGGCAAATAACAAATCACACAGCAAAATAGTGCACTTTGTCTTTTAGTTAACAAACTAGACACCTACTATAGAGAGAGGAAGTTGAACTAAGGTACATGTAAAACTATCTGAACAAGGCTTCTAAGTTCTAAGTAATAGTAATATAATATCACTAGCTTTATATGCCACAAGTAACAGACGTAGCAATCCACTATAGCCATCATTGAATGTACAGAATTCATTGTAAACTTTCTTTCATTGGCTTACCTACGTTTTTTCTCATACAACTTGCACAGCAGGTGCCTACTAGATTCAGGTTCATATACTTGTATAAGCACCAGTTGCCTTCTATCAAGTCCAATGATGCTAGACATACAAGGCACACTAGTTCCCTCTTAAAATTGGGTAGAAAAATTTATTATATAAGAGAGCTAATCTTTGAACTTCTGCTCACATAATTAGTGGTGAATATTTTAAATACTTTATCAGCTAATTGATGTTTTTCTTCTTATGCTCTGAAGAATTCATTCAAGTTGTCAGCATCTATGCGCTCTAATATACGCCGTGCTTCTTCCTCCGTTGCTGGTACTACATTGCGAAGTTTAAATCCATTTTTCATTGCCTTGGCTTCTGGACGGACAGTGAAAGAGAAGTGGAAAGTATTTGATACCTGTACTCATATAAAAAGAACAGAACAGACAAAGCTGATTACAATCTTCAATAACTTGGAAGTTGCAAAAAGAAAAAGAGCAACTGAGTAATGGTTATGTATTGTCTAAAGTGCAGGTCAGTAAAAAGACTAACCTCACTAGTACGCAGCTCCGGTCGTGTAACATGAGCAACAACTTCAACATTGATAAGTGGCTGATCTGGATCGTGAACCTCCGTGTACAGAACACAAGATTTGAGACGCAAAAAGTCCCCTACATCAACCTGTTCAAGGATTCATTCTATGACAAATAAGACTGGCCAATTGTTTGTTTTCATTATTTTTGTCCTTTTGAAACATTATAATGATTATATAGGTAAAACAAGTTTGAACTGGGGGATGCGTTCCAGGGAATAGAAGAGCAGAAATGCATTTGCAGGATAATAATGTTTGAAAAATTGTAAGCACACATAAGGTCCTAGAACCACTCACAACATCACAAAATTAAATGTTGTATTTCACCCTGAAAAACACAGTCTTAACTGTAATACTTCCCTCCACAGATATAAAACACAAATGAAACAGAAATTACTCTAGATTTTGATTTCAATTCAAACAATTTGAAACTCCTGTATCATATTTTTTTGCAAGTAACTGTAGTTGAAGCATATAGAATCATGTATCAGTCAAATTTTGATAATTTTAAAAGAATGGAGAAAATACTCACAGGTCTTAAGAAATCAACATGATCAACTTCTAGAAAGCAAGGAACTAATCCAGCAAAGGCATATGCTGTTGAGAAAGCCAATTCAAATGCACGATGCATCAAGAAACCTCCAAATATTCGACCATGGATGTTCCTTTGCTGTGGCTGGCATATTAAGGCATTCTCAAGGCTGGTATCCTTTAGAAGAATGCTGTCTCGGTCAGCTAAAGCTGGCATGTCACAGAAGATTCTTCCTTCAGCCAATAGGGCCCAAAGCCTATTTTTCTCCCCATTCTCAAAGTCCCTCTTTTCCCCTCCTCTTTTCCTTTTTCTCAAATTACTTCTTGCCTCAGCTTGTTCAAACATAAGTTTTTCATGAGCAGTTTCTGGTGAAAGTCGATTCACCGGAGAAGCTTTCCCAGTTTTTGAGTCCCGAGCAACAAATATGAAGTTGGCTGTCAGTGCTACTGAGTCTGAATCATTGCCCTCTGCACATATTTTGATGATGTATAAGTTGTAGAACAATATAAAAAAGAAAATAATGGGTATCAAAGGAAATTGTAGAGGAAATAAAAAAATAAAAAAAGATTATTCTATTATGAAGGTTTGTATAATTGTTACGTGGAGGATGCAATGAGAAACTTCTTTGGGTCTATGCAACATGATGAACACTGCTAGTGTTATGAATAAACCATCAATTACTCAAATTGTCAAGAGATTTGTAAGCCCTAATAAATGTACCTTCATTGGACTGAGTAACCTCCAGTTGAATCTCTATTGAGGAGTGCCCAACCCATATAACAGAACCAACTATCTTGAGATCAATGTCAACACTAATTGGCTTCTTTAGTACAATCTTATCAACCGAAGCAGTGACTACTATAAGTGGCCTTGTTGTGCTAGCTTCATCAGAACAATGCTATTCCACAAACAAACAGCACATAGCACAGTCAAACAATAGGTATATGAAATCGTGATTAAATAGAGACATTTTGCTCCAAATAAAATAGCAGAAGCAAGCTAGTCAAGTGCCCCATCGACCCACTCAACTCAAACAACGCCCAAAAGTCTATTTACTACATATAAATGCCCAGTTCAGTTTCCCAAATTTAAATTAATGTTCATGTGAAAACTTCCTGAATACAAACAAGTATCAAACTACATTTGACCTAACATAACAAACAAGTCATTCATTCACCACAAAATGCCAATCATCAAAGTACAACCTAGTTTGAACTTCAAAACTCAACCTTACATCACCATTTACAATTTTACACGACACTCAATCTCATAGTCATATACAAACAATACCCAGATACTCAATTCCCTCAACAATTTTTTTTTTTTGCACGGTCCTTCGATCATGTATCTCGCTATAGAACAAGTTTTAAGTTTGTCGACTTTTATAGTAACTCTTGAATCATGAATTTTGATTAGTTATCAATGTAAAAAATTTTATATTGACAATGAATGAAATTAAACTCTACCCACAAAAAGCTAAAAAATTCAGAAAAAAATAATATAAAAAAATGAGACCACAAATGGCAGTCAGTTTGAAGTTCAACCCCATCATCATTTACATCCCCACTTGACCCTCTAATCACAAAACAAGCAATACCCACATAACAAATCCCCATAAAAACACCTAAAAACAAAAAACAAAAATTGAAACTTTAAGATGGTACCTTGACAGAAATAGTTCCAGCGAGGGCATCAAGATCTTCGAGCAACTTCCCGATTCGAACCTCATTCCAGGGATCCCTATACTGTTCTCTGAGCACGAAATCAGAGGAGAAGTTGTACAAGATGCTGGTCCTGCTCTGCGAGGGGGTTCTCGTGAGCAATTCACTCTGCGGAGGAGCGTCCCTGGGAGGGTCCAGAAGCCTCTCGAAAATATTGCTCCGAGCTTCCCATAAGGCGGTGGTCACCGGAGAATGGTACATCCCAGGCCACAGGGCGATGGGTTTCCGGTCGCCGGATCCGTCCGCCGGCGGAGGATTGTGCAACGGCGCGGTGGCGGTTGCGAAGGTGGAAGCGACGGGGATTGTTCCATTCACGGCAATTGTGTTGTTGGAAGGAGAGGAATTCAAATCCATTGGGTTGTTTTTTTAGTCTTAGGAGATTCCTTCTTCAACTTTTCTCTACTTCTGCAGGAAGAAATACAATCTTATTGGTGGTTGTTGGTTAGTAACAATATTAATGTTTTAAGAAATATTGGTAATAGTTAATTTTTCCTTTTAAAAAACAGTAATAGTTAATTTTTTTAGAGTATTTTTAAAACATTGGTAAGATATGTCAGGTATGTTTAGTTGGAACTGCTTTGCTAGTAAAGAGAAAATGCGAAAGTAGAAGTACAAAAAATTAATGATACGTAAAAACAGATATCAAAATTAATAATAGAACTGGCGAATGGTGCAATGTGTGCCACAAATTTGGAAAGAAGAGGTCCACAACATTTACACTAGGGGACCCAAAGCGTGGTATTTCTTTCCTATTTTTTTAAGAATTTAATTATATATTATCATATATTATATAGTAATTTGATTAACTCTTAATAATGTTATTAAAATATATCCTTAACATGATTTCTCATTGATCTCGAATGTATACAAATTAAACTTTCTTTTACTAAGCTGGTTTTTTTAATATACTTACTAAGCAGTGTTTTTCTCCCTCCTAACTAAGTATATTAAAAAAACAGCTTACTAAAAGAAATGGGTGAGAACAATATATTACCATTTTCAAGATTTCGTTGTTATCCTCTATTTTCATTCGACATAGGTATATTAAAAAACAGCTTACTAAGCAGTGTTTTTCTCCCTCCTAACTAAGTATAAATATGTTATCCGTTGAAAATGAGTGAGATCTACTACACTTTTATTAAAATATAAGTTTTAAGTTCGAGTTATTTATAGTTAATGTAATTTTTAGAATTTAATTTTCATTATTTTTAAATAAAAATATTTTACTATATTAATTATTGAAAATTACTCAAGTTATAATTTTTAAATAGTTATATATTTTTGAAGAAAATTTTTATTGTTTATAATAGTTTTTATTTAAGTTGAGTAACATTGTATTTAATGAAAAATATTTGATGTGATTGATTGATTCATTTGGGTCATTTTTACATTTTTTTTAAATGAGTCTGTTTCAAAACTAATTATTAGCATGGATCATCTATCGTAGTGCGATTTTACATTTTTTATATTTTATTTATTTTAAAATAACTTTTAATTTTCTGTATACACACAATCAAAACAATGACCAGGTTGAATTGGTTCAATTTTTTTTTTTAAAAACAAAAAGAAATTTTATTAAAGTCCAACTAAGCTGGTACAAGATGTACCAGCTTGGAACTAAACAAATGTAGAATAAAAGTAAATAGCTACACAAACCCATACCCCCACACCAGAAAATCCATAACCCCTCAAACCCCCTATGACAGCAATGATAGTATGATACTACAAAGATCAGTAGCCCAATATAGAAAAAAAACCTGCCCGCATAAGCATAGGGACTAAAGCAACAAATATACATAATTATTATTCATATATACAGGCCTCTGGAATTGAACCTTTCCTTGATGTCTTTGCAAAGCAGTCCCTGGGATTAGCAAACCACTCCGCAATAGAGTAAGAAAAACCAGCCTTTCGAAACCGTAGCCATTTCCAAGCCAGTAACTTCGCTTTCTCCAAAAATCTACTGCTTTCATTGCTTGTCCTCTAAAAATGTAAAGCATTTCTCGATAACCAAATTTATATTATTGAATGCAAATTTAACAATTATTATATATATATATATATATATATTACGTATGCAACATATATTTGTACTATGCAAGTTTGTAAATTAATACATTCTCTTTCAATTAAAGGGCAAATAAATACTATACTAGTTTTAGAGCAGAAGCAAATATATATGATAATCGATGTAATCCAGTGACATAGACTCACATTTTTTTTATCAAAATTTAAATTGATAAAATAAAATGCTACAAATAGAAGGTTTTAAATTGGTTTACCAAGAATTAATTTGTAATTGATTTCCTGCACGCTGCTTGTAAATTGAACAGGCTATTAACAAATTCTGCAATGTTTTTATGAGAACTCCCTTCCTCACTAACAGCTCGTGCAGCCAAAGCCTTCCATTGCATCATATTGCTTTTCACCTCTTTGCCTTTCTCACTCTTCATTATTTCCATTGTGCAATTCTTCAATACTTCTCTTCTCACAATCTTTTTTTTCATCAACTCTAGCTCTAATTCCCATTTTCCAGACATCTACAATTAGCTTAGCATTTGTACTTTGGTCAGACCAAAATGGCATTGCAACCATTGGAACACCTAAACTCAAGGGTTCCAATGTGGAGTTCCAACCACAATGTGTTACAAAACACCCTATAGCTTCATGAGCTAAAACTTTTAGTTGTGAGCACCACCCTATTACTAAACCCTTCTCTGACTTCTTTGCAAAATCTTTGGGAAGCTTAGTTTCTTCTCTTAGTACCCACAAAAAGTAACTTTCACTGTTACTCAAACCATAAGCTATTTCCTCTATTTGCTCTTCGTTGAGTACTACCATGGACCCAAAAGAAACATAAACAACAGATTGTTTCGGTTTATCACCTAACCATTCCATGCATTCTTCACTCTTAAATTGTGTAACACCATCATCTTCATCATCATCTGTAAGTCGCTTGTTTAAAATCATAGATGTTATGCATGGTCCTATAGTCCTAAATTTGGGCCATATCTTCTTCGTCCAATCGGTCACCTACAACCAACTTTTATTTAATTACAAACCATTACATGTCAAAAGAAAAATCATTATATAGCAAATGAAGGAATTGTGTGTATATGAAGAAATTATTATAGTTAAGACCTGTCACGTGTCTATGATTTTGATTAATTTTCACCCGACACATAATTGAGTTTTATATATTAATCATTTATAGTAAATTTAAAAGTTTCATTACATGTTTTTTATCAATAAATATTAATTACTAATTTTTTAAGTAAAGATTCAAATCTATAATCTCTGTTTCCTTCCTTCACAACCTTATAAATTGTAAAAATTATCCTAGACTATATATAGTTGTGATCTCAGATCATACAATAATTTCTAGTGTACACGAACACAAGGTGTTCTAAGACTTGGGTTGCTTACCTCTTTTTCCATCTCATAGAATGAATTGCAAAGGATCCAATCAGCCTTGTCGATATTGGAGAACTGGCCCACTACCAAATCAAGAAAAACTGAATTTTCCACATATGTGGGGAAGAAGAATGAGGGCATGTCCTCATGTTGAAGTTTGGGCAACGAAGGAAGGGAAATCTCACTTTTTGTGAGGGGAAGACACAAATTTCCTTGCTGGACATGGTAATATATACTATTGACGGACATATTTTGAGTGAGAAAAACAGCACCAACTATCCCAAATCTCTTTGCAACCTCAAGAGCCCAAGGGAAGAATGAATCAAAAACAACACAATCAACAGGGTCACCTGATCTACCAAGTTTCTCAAGAAGCTCAGCAAGAGTCTTTGGCCCTACTTGCCAAAAACGTTCCAAGTAGGCCTTCCAATTTTCTGCCTCAGCAAACCCACCATTGTCAAAACCATCAGAAATGGTTTCAAGTGCAATAGAAGCAGGTATGTTTTGCAAGTTCTTGCAGTAGGAAAGGGTGGTGACTAGTGTTACTTTCATACCTTGTTGTTGCAAGAGCTTGCAGAAATGATGCATAGGGTTAATATGTCCTTGAGCTGGATATGCTAAGACCACACAGTGCACCATACTGGCTATGCTTTACTTTGCTCTCTATTTCTTGATTAATTGGGTTCTCTCTCTCTCTCCTTCTGTCGTGTGAAGGGAGAACGCTACTTATAATTCCCCAAGAATATAGAGTCAACAATATTACCTACTAATAAATTAATGTGTGGGGTACGTGGATTGAGCGAGAGGAGTCACTTAATAATTCATGAAGGACAATAATATTACCCTACTAATTACTAATTAATGTGTCAGTGGAGTAATGGAGGCTACTATTAATTTATGCAGCATTGACATCGACACATGACATGATATGATTTGACTCTTCGACATGTTACTTTTAAAAAATTATAAATTTTGATACATTGAAATATGTTTTAATATTAAATAATATTTTTAATTTATATAGTGTATATTTAATTTAATATTCAATAATTTAATAAAAAAATCAAACTAAACTAATAATATCCATCAATGTAACTAAATAACTCATATTATCATTAAGGGAAAGGAAAAAAAACAGAATATTAAAAAGATGCAGGAAAGAAAAATAAAATAAAGATGCAACCAACAACAACATTAATAAGGGAATTAAAATAAAAATCCTTGAACATTTTATTTTGATGAATAATGCGTTAAAATAAAGATGCAAGAAAGAAGATTAAAAAGAAAAAAATAAAATAAAGATGCATGAAAGAATATTAAAAAGAAAAAATTACCAAAGGTGAGAGTGAAAAGCACCAAAGCAGAACGATGATTGGGCCTCCAATTTTCAGATTGGAAAAGTTAAGCTCGAGAGTGAAAAGCAGAACGGTGAGACCGTGAGAGTGAGTGAAACGCAAGCGAGAGAGAGAGGTCAGAGCAGGAGGCCAGGAGCTCGAGGAGAAGCGAACGACGGGAAGTGAGTGAGCACTGAGCAGCGTGTCGCGACGGACGAGGAGCAACACACAAGCACGGCAGGTGAAGGGTGAGGGGTGACAGGTGACAGCGACTGACGACGGATGAAGAGTAGTGAAGCAAATCGCAACGGCAACGGAAGAAGAGTGGAGAAGCAAATGCGTGAAGAAGAAAAAATGATCGAAGCAAACCAAGGTATGTTTTCATGAAAATGCCCGTTGACCGCGTTCGACATGGTCAAATTCGCGTGTCGAAATTGGCTAACGCGTCGAAGTTATTGACTGTGTGTCGAACACAGTGTTAGAGCGTGTCGGCACTTGTCACCGTATCAGATCATGTCGGACCCGATTCTCCCTAGTTTTAAACGTGTCGGTGCTTCATAGCTTTTAATTCAGCGAATTAAATTCACAATAATACTATTAGCGTGTTTTCATTATATTTATGAGAAATAATGAATTAAATTTGACTTAAATACGTTTGAAAGTAAATGACAGGATTTTATTTTGAATTTTTAATATTTTATTATTTTAAATATTTGATATATTAAATCTTTTATTTTGAATTACTGTTGTCATTTAATAAGTGATGATGTTGATAATGCTAATTAGAAAGATAAACTTACCGGTTAGCACACCATTATTTAATTGTGATGATAAATATTTAAAGTAAAAATTTCCATATATCAAGAATCAAAACAATGAAAAAATTTATTAGGAACCTTGAAGAAAAATTAATCATTTATAATGAATCTTAAACATATTTAAGCCATTAAAACTTTATGATGAAAACAAAATTATAAATAATCACTTCTTTTTTACATTATATCATTGTGATTTTATGGGATAAAATTAATTTTTATGTGTTATCCAACACATACTATACATACTAGGGGTCAAAAATTTCTTGTTATACAAATGTAAGTAAGATTGTTGTATCCAACTTATTCTTATATATACAAAAAAATTATTTTTATTTTTTTATAAGTTAAATTTTACTAATAAGAGATAAACAAGAGTACAAGGTGTACCCTACTCCAAAACCAACAATAAAAGTAGCACTACTAAAAAATTATGTTTTTATATCTTTGAATCTAAAATGAATTTCGAATAATTAATGTAGAAAAAAAATGGTGGCATTTTTGAAATTAACTTCAACTTTTTTAAAGAAGATGTTAAACGCCTTTGATTTAAAGCTTATCACAATGATTTTTGCAAACCTGACCTCGATTTGAAGATAACAAGAACGGTTTTGTCAAAATCGTCTTTTAAATTTAGTTTTATACATAAATAAAGAGAAAAAGATAGAGTTTCACCCTTAATGGTTGGTAGCTAGGTATAGCTGAGGAATAGTATTTAAAATTTTGACACCTTAAAAAGATAGAGTTGCACCCTTAATGGTCGATAACAAGAACGGTATCTAATACCCTTAATTTTAAATACTATTCCTTAGCTACACTCACTCTCTACACGAACACTCACTCTGGCACCCTTACTCTCATCCCCTTCACTCTGTCGCAACCTCTGTAGACTACCGCAACAATCATTTCGCTTCACTCTACCTCATTGTCGTCGCACCCTTAATGGTTGGTAGCTAGGTATAGCTGAGGAATAGTATTTAAAATTTTTAAGTGAAGATACTAATATTACTTTAGAACATGAGGGTAAAGTTAATTGTTTATGTTTTTAGGGAGAATTTCTTTGACTTGATAACCTAGTTTCTAGCTCTGGAATGCGAAACTGTGATTGGGTTATTGATTTTATTTTGTTTGACTTGATAACCTAGTTGAAGAGTAAGATTAATTTGTAGTTGGTAGGATAGACAATAATAATGATTAGAAAGTAAAAATTAGAATTATTTATGTGTATTTAGGAGATGATGTTACACATGTGCTATACTAAATTGTTAAATGAGAAGATAAAAGTCATTTCATTCATTAAAGACACATCTTCTATTCCATAATTCTTGAGAAGATAAAAAATAGTATTCAAAGAGTCTGGCACGACATTCAAATCGTCCGTGATAATAAAAGTGGCATTACTCTTAACAAAACATTCACCATCACAGACATTAGAGCTTTCACTGTCGGGAGAAATTGGTTTAGCCAACATATTCCTACATCTGCATCTTTCAATTCTGGAGGTGCTTAATAAGACCTGGCTTTTGTGTCGACACTTGACCAAGTCATTACATACAAAATACTCTTGTGAGCAAAATGTCGTCAATGTTCACCTTCAGATTATCCATATAAGCTTCCAATAAATTCCTGATCAGTTGCAGTAGCATTTCTTTGGACAGACACACTGTCAATATTTGCCACACTTTGATAAAGTGAGCTCGGTGATCCAACTTCAATTGACTCCTTTTTCATTTGTATAACAATGTTTCCTAAAGAAAATGTTAAGAAGCTAAACAGAACATCCACAAAATCCTTCCCTGCCTTCATGTTGCTGAAAAAAAACAGCAACCTAAAAAACAACACTCCTCACCACAACACCTGTTTTTACAAATCCAACCCTCGCAAGTCACATCTGATAATAATAAAAAAACAAACAAACCAAAATCCTTTTGCGTGCATCAGAGCCTGCTTCCTACAACTTATACGCACCAAACATACACCTAAACCGAGGCACATGTATAATAAATTGTTTCCGAATTGAAAAGACAAAAATATTATGCAAGCGAAATTATATGTGTGATTACTTGTGAAAGTGTAAAAGAAGTTAACAGTATATATATGGTGATCCTTAAACTTGAATATTGTGTATCCTGTAACTTACGGACTTGTATTAATGTTTGTTGTAACTTGTAATTAAATAAGATATAATTGGAGGGTCAACAGTAAGAAAAAAATGGGTATATTAGCCAAATTGAATTTAGGTATTCAATAGCGTAAAAATACTATTTTATAACGGGTTTCTGCATCAATTATTCATTCAATTTTTTCTTCGCCTGTTAGACTTTAAAATTTCTTATACACACTTTTCTGTCTCTGTTTTAATTTTTTGCATATTAATTAATTAATCAGAAATCATATTTAACTTTTAAAAATAATTATTATAAAAATCACTAAACATATATATAATATGACAATTTATAATATAATAATAGTGTTATAATTTCTTTTTAAATATTTATGCATTCCAATTATATTCATCTAAATAAATTATACACAAACATTTTTAATATCTCTCATTTTTTTCCATCTTTTCCTTTCTATCACGTCATAAATTCTATTATATTTAATTAATTATATTTTTTCTCCTCAATCTAGGTATTAAATAACATCATAGTTGTTAATGGAACATTTTTCATTTGTTTATTTAAATTATTTCTTCTTCATCATAACCCACAAAGGTGTGATTTTCTACCATGATGCACCATATATAGTATACAAACAAACTGCTTGGTTTAACAAGGATCATTTGCAATTCTCTGCTGTAAATTGAGCAAGCTATTCACAAATTCTGCAATGTTTTTATGAGAACTTCCTTCCTCACTAACAGCTCGTGCAGCCAAAGCCTTCCATTGCACCATATTGCTTTTCACCTCTTTGCCTCTCTCACTCTTCATTATTTCCATTATGCAACACTTTAATACTTCTCGTCTCACAATTTTTTTCTCATCATCAACTGTGGTTCTGATTCCCATTTTCCAGACATCTACAATTTGCTTTGCATTTGTACTTTGGTCAGACCAATATGGCATTGCAACCATTGGAACTCCTAAACTCAAGGCTTCCAATGTGGAGTTCCAACCACAATGTGTTACAAAACACCCTATAGCCTCATGATCTAGGACTTTTAGTTGCGAGCACCACCCTATCACTAAACCCTTCTCTGATATCTTTTCAAAATCTTTGGGAAGCTTAGTTTCTTCTGAGGCCCTCACCACCCACAAAAAGTAACTTTCACCATCTCTCAAACTATAAGCTATTTCCTTTATTTGCTCTTCGTTGAGTACTGCCATGGACCCAAAAGAAACATAAACAACAGACTGTTTTGGTTTATCATCTAACCATTCCATGCATTCTTCACTCTTAAATTGTGTAAGACCATCATCTTCATCATTGTCATCTGTAAGTCGCTTGTTTAAAATCATAGATGTTATGCATGGTCCTATAGTCCTAAATTTGGGCCAAATCTTCAATGTCCAATTAGTTACCTACAAGCAATTTGTATTTTATTACAACCACTACATATCAAAGGTAAAAAACATTATATAACAAATGAAGGAATAATTATGTGCGTAAATGCAGAAATTATTATAAGACCTGTCACGTGCCTATAATCTGATTAATTTTTACTTGATACATAATTATATTTTATTAACTATTTTTTAAAATTTAAAAGTTTGACTATATATGTGTTATGTGAAAATTAGCCTGGCCTAGACTATATATACATGCTGATATTAAATCATACAATAATTTCTCGTGTACACAGGCACAAGGTGTTACAAGACTAGTTGCTTACCTCTTTTTCCAACTCGTAGAATGAATTGCAAAGGATCCAATCAGCCTTGTCGACATTGGAGAACTGATCCACTGCCAAATCAAGCAAAACTAAATTCTCCACACCAGTGGAGAAGAAGAATGAGGGCATGTCTTCAAGTTGAAGTTTGGGCAACAAAGGAAGGGAAATCTCATTTTTTGTGAGGGGAACACGCAACTTCCCTTGCTGTACATGGTAGTATATACTATTGACGAACATATTTTGAGTGAGAAAAACAGCTCCAACTATCCCAAATCCTTTTGCAACCTCAAGAACCCAAGGGATGAATGAGTCATAAATAACACAATCAACAGGGTTACCTGATCTACCAAGTTTCTCAAGAAGCTCAGCAAGAGTCTTTGGCCCTACTTGCCAAAAACGTTCCAAGTAGGTCTTGTAGCTCCCTGCCTCAGCAAGACCACCATTGTCAAAACCATCAGAAATGGTTTCAAGTGCAATAGAAGCAGGTATATTTTGCAACTTCTTGCTGTAGGAAAGGGTGGTGACAAGTGTTGTTCTCACCCCTTGTTGTTGCAAGAGCTTGGAGAACTGATGCATGGGGTTAATGTGGCCTTGAGATGGATATGCTAAGATCACACAGTGCACCATACTGGCTGTGCGTTTGTTCTTTGATAAATCTCTCTATTCCTTCTTGTGTGAGGTGGAGTGGATCCAGAGAGGGTCTACTTATATAAACCAGGGACAGTATTATTTTTTTTATTGACCAATATTACTTATTAATGTGTTAATTTTTGTTAGTGAAAGGAATTCAAAATCTCTTATTTTTTCTTTTTTAACTATTAAATCAGCCTTATAATTGATACTATATTACACAAAGAGAAATTATATATGTGAGAACTTGTGAAAGTGGAAAACTATAGTTAACAGCATTTGATCATCATCATTTAATAAACTTGAACATTTGCATGTGTAGCTATCTTCTAAATTACGGACTTGTATTTATGTTTGATGTAACTTGTTAATAAGATATATACACTGGAGGGTCAACATCTAAATACAAAGAGGGTGTACTAACCAATTTTGTTAGATGCACTGAAGGGTCAACTTGTATGAAGGTTTGTTGTAACTTGTTCATAAGATGCATTGAAGGGTCAAGTTGAGTATGTTAGTCCAAAAATGCTGAATCGTGCTAGACGAAATTACGCACGAACTCACGTAGCTGATTTCTGTTTGATCTCATAATTATCATTTCTTCTTTGAGAAATGCTTAATCGTACAAAATATGAGACCAGATTACAAACGAACAGACGTGGCTGAGATTTATTGTTTTATCCCATAATTTTTATTTTTTCTTTATTTTATTAAAAAACAATCAAAACATCAACCCTATAGCGTTGCCCTACATACATTAGCCAATTTTAGTTTTTAATAGGAATGCCTCTTAATCTTTATTATATACCCCAGTTATTAACTCAATATTCAGATTCTTTTTTCAATACTGTCCTATAGTAAAAAACTGGTAGAGTATATTTATTGTCAAATAAAAATTACAAATTCAGGAGTGTTGCCTTTACTTAATATTAATATATTAGTAATACACCAATTAAAAGATTTACATACGATAAGAATTAAATACAAATTTTTTCTTAAATAGATTGTTATCATTCATATAAATACAATGACACTTTACACTAGTGCGGGTCTTTGGGTTGCATATATACAAGTCTTTAATACAAAAGAAACTTCCCCAAATTATGCTTAGCTTCTAATTGCAACTGGTAATGCAGGACTTTATTACTGCAACAATAATAAAATTCACGATCAACCAGCCATGTGCATGAAAAGCCTCCAAGAAAACACGTTTGTGAATTTGTGATTAGAGGTTGCCTTGCAATTTTTTAAATACAATTTTTTTTTAATAATCTTTAAAGTGACTTGCCAACATAGAGATGCACAATAGCATTCAAAAAACAACTTGCAGTGAATGAATCAACTGCCAACGTACCCGATATTAATTGCCAAACATATTAATTAACAGTGATCTCTATGTTCTCTTAGGGACCTTAATTATGAGTTCATGTTAAGTTGACTTGCAAACCTCTAAATCAATTCATTTTGGAATAAAATGTCCCTATTCGACAAGCCCCAAGAAGATGCATACTCAACTCTTGATTTAAACTCTATTCTGGACTATTGGCCCATCTCATCTCACATAATCAGCCCAAATTCCACAAAGCTACATAGGGGATATGCTTCATACACCAGTTAAATTTTTAATACACCTAGTATGAACAGTGCATTTCTAAAAATACCATTTGCTGAATTGGGAAATCCATTGTATGAGTACGCATGCAGGTCTCAAACCTGTGACCTTTGCATTATTAACGTGCCGCTCCAACCAATTGAACTAATAGGCCAATTATGTTAAAAATTAATTAATGTTGATACATATAACACTAAATTTTTTAATGTATATTTAATACACATATAAGTTTACATAATAAATTTTGTAACAATGAATTTTGATCTAATAATTAAAGTATTTTTTTACATATAAAAATCATAGATTTAATTACAAATTATAGTTTTAAATAAAAATTTACAAGTTTATTAAAAATATTAGACTTGTAAATATAGATATAATTTTTAATTTAAGCTGTAAATACAAATATATTTGTATTTTTTAGGTTTAATAAAAATTATATTTGTATTTATAGGTTAAATTAAAAATTATATCTGTATTTACAAGTCTAATATTTTTTAATAAACTTGTAAATTTTTATTTAAATTTATAATTTTTATGTAAAAAAAATTTAATTATTATATCAAAATTAATTGTTATAAAATTTATTATGTAAACTCATATATGTGTTATACATATTAAAAAATTTAGTGTTATATGTATCAACATTAATTACTTTTTAACATAATTAGTCTATTACCTCAATTGGTTGGAACGTTGTGTTAATAACGTAAAGGTCTCAGGTTTGAGATCTATATATGTCATTATTTTAAATTATTTCATAAAATATATTTTAAGTTAAAAAAAAAACAAACTTAACCTTATGGATTCGTCAAGTTACATAATTAGTAATCTTAATAATGCAAATGATATTTTTGAAAGTATATTATTTATACAGAGTGTATTAGAAATTTAACTGAAGTATATGAAACATATCCCCTAACATAGTAAGCTAAATGTGAAGCAATGAACAACCCAATACATGGATGGCCTAGTTGAGAATATTCCTTATATGAGAGTTTTGTTAACGACAAAATTGATGACAAAAAAATCTTGATGAAGACAAAAGCTAGACAATTGCCATCCCACATTTTGGTAAAAAAAACACTCAATTGAGCTTGTATGCTTAGTCCACTTGTATTATGTTGCAAGAATATTAATTGCTGCTATGCATCGCATTTCTCTTTGAATAATAAGAGGTCGTCTCGTTCATAAAACTTTTAATATAAAATATTTGGTTGTTAAAAAAACAATTCTAGAATTTCAAACTCAAATTAAGTACATTGCTATAAAGTACATATTACTATATTCATTGACCAAGAGACTTAAATGTTGGAGTTTTTTTTAGGGTTTGGTTAACTAAGTCTTGAAATGTTTGGAATTGGCTAGTAGATGTTTGATTAAGTCTTTAAATATTTTGTATTGGTAGATGTTTGGTTAAGTCTCGGACTTAAATTAGTGGCTAAATTTAGTGACCGAAATTATTTTTCTCTTGCCAATTTTGAAATCACTAAATTGTATAGTGAATCTTTTTAAAAATTACATTTAGATTGTTCTATCACTAATTTTAAATTTTCTATTCTAGCTAGCTAGCCTTTTATCATCATGTCGTTGTCATCCTCATATACGACATTTTTAATATCATGTCTTTTATAATATTATTAAAATGCTTGAGTCATTTGTTGAAATTGCATATTTATCCTAGTCAACTGTGTTTTCCTTTATCTATCTTGTATATAAAATATAAATTATATGATATTTATCTCCATCAGACAGGGGCGGGACAAACTTTCTCGGGGTCCTGTTTAATATTTTCCTTTTTTAAAAAACGGGACCCTCAATTGACAATTTAAATAAGATATATAATGTCATTTTTAATGGTAAGATCATTAATTTGTCAGGAGATATTTTGGGAAATTTGAAGGTTTTTTTTGAAGAGAGTAAAAAGTGAATTAAGGAAGGAGGAGAGAAAAAAAAAATTGGGGATGATTGATGAAGATAGACAATTTCTCTACTGGGACATGTTTGTGATTCCCCAAATGAAGTATTGAAGTATCACGTGGGTGTATCTCAAGAAATGTAAAAGTAGTAAAAATTGTTATTGGTGGGAATCGAACATTGGACCCCTTGGTTATTAAAAATAGGCATTATCATCTCCTCTAGTTTTCAGTATTAAATATATGTTGCAGTAATTAATATTTGAGGCCCCTTATTTTTTGGGACCCTGTACGATTGGGCACCTTAAATGGGTCCAGAATCGCCCCTACTATCAGATATTATCTTTTGTAATGTTAAGACTTATATTTCTTAGACCATTGACATGTACGTACATTATTCAAGTGGAAGATTGTGATAATATTTATATGCGGATTAGCATTAATACATTATTCATAATAAAAAAATTAAATGAATAAATACTACCATTTATGGAAATTATTGATTCAGTCATAATACTTGACTAAATATAATGAATATTTATTATTGGACTTTTGATGTGAATTACCTATTATGATGAGTTGGGTTGCTCACTTTATTCTAAACGGAGAAGCCTCTCATTTAATTTGACTATAAAATTGCGTCTCAATTAGATAACTTAGTAAACACTATTAATTAATTGTGGGAAAACTCTACACAGAGATTAATTCTCTGAGTTCAGATCAACACTATATGAACATTATTTCATGTATGCACTGTACAATTGACATAGAAACTCTATTTTCTAGTAGTGATAGATGAAAATTATTTCATGTATGCACTATTATTTTGTGTGATGAGAACATTCTATATGTCACAAAATCTTAAATTTTGCTTGTGAAGTTCCTGCAAAATTTGGTTGATAGTTTCGTAATTGTATTTTATGTTAGATATGTTTGACTGGTGGTGGTTAAGTGGTAGTCTTTTATCGTTTAGAGACTTGCATGGTTTACGGGTAACATGTAAATCACATTTTTTTCCTCCCTAATAAATTGGCCATGAGCTTGAATCCAGGTTGTAAAAACAATATTATTTTTATTATTGCATGTTTGAATTACTTTTGAAAATGTATGCCTTTGAATTCATGAATCTCAACCATTGATACATATTTTTACTTTTTTTTAGACAGATACATATTTTTACTTAAACACAACATTAATAGAAAAATAAAATAAAGAGAAATGTATGTGCAAGATTAAACTGCACTCTCCGCAGTTATTTTCCAACTGCAGAGGGTCCGCCAACTAATTTTGTTTGATTGTCCAATATTTCATGCCAACATAATATCGTTGAAAGGTTGGTATGCAAATTGACAAATGTAGGCGTGACCTACAAATATATTAAGGACGATAATTAGGCCTAAATTTAGTGGATAGTCGTAAAAAAAAAAAAAGATATCCATTATATATATATGAAGGGGCCGGAGTCATGGACATGAATATTTATAGAAATAAATGTGAGCATAGTATTTTATTATTCAACTTGTCTCATATATAACTAAATATTATTTAATTATTAAATTTAAAATAAAATATTATTAATTATAGTATTACAACTTTTTATCATATCTCAATTTACAAATTATATCTTTAAATGATTTAATCTTATTATTTTAAAATAAAAAATTCTAACTCCTGTCTTGCGTTAATATTATTTTCATCTTTGTTATTATCTGGCACTATCACTGCAAAGTTGTTTTTAAAGTTTGTGGGTTGAGAACTTAATTTACTAGTCAACCGTGGCGCTTTATCATTATTTTTTACATTGAATAACATTTTTACTTAGCTAAAGTATGAGTAATGAGTCCAAATGTAAGTATTTAGGTAGTCAGAGAATGTGGACATGGATACTAATTTCTATTGTGTATAAAATCAAATATAACTCTAGGTACAAATAATTTTTTTTTAAATATGAGTACGAAAACCAGTACTATAATTACCTAAACTAAAGCGAGTTTCATTCCTAGCTACAAAGCATTTTGCTAATAGGATGGTAACTCCTTAAATGTTTTCCATAGTGATCTTTCACTCAAAATTAAGTAAGTGATTAATCCCTTAAAATATATTTAGACGTTAAAGCAGGAATGTCTTTCAATAGCGTTTATTTATTTTTATCTTGGAATCGAGTTTCGAATAGAGTTTCAGGTTTACATAAATATTTGAATATTTTCCTCTTAAGACGAACTGATCTTAATTTTAGTGAAAGAATACAAAAGAAACCCTAACTGCTAAGCCACAGAAACTGATGTTGTTCGTGGGAAAAATTGCATAAAAACATGTGAATGTTTTCACAAGGGAGGATAAAAATTGAGGAAAAAAAGACAAATGGACATCGATAAAGCCAAGTGTTCTGAAGGTACCAGCCTACCAAGGATAACAATAGTGGATTGAGGGTGATGCAACCAAGGTAAGGAGAGAAGAGAGGCTAATTCGGTGATTAAATCAAAGAGAACGAAAAATGCAAGTCTGGTGAATCAACCAAAGAAAAAGAAGATAGCAGTTCTAGTGAAACAACCAAGAAAACAAATATTGAAAGGGATATACAACGTTTGTTGTATATATATTATGTTAATCCACAAAGTATGTGCATGCCATGTCCATGCTCGATCCAAAGCTGTTTAGCAAAGAAAATCCAAATTAAGATGGTGTTTTGTGTGTGTGTGTGTGTGTGTGAGGGTTGAAGGGAAAATGGGGACAAGACAACCAAGTGATTCATCTCATAAAGCTTACCAATAACCAGAAGCTTATATACGTCTCTCTAACCTATGATGATAGAATAAATTACACTAATTACTCTAAAATTTTATGAAATTACATAAATTGTTCTTGCCTTTTCTACTCTTACACGGATTTCCCTTAATTGTTTAACTAAAAAATATATACTAACACCTCCTTATACATTATATTAATTATTTGAAAAATGTTATATTTTGTTCTTTATAAGGGAGGTTACTATAAATCTTAAACAAATGAGAGTGTGTATTTTCATGAAATTTTAAGGATAATTAATGTATTTAGTTGTCACTACTATACATATGATTTTTAGTAACATTTTTTTCTCTAACATTTAATAAAAATATTACTAAGCATAAGGTAAAAAAAATTGCTAAAGATTACATGTATATTGCCCTGATGCATGTTACAATTAGTTTGGTAAAAATGAACCAAAATTTCACTTTCAATGTGGTACCTATCAGAACACAAAATTTAATTACATAGATTGTATTGCCCCCAAATTTTCTCCAGCTATGCATATATTGTTGTAAAATAATTTAAAAAAACTAGACTAATTAATTCTGATGTTCACAATAAACATATTTATGTTCATAATAATTTTTTTATTCTTATATAAATTTGAATAATTTATGTTTTTGATGAATTGTGTAGAGTCAATATATGTGCTTCAGATCATTATATACATCAAATCAAGTATTCAAGAAAAGTGAAGAGTGTTTTCTCTTCTTCTGACCTTTATTTCCTTGTTATTTCCTTCACATACAACAACTTAAATATGATAATGATTTGACCTTTTCTATTTACTATAAAAGTTTGTGTGCAAAAGAGAGGGAAACTATGTGGATAATAGAAGCATGATGGTTAAGCTAACCTCTAAGAAGATTATCTTGTTGCTATTTGAGAGTACGTCTTAAAGCATTAACTAGAAGGGAGAAAAACAAGAAAGAAAAGTTGGATGCAAGTATTTCAAAGCTACATGTTATGCTTTTAATTAAGACATTCTGTGGATAAACATTCCTCTTAATTGTTAGGTATGACGATTGTGAAATGGGTTAAATCCTATCTTTAGGAATCTATTATACGTATAAAACGAAAGGATATTGAATTTGTTCACTCAATCTAGCAATCAAAGTTAGCTTATCTGCTGTATATAGGACAAGCTGGATGGAAAATATTCTTAGTTTCGTAAAGTAGTTGCTTGCACAGATTTTGTCCCTTTGAACCATTGGATAATAGTAATATAAGATAGACGAATCTATTTAGCTTCTAACAAGGTTTGTTTAAACATTATATATCGACAAACCAAACACTTTTGTAACGCCCTAAAAAATGTTAAAACACACATAGAGATCTATCACACTTTTCTTTCCTCTCACTCTTCGTGTATTTTTATTTCATCCACTTTCCTTTTTTCCAACTTGATTCAAACCTAAAATAGATAGGTTAGAAGGGATCAAAGGTAGAAGCCTCAAATTGCATTTTGTTAATAAAATTGTATGTTAGTAAACATTAATTAAGCTTATTACACGACTTCTACACTATGGCCGGCCTAATGAAATAAAGGAAACAGAAATCAAGGAATATAATTAGTTTTTCCCCACTTGTTTGTGGTGGGAGTTACTTAATTATAAGAGAGAGATGTTCCACTCCACTCGGTCAAAAGCAATAATGTTAGGATCCCTTAATTAATTATTCTCTAGAATACCAACAAAACAAGAGAAATGATCTATTTGTCTTGAATATTTGATGAGCAAATTGGTTGGTTATCCATTTAGCTTCAAGGTTGTGTTTTTTGTTATAATGTTTTCACATGTTAGAGTAAAACTATCCACTATTATTTGTTCCTCCATATGCTAATTAATCATGGAAACAAAGAAATTGTTAGATGAAAAGCGAATTACGTACATCATTACAACCCAAGTGCAACTTCATAATCCAAAATATATATTTTTGTTATTTATTTGAGCGTATGATTTATTCAACTCAAGGTTAATGCACAACAGCCTAGTCTAACAACTCCAGCAACCAAGAGACACGTTTTACAGTTATTCCTAGAAACTGAGTCCTTACAACAAACCTAGCCAAATAAAACGAGTCTTCAATAGAAAAATCAGTACTTCTTCACAAACAATTCAAAGGAAAGATTAGAGAAGACCAATATTTATGAGATCAATTCAACTTCTCACCTTGTGCCCCAAAAGAAGCTGGATCAGTAAGATTGCCTTCCACCAGAGTTCCCAGCCCAACCATCAACAGGTAACTGAGGCATGTTTAGGGGCAAATTGAAGAATGGAAGCCCGGAAGACGGGTCCGGAAAAGAGTTATTACTAACTCCATCACCACTACCACCGCCAGCAGATGATTGCCCTTGTTGCATCTGCATAGATTCCTCTTCATCCAAGGGCAACCTCTCATATGCTACATTAGTAAATGATGAAGCAATAACAATAACAGGCCCAGAAGCCACCAAAGGACCAACAACATTTCCTCCCACCACTTGACCTTGTCCTCCACCAAGGAACACGGTCAAACTTGTAGCACCTGGTGGAGCTGGGGGGTGGGAGAAATGATCCTGACAAAGACAGGATCTCGAACCTTCCGTGCAGTGTGACGACAGAACCAGCTGCCGCCGGCTGTCTCAACGTCACGTTGGTCACGGTGCCACTCCCACTAAGGACACAGATCCCTCTTTGTCGCTTCCTTGCATAGGTAGCGACTGATTCAAAGACGTCACAACCACTACTAACTTCAAGGATGTGAGCCCTAAGGGTGTTTGCACTCTCTTTTGTGATGATAACTGGTGGTTTTGGCTTGTTCTTTGAACCTGCGGGTCTTCCTCTTGGCCTGCGACCAACAACATCACCAGGACCTGGATTTGGTGTAACTAGGTCAAGCCCTTCGTGATTGTTAAGGTTGTTGTCTTGGTCTTGTTGGTTCTCATCGTCTTCAAGGTCAGGGCGTTGAAGGCGATGATGAACAAAATGTGATGCTGAACCCAAGTCTATGCCGGCCATACACACAAAGCTCTAAAGAAGTGTAAACAGAAAAACAAGAGGAAATAAAAAAATTGGAGTAATTAAAATAAGAGGAATTTAATTAGAATAGTAACATGAAGAATTAAATTATGAACAGGGAATTTTAAAAGAAGTATTAGGGAGTGCCCAATGATTCAAACCTCAGAACGAATAGAAAAACAAAGGGATCAATTGAGTACTGCAGAGAAAACGGAAAGGGATGAGGTTGGAAGGGAAAGAGAGAGACAAATAAAGTGGGCAACCTGCAGCAATTCTCACAACCATAAAAGTATACGGAAGAATAAAATAATGATCATGGGATTAAACTATGTACTTATTTTATTGGTTTCCTTTGAAAACCACATTTATAAAGTTTTAAAATCATGGGGTGAAGCTAAAACGTTGTGTCTATATCTTTGGAGGATGTGTGCGAGTGGGTGAGAGAGAGAGAGAAAGGGGTTAGATGATTATTTAGGAAACCTAGGTCACCTTTCGACTAAGAGAAAACCTAAAATATTTGCAACCTTAGCTAATAAGTAATTCTTGCACATGTTGAACAATTACTTTATTAAAAAAAAGAAATATAGTGTGTTTTTCTTCTTTTGGTCATCAATGAACATAAACAGGCTTGTTGACACAAGGGATACAATTTGTTATATTGATCTGTTTATAACAGTCTTTTGACTTAGTTCAAGAGGTTTTGACTCGACGTGCAGCTCTTCCTATATATATCTTGTTAGGGTTGAAATGTTCCCCTAGATGCCTTGTAATTTGTTTTCACACACAGCTGGCAAATGTAAATTAATACAAGTTGTGAAATTTAAATGACTTGTGTGTAGTTAAGATTAATTAATTTCACATGCATTTGAAGTTCAAATTTTTTTTTAATGTTTGTAATAATCACAAGACACAGTCCGTCGAATATATATATTCATATAGTTTATTAGCTTTGGTCTACATAGAAGCTCCCTGCTAAAAAGAAAAATTATACAGTAAAAGAAAGGGGGGGAATGGATAACGGAAAGAAAAAAAAAATCACAAAGTATACTTTTGTCTATTGATGAGTGAACTTTAATTGTCTCTTTCCCTAAATAAATTTAGATGGTCCTTTATATTATAATTTCTCACCTCTCCTTAAAATTAGATGTTTCTTTTTAGCCGTCATTGGAATTAATTATGGATCCCTTTGCTAATATATATATATATGTTACATATTATATACTCTACTTAAGTCAAAACTAACCCTCTGGTTAACTAGTTAGCTTAGATTTTCTGTTTGTAAAAAAAAAAAATAGCTTAGATTTTCTGTGTATGTTTTAATATTATGTCTTATAAAATCAATCTAGATTCTTAAGCATCGTGCCCAACCAGCTTTATGATTGTTAATTTTACGCTTATTAATTTATAGAAATGACAAAGTGTACTTAAATCTTATGGGTATCCAAAAAAATATCTACAAGTAGAACGAATAATTTTTTATTTATGACTTGAGTTTGTACGAATCAATGTTATATTTGTTTGTTCTTAATATTATATGTGTATGCTTTTAATATTATGTTTGAATTATTTAAGAATAAATTTTACTATAATTGTGATAATTGTTTTAATTAATTTTTTATTGATTTATTATTATTAACTTTATACATAAATAAAGTGTAGGTTGCGGGTGCAAGTGCAGGTATGAGTATATATAAGCACCCAACGAGTATGAGGATGAAAATTAGAATTACTACCTGCGAGTATGATATTGAGTGGGGGTATTATCTTTTAACACGAATATGAGATTGTATTACTTGCAAGAATGAGATTGAGTACGGGTATTATCTTTTAACACAAATATGAGATTGAGTACGGGTATTATCTTTTAACACAAATATGAGATTGTATGATCACATCCTTATTAGTATATTAATAAATAACCATTAAACGTTTAATATTTATACATGTCACATATTTAAATCTTCATCTACTCGGACTCATTTAGAAATTTGGAAATTAACAAAAATTAGGAGATTAACAGATGACATGGAACTTTTAGATGTGAAGGCTAAAGAAAAAGATATTACAAAAGGAGAGGGAAAATAGAGAAAATCTTTATTATTGGTTGAACTGTGTGGCAAAATGCAAGAGTACTGAAGGGGAATCTTTTGTATAAAAAATTAAGAGCAAAATGAATTAAAGAAGGATATGCCAATATAAGATACGTACGCATGTTTGAAAGTGAGAAGGAGGAATAATTAGATTTCAACACTCAACTTTAGGGCTAAATAGCTTGGGAGGAGATGAATAAAAATCATTTTTCTAGTTTGTTTTTCTTAAAAAAGACTGCAAGAGGCCGAATATTTTGGGTTCCATTTAAGTAGATGACTGAAGAAGATAACGACGAGCTAACAACGAAGTTTAGAGTGGAGGAAATTAATGGTGTGAGGCTGCGAAGGGAACAACATTAATTAAGACTAGATATGGACTCAATTTCATCGAAAGTTATTGGGAGTTTATCACAAGTAAATAAAATGACTAGCTAATTGAAGAATTTCACTCTTGTGAATGTATTTCTTTTTCTGTCATCCTTCTCATACCAAAGAAAATCCACAGAGAATGAATGACTATCGTCCTTCTTCTTTTATTGGTTGTACTATAAGATCCGTTTTAAGTTGTTAAAAAAATAGATTAAAGAGAGTTATGAATTACGTAATTTCACATGTTTCAATTTGCATTCCTATCAAATTGGGAAGTGGTCTGGCATTATACAAATAGATGCTAAATATTTTTGCTTTGTGCAGACAATGTTGAAACACAAAAGATGATCACTCTTCCCTCAGTTGTGATATCTCATCGTGTCATCTTGAGTATACAAGGTGCACGCTTTATGATGATCTAAAAAGTATTGTGAAATATTGAAATAATGCATCAAAATAAAATGAAATTATAATTTATTTTTGTTGAGCAGACTCATGACATAGTAACCATATATATATTCAATGTTGTTCGTTGGAGTGGGACACTACATACAACCAAGAAAAAATAAAATTAAGTGCATCTATCATTAATTTTAATTAATTGTTTGAAGTTAATTTTTGCAGTATTATACAACGATCCACTTCTCATTGAACATAGATTTTGGTACACTAACTCCAATAATAGCAGAGTAAAACCTCATAATCCTGCTATAAAAATATAAGAAAACCAATACAAGTCAATATATTGAATCATATAAAAGAAAGACATACACAACAAATTAATATGCTTACTAATTGAACAAATTTTTCATGTCCATGCATGTGATTCTTTGGATTAGGATGCAATGAATCGATGCATGTAATAGATAGTTTATGTAGTATCATTAGTAATGATCAACACCCAATATAACCTAAATAATTATTTAGTTAGCACCAATTTTTTCATACAATTGATTATCAATAAATTGAATTTTATTAAGTGACTTATCGACATTAATATATAAGAATGCATTTTTACCACAATTTCATTTTTTAAGACTTTACACAACACATATCCTTGACCACATTAACCTTTTGGGCATGTGAACTATATAAAGAAGGATGCGCAAAAATTTTAGCTCTTATCCACACTAAGATATTTAGAAGGAAAAAATAATTAACAAAATATAAAACTGATCGATGTGGGTGGTGGCTTAAAATTTACCACACAATTTTACTTGGTGACATAAAAGCCAAGTGATGCTCATTTTTGTGTAGGTTAGCCAAGCCTTATACTATCTGACGTAAAAAGTTTTTCGTTACTTTACTTTGGAAACACTTCCGTACTTTAGAAAAAATTAAGGAACCACAGGAAAACTATAACTTAACACAACTCTCCATATTTAATTCTCTTTTATTTTTTTTATATGATAAATGATTTCTTTTATTGTTTTAAGCCTGATGAACTTGATTTTTGAGTGGTATTTCCTTTTTGGTGATTTATTTTTGGTAGCATGAAATTTATGTTAGTCATTCTATATCGTCTTTGGATTTGATCAAGTGATATTTGAAGGATTGATGGGATGAAATATGGAAGAGAATTTAAAATATTAATGCCAATTTATGAGCAAGTATAGTATAGGGACTAATTTATAAATAATAAATTTAAGATTTTTCAAGTCAAAATTGCTAAATGGCCCCTAACACCACGTGGAAGGATTAAGTTGGGGATGAAATTAAACTTAATTTAATACAAAATTAATAAAGAAATCTTAATTTAGGCTTAATTGGGATAATTATAAATTTTAAAAAATATTATAAAGTGATCCTATTTACAAAAAATTCCCCTTAAACCCTAATATTAAAAAATACAAAACAGCCTCTACAATTTTGCTAAATGACCCCTAGCAAATTCTAGAAAATTGTGTATTAGGCCCTTGTAAATTGCAAATAGATCCCTTGTATATATTGCTAATATGTCCGTAACATAATTGTAAAAATTACAATTAAATCATTTGTGTGTTGCTAAAAGATCCCTACATAATAATAGTTAAAAATTACCACAAAATTCTTATGCATTGCAGGTCAGTCCTTTGGAATTTTATTGTATACTGGTAATGATGTTGGACTAGTTAATAGTTATTGATATGTATAATAACCAAGGTTAAATAAATAAAAGAAAAAGAAAGAAAAAAATTTAAATTTAATTATATTCCGTCACAAAAAGTGTTAGCGACGGAATTAACGACGGATTTTGTGACGGATATAGCGACGGTCAGAAATGGCCAGAAGGCCATTTTTTCTCTGGAATTTGGCGCCCGGAGCGTGAGTTTGGCGCCTAGAGCGTCAGAAATGGCCAGAAGGCCATTTTTCTCTGGAATTTGACGCCTGGAGCGCCAGAAATGGCCGGAAGACCATTTTTTACTGGAATTTGGCGCTGGAGGCGTGAAAATGGCGCTGGAGCGCCAAATCTCGGGCAGGCACCCTATATAAAGGTTTTTTACGAATTTTGGGGGCCAAAATCAGTTTTCCCCTTCCTTATGCCAGTTTTCCTCCATTGTTGAGTTGGAGAGCTTCATACCCGCTTATCCTTTGACCTAAACACTTGATAACCAACTAGGAAAGTGATTAGAACCTCGAGATGAGCTAGATTCCAAGCTTGATTCACGACAAGAGTCATCTAACGGCGAGATCAAGTTTTCTAGGGAATTTCTCAGAGCGTGGCTTTTGAGGAGAAAGAGGACGTTTATAGGACGCTTGAGCTTAGAGAAGTTATTCTCTAACCTTCCTCGACTGTTTAGAGGTAAGAAACTCGAGCTTTAACCGGTTATTTCTGAAAGATGATTCTTGATGAGTTTTGGTGAATTTTGAATAAATGAGCGAGTTGGAGTCGAAATTAGGCTTGGATTCTGTTGAAAAGTATGCTCAGGAGGTTGTTCTGATGATGTTTGAGCCTTGAATCTTGAGTATTAATGAAGTTTAGTTTTGACTCTGACATCTGTATGAGTAGGAAGATTGATGTTATAATGATGGATTTGAGCCTAGGTACCTTTACAAAAGATGATCAGGAGGCTAAATAAACAGTGAATATGTGTTGAAATAGCCGTTCTGATAAACTTGACAAGTATGGATATTTGGCCTGGTTAAGGCAAGTGGATCCTTTGAATTGGCTCATACAGAGTCTTGTAGGGACTCTAGTACGTTAGATAGGCCGAGATAGATCCTGTTGAGGGTCTGTGAATCGCCTTTGAGGTGATTAGTCCTGATAACCATAAGATAGAGAACAGAGAGGTTAAAATGGAAAGGAATCGCTTTTCTTTTCATTCTAACGGTCGAGAACCATGATATAGTGTTTGAATGCCTTGTTAGGTTATTGATATTTATGCTTGTTGCCTTGATATAGGGCGTGACACCGAGGGTGTCGGTGGCATAGACCACGGTCCAGGGATTGGACAGCAGAGCACTGCCTTGTCAGGTAAGCTCTTTGCTCTTGGGACTGTTTCCCACTGCTTGTGTTCCACCATACTCTGAGGGAGTGATGGTTATATTCATGTTGCATGTGCATTACATTGGTTATTACAGTTTTCTCATAATGATATGTATGCATAATGCTATGCTTTGTATGTATGATTGTGTTCTGAATAGATCTTCTGGCCAATAGATAGATATGGACCTCCCTTGGAGTACAGCGCAACTCCTAGTTTGGTTTGCTCACGTAAAGGGTGATGATGATCCCTTAAGACCAAGAGATAGGTGGGCCTGTTGCGGATGAGACCTATTCTCGGAGGTGTCATATATCGTGCATCCATGCGTAAGGGGTAGCTCCCGATGGGATGACACGGGGTGTGAGTTCCGGTCTCACACTAGATGCTGATGATGATGCATCTTTTTGAAAAGGGTGATGATGATCCTTTAATACCAAGAAATAGGTGGTCCCGTTGCGGTTGAAGCCTATTATTGGATGTGCTATGTGTATATGTATTGTTATGAGGGCCGGGAGGCCTAGTGATTGTGATACCTGTGATGCTGTTTGCCATGGAAGTGAGCCAGGGGGAGGAGAAGCCTCCAAGAGCCCTGAGCTTACTGAGATTGTATCTCACCCCTGTTTAGGGATATTATTTTCAGGTGATGCTGCTGGCAGAGATGACAGGTCCTAGGGCGGGAGGCCCCAGTAGGAACAGACTCTGTGTAACTGTTGGGACAGCTTTTTGAGAGCATTGTGGCTCAATTATTGTTAGTTATGTTTTGTTTTGTACTCCTGCGAGGGAAGATATGCATGTGCATATATTTTGAGCCTATATAGAGTATGTACAGAGTATATTGTATTATGTACATATGATTAACTTTCCTTGTATATCTGCATGGATAGTATAGTCTTATCTGCCGTTGTTTTTGAGTTATCTGAATCATTGAGACTTTTGTGATGTCTTGGCATTCGTTTCTATTACTTTGATTTAGTACCATACATAATGAATCAAGGAACATGGTTTCGAAAATGCTTCCGTGGTTGTAATTAATTGGTTTTATATTAATTATTGCGCTTATCTGATTAAGTAATATGTTAATACACCGGATACATACAGAGTGTTACAATATGTACCATGAAAAGTGATTATAGCATACATACGCACTTAAAGTTGAATTTTAAAAGAGTGAGCTACATTTGGAATGGTGTATTTAGGATTCAGGGTTGTAACTTGAGTAAGATTAGTATCCAGTTGATGTATATTGAACACGAAATCCCAATTACGCGTCTCAATGAAGATTGGAGTCTGTAATATAAAGAGATTGTGATTTGAAACGACCCTCACGCATTGCATAATAAGAATGTATGCAATTGTGTTTTTTTTTTTAATATTCATAATTCATTGCACTTGTTATTGTCTCGCCAAGTGTGTTAACTTTATTAATAAGATTGTAGAAATTATTTTGCTAATTTAACTACCTAAGATATTATGTTTTATAATTAATTATTTTCTTATGGTTCCACGTTTTTATCTGACTCTGCTCAACCCCTTGTGTTTTTTTTTATCTCTTTGTTGTGTCTATGCAATTGCATGTGACTTGTAATGTTGACTTTACTGGTAGAGAAAACGTATCAAAGCACAAAGCTGATTATCCACGAGTATAGGATTTCAATCCAATTATTAATAGAGTCACCATCACCAGAATGATCATATATTATACTCACTACCGTGTATATCCAAATTTAAAGTATATTATCTTTTTTTAACGATAAAATATATTATCTTATGTATACGTATTTTTACTTTTTTATTTTGACTATACATAAAATTATATTATATGATATTATAACGCTCTAGCATTGACACCCTTTTTTTTTAATACAACATTGACACCCCTTTTATTGTTTCCAATGCAGATAGGACTGCATGTACGATGGTCTCAGACTCTTGAGACAACCGGGTGAAATTAATGTTGATATGAATCAGGCAGTATTTGTTTTAAGAATAATTTTTTACTCTCGATAATATTATTTTTGAAAATAAAATATAGAATGTTATTTTTGGATATTTAATAATAAAAAATATGTTTGATAAATTATAAAATTAGTTAGAATTTTTTTTATATTTTCAAGAATAAATAAGACATGTTTGATTAAATTATCTTTTCTAAAAATATATTATAATTACTAAAATATTCTTATTATTTTAAAAATATTTTTTTCATAAAATAAGTAATTTTATTATAAGATCAACTCTAATTTTTAAGTATAAATGATCTGTGACTAAAAAATTTGAATTTTTAACTCTAATTTTATAGAAATGAATATACATATTGCATACCTGTTGAAAGAAAAAATGAGATCCCTTCGGTGGTTTTTATTGAGAGAGGAGCATGTTTTTCTACTAAAAGAGGAGAATTGGAGGGAAAACAAAAAAATACTCTGGGTAAATTCAAGAGATTAGTGGTAAATAAAAATTGATATTACCAAAATTTTGAGAATACCAAAAATGAGAGTAAATGAAGGGATCATTAAAATGAGAGTGTAATAGTGGGTAAGAAGAGAATATAGGTGTGTTTTTTGCTCAAATGAATTTTTTGTTTCATGGGAATAAATATTTCTGCTTCCTCCATCGGGATTAAATATTGATTGAAGGAGGAATTATTGCTTACCCAAATAAAAAAAAGATAAATTATTTTATTATTTCATAATAAATATGGGATTATTTTTTCTCCTCTTGTATTTCGGATTAAAAATCTATCCTTAAAATAAACACACTTCCATTTATTATAAAAATTAATAATAATATAAAATTATCTTATACTATTATTACATAAAAAAAAATCTCAAAAAATAAACAATTATTTCTCCGAAATAAACTAAATCGCCGAAAAGCTACATTTGATTGGAGCACCGGTAGACTAAACACAACACAACCCGCCCACCTTATAATAAGCCCCAGTGGACCATTGCAAGCACGAACCAACCATTATATATATAATGAGAAAAAGATATTTTATATGAAAGTAAAAAAATTAAATCTAAATCATATAACTAATTATTAATTAGGATTTAATGCTATATGAATACTTAAAAAATTATATAACTTTTTTACATTAAATCTTAATCTTTCATTTATGATTATATAATTCAAATTTAATAATCTAATTCTTATATAAAATATTTTCGCACATAACATATTATTCCTATATATAAAACCACAACCGAGACAGCACAAATTTGCAATGGTTGGTAAACGGGGCAACTGGACGTGTGGCTTCTAAGTTGTAAGTAGGGCTATTAGTTGTTAAGAGAAAAATGCACGTTTTAAATATGTTCATCAGACAGACCACTGATAATGTTTGGGTCAAATATAGCAGCAGCATATTTTTGTCATGGTAATAAAATAAAGGATAAAATATAAAAGATTTTTAAAATTGACCTTAATCATTATCATTGTATTTAAAAAACTAATTTCAATCCTCCATTTTTTGAAATGTGGAGGAATTAGTTTCTACTGTCACACAGGCACACGGCTGCCCTGCCACTCACACATGCTAACATGTGGTGGTCATATGGCTAACACGTGACTGTTACATGTCCGCCGTTAACTACATCGTCAAATAAGCTAATGGAGTTAAAATGAAAAACTAATTCCACTGATTTTCATAAATACGAGAATTAAAATCATTTTGTTTTCAAAGTGTAAGAACATTAATTTTGATTAAAAAAAATGAACTTAAAGCACATTCTACCTTAAAATGAATGTACATTGCTCCAAAACAAGTATTTGGAGAGCAGGCTTCTTACCCCCCACAATGATAAATGCACAAATATTCTCCAAAAAATTTAAAGCTCGTTGCACTTATTAATCATGCTAAATAATAATAAAAAAGTGTCCGACAGCTGTACTGATTATAAATATCCTTAATAATCAAATAACAAAAATATATATTAGATACTCAAGAAATAAGCAGCATACATGGGAGATAAATTAATCTTAACAGCACTGAATATCCCACAATGCAATTAAACACCCTCACTGGTGACAACTAATTTTCCTCATCACCCAGAAAAAATGGCACAGGAAATAAAAATATCTATAGGGTCTTCATTCCAACTAACTAAGTAAATCAAAATATGAGGCACTCAAACAGACTCAAACCTTTTATTATATATAATGAATATGCTGGACAGAAGAAATAAAGATTGTTGGCTGAGAAATCTAAGAAATAAAATAATTGTCACGGTCATTACAAGATGATTGAGCAAGTGACTAAGGTATAAGACCTTGCTATTATATCATCAGTTACCGGCATCTCGGCTGTAGAACTGATCCAGAGTCTTTGCAGGAATGCGGTGAAGAAGCTCGCGAGGGAAAATCCGAAGCAAAGTCCATGCAAGATCTAGTGACTGGAAGATATTGCGTGTATCGTAAGCTCCTTGGGCAACAAACTTCCTCTCAAACTTCTCCAAAAACTCCAAATACAGCTGTTGATCAAAAAGAATAAACTTAATTAGTACCACCACTTCAAGGACAATCTCACTATATTCAAAACAAGAATTCCCAACAGAAAAGTAGTAGAGACCAGGTCCTCAGATGAAAGTGCTTCTTCTCCGACCACGGCTTTCATTGCCTGGACATCCTTTCCAATGGCATAATTTGCATAGAGCTGAAAAGAAACAAAATAACACCAATGAGATGGTTTATAAACAGAAAAAATAGCAATGTGGTAAACAGGCAAAACCAGACCTGATTGGACACATCAGAATGATCCTTTCGTGTCATTCCCTCACCAATGGCACTCTGCATAAGCAAAGTAGCAAACCTTAAAATTTTACTTTTTGAACTAACAAGGGCATTGCTGCTTCAGCCAGGAAAAAAAGTTGCAGCGTTTTTAGTGATTGTTGGATGGAATTCAGTGGTAGGCACCACTCACCCATCCAAAACGTCACAAATTTATCAGTTGGTGGCATTTTGACATCAACCAAACAAGATTAACCTTACCTTCATCAAACGAGACAATGATGGAAGGACATTGATTGGTGGATATATCTGCCAATAAAAAAGGAATTGAATGTTTAGTTTCAGTCTAATATTTCGTAAGCAAGTGGCTTTAATTTGATACACTACTTATATACATCAAGAACAGAGCACATCATTGGAATAAAAGGATTTTATGTTGTAATGCAAGGATGAACATAATAAAATCTCTATTGATCTTACAGGTGACCCTATTTGGTCACAGCATTCCATCTTAATTTTTAGTAGTGTTTGGTAAACGAGTTAAAAATGGGATGGAACAGAAAATGTGTTTTATTTTATGTTTGGTGCATTTTAAAAATAGCATAGAATAGAAAACAAGACAAAAATAGGGTACATTTTGGTTCTATTAAGGGGGAACCAAAAGCTCAAAACAGAACAAAATGCTATGTTGTATTCTATCCACACACCAACCACTACCTTAATGTGTCAATGGAAATATAAAATCAAAGCATTTCAAAATACTTGTTAAGGCCATGATAAAAAGAAAATTTACATATTGGGGAAAATGTACTTTGCTTCAATTAATATCACGTGTCAAATGTTAAGATTTATTCTGCACCAAATTCTTCTGTACATAATTCAGGTGACTAACCTAGCATTTTATACAATATTTATAACAGCCAAAAATCTTCAAAGCACAAACCTGCCTGTTATACAACTGTCTGTCGATATATATCTGTCCCTCAGTAATATATCCTGTAAGATCAGGAGTTGGATGCGTAATATCTGTACAGAAGTTCAAGAAAAATAACCAGTCAGAATTGAGAGTGCATTATGCATGATAGCTGATAAGATTCAACAATATTTAATCACCATCATTAGGCATGGTTAGAATTGGAATTTGTGTAATAGAGCCTTTTCGCCCCTCAATTCTTCCAGCACGTTCGTATATTGTTGCAAGATCTGTATACATGTAACCGGGATATCCACGTCTACCAGGTACTTCTTCTCGGGCAGCAGATACCTACAGGATCCAGAAGGGGTCAATAGTTCCATTGTCAATCTAATTGTTTGCAAAATACTTGGTTACTTCTAATACTCTGAGAAAAAGATATAAATAAATGTTAACTAGCAACTATTATGCCAGCTTGAAATATTATGTAGACAAACAAGGCAACTATGATCCTATGGTAATGATAGAGACTATAAAAGATTTCTTATCTCTTTTCTTCTCTTTTCTTTTGCCACCTTATTATAAAAAGTTAGTTTTAGGTACATTACCTCACGAAGAGCATCAGCATAAGAACTCATATCTGTGAGTATCACAAGAACATGCTTGCCACATTCATATGCCAAATATTCAGCAGTAGTAAGAGCAATACGAGGAGTGATGATACGCTCAATTGTAGGATCATTTGCCTGTAATAAATCACAGCAACAAGAGAGAGAATTTAATGATCAGCTCCTTCATACAGGTCATGAAATCAAAATTTGAAAATAACACAATGATCATCCACAAAAAAAACAATTGTAAGGTCATACATCCACCAAATAGTACTTCCTAATTTTATTATTTCAAAATTTTACAAGAAATTCAGCTTAACAAAGGAAAAGATTTGCCTTGTATTAATCATGGACATATTATCACTACAACTATGTCAATTTGTTTTGATTAAATACAACGATCAGATTACAATAACCTTTTGATACTATCCAAATACATAGACAGAATTACAAAGAAGGAAATCAGGAAGGCAAGTAAACAACAAAGAAATAGGAATAAATGAACATTTGCATACTGGTTCTAAAGACTACCAGATTAAGGAAAAGGGTCACTCTCTCCATCGAACCATTCTCCTCAAAGTCACGTTTAAAAAACTGTGCAGTCTCCATGTTAACTCCCATAGCTGCAAACACGATGGCAAAATTGTCCTCTTCTCCTCCACCCTGTATATTGACAAAGTTAGAAGGAAAAATCACTTTCTTCATCTTAGTGTAAAGTAACAAGTTCCAATAAATGAATAAGAAAATAGCCTCAATAATTTGAAGGCAATTAGCAGAAAACTAGATAACTAGATAATTTGTAAGGGATAAAACAAAAGGCAAGGTCATTTAATATTGAAATTTCAATTTTTAAGGACATGTAGGTAACTGTCATATTGTAATTTAGTACAAGTTTTCATATCTCCTGTAAATAAGCTGATTCTAAAGCCACATGCCTGATAGTCAACCAAGCAATAATACATAAGTTGCAGGCAATAAAAGTTTAATTCTTCTTCATAGAAACCTTCAAACAGGGTAAACATTAGTCTTTATTTATTGATGAAAGTAACCATATCTTACAAAAGACTTGTTACTAGACACCATACTTAAATAAACCTTCAAGTAGAGCTGTCAAAACGGGCTGATCCACCCCGCTGGACCTGCCCCACCTCTTAAACGGGCAACCCAACAAACCCACTTAAAATGGATTCCAGAAAAAAGTGACCCAGCCCAGCCCACCACGTGTTGTGGGTTAAACAGATTGGCCCACCAACCCACCTAAAATAAAATAAAAATATTTTTAAAAAATTTAACAAAAAATCAATTTTTTTAGAAAAATAAATTTGAATAAATTAGAAAAATACTAGTTAAATTAAATTTTTCACTATCCACACACCACAACAAGACATATTATCACAAGCTAGACATATAGTCTTGACCAGACACTAAATAAAATAATGTTGAATAATATTACAAAATACCTAAAAGTGTATTTTAGGTGAGTTTTACTCTATTTCTAATTAAATGAATAAAACACTTTAAAGTCTTAAAAAAAATAATAAAAAATATTAATACGTTATTTTTTAGGTGAGTTAAGTGGGTTGGGTCAAGTTTTACATCCAACTGCAAAGTTCCCCACTTTTGGGCCTGGTCCGGCCTGGACCCATAGTTGGCCGGGTTGACCCATGGGTTTGGGCCCATTTTGACAGCTCTACATTCAAGCAACAAACTATTGGCAAATACAAGAACAAAGAATGAACTCAACATTCTGTTCCACTGCATGTGCAATTAGCATTGACAAGAGGGTGCAGGATAAAAAAATGGACAAGGAGAAGAGGTCAGCCCAATAAGTCGACTTTCTTTTCAAATCCTTAAACATGCTGCTGAATGATGAAAACACTAAAATTGCCAATGCTAAGAAAGTATGAATACAAAATGTGAGGTCCTAAACACATAATTCAGGAGCATTTAAACATAGGAAATTCACTTTAATACATTGTATATACCTCGAGAAGATTATCAGACTTTTCTAGTCGCTTGACTAAGCCAGCCTGACGGCATATCTGTGCAGCAATTTCATTATGGGGGAGACCAGCAGCTGAGAATAGAGGGATCTTTTGACCTCTAGCAATAGAATTCATGACATCAATGGTAGATATTCCTGTCTGTATCATCTCCTCTGGATAGGTTCTCTCACTAGGGTTGATGGAACTTCCTGAATTACAGGGAAAATATTTAAAAAGGCAAAGAAAAACATGCATATTCAGATATCCCCAGAAGAAATTATATACCTGATATGTCCAAGTAAGCCTCAGGTAATATGGGTGGACCATTATCAATTGGTTTTCCAGAACCATTGAATATGCGGCCAAGCATGTCCAATGATACTGGAGTTTTTAACACCTGTGTACAAAAACAATAATAAAGAAAAAAAAATGGGAGTCAACAGTTAAACTGATTCAAACAAAATCAAAGAATCAAAATGAAAAAGGATTTAATAATCAATAACATGGATAAATTGGTAGAAGGGGATAAAGTAATTATAAGGTAATCAGATTGGAAAGGATAAAACTTGGGAAATTATCCTTCTAGAACAAATTTAATATGTATATAGTAGACAGAAGCCAAACTATAAAATCCAACATATTTGGCAAATTGTTTTCTTCTTGGATGCTATCTTCTTAATTAACAGGCTAACCAGTATATATATCAAGATACCCTTCTAAAAACAAACTCATAATATAGTTTTGTTCATTTAATCAAGTTAATTGACAAGTAATGTAATCAATATGATAACAAGGAAACAACCCTTCACTGTTTTCTCAACTACAGTTTAGACATGCTAATGGGATTACTATTCTATACTAGGATATCTCTTATTTATTCACTATTATAATTTAGAAGAGGGCATATTGAAAGACTAGCCACTGATTGACCCAATTCTAAATTAACAGGAACAAAAATAAAACTCTCAAACTAATAGTTAACATGTTATCTAGGTCCTGCACAATTAGAATTACAATGTTACTGAACCAAGTCACCAATCAACAGATACATTGATAAAAATTCAGAACAAATTTTGCATACATAAATTTACATTTAATTTTGAAATAAAGTAGATAATAATAAAAAGAGTTTATACCTCTCCAGTAAATTGCACAGTTGTAAATTTATTGTCAATCCCAGATGTACCCTCAAAGACCTGGTGAATGATACACTATGGTAAATAAACAAGCCCACTGTTTTTAATAATAGCAGCAGCAGAAGATAAAACAAGATAGACAAAACCATTTGCTATTGAAGTCAATACCACAACATCAATAAAGCAGACAACAATGAAGGGTTTCTTACTAACTCATAAAGATTGAGAAACACCAGCATAATCATAGAACATTTGGTAATAGGTAAAACAATAAAATGAGAACATCATCATATCAAAGAAAAGGGTGAAGTATCTCCACGTGATATGTGCAATGCAACTACCATCTCCCAGTCTCAAGAAGCAAAACAGATGATTAGAGATGCGCTAGCTAGTTAGGGAGAAGGCACTAGGCACACCTGAACAACAGCCTTTTCACCATCAACTTCTAGCACTTGCCCACGCCGAGTAGTACCATCTCCTAAGCGAATGTTAACAATCTCTTGAAACTTTGGTCCCTGATGCAGTTGATCAGCATAAAACTCAGTCACAACATAAATAATAGTTGGTCATCTTCATTGAGAAAAGTTGAAAATTTTAGAATAAGCAATAACCAACAAAACAAATAGAGTATCACACTACACTCATTACCTTAACTTTATCAAGAATGACCAATGGCCCAGCAACTCCAGACACAGTTCTGTATTCTGCAGCACGAACGGACAATTCGCAAAGTTACAAATTTCAAAAATTGATCAATCCAATACCCTTTCACAACTGTCTCTTTTATTTCCATAATAATGGCATGCATCAAACAAAGAGGTTTTTTGATTTATCAAACATTGGTGAATATATCCACAATGATAATATCAAAGCTAACGGAAAATAGTTAAATAGAAACGATATTCACCCATTCCAATCTCCAAGGTTCCCTCCTCCGCATCGGGAATGTTTTGAGCCACACCCATTTCTGGAACTTGAAGCAAGAATCGTTACAAAGAGTCAAAACGTGAAAACACCCACTAAGAGTTTAAAGGCACAGCAAGAGGAAGAATAGTGAACCAACCAAACCAAATAGCTAAAGAAGAAAAACGTCTCAGTGATTATGGATCCTTGATGTTGAGTTATTAGAGTATGGAGAAAAAAAAACACGAGAATTGAAGGAATGAAGAGAGTAAATAACCTGAGAAGAGATAGATTTGAAGAGCGTAACTGTGTGCGTGTGATCTGAAAAGGAAGAGAGAAGAGAGAAGATGGTTGATGTGGGGGTGTATGTGACAGATCTAATGGATGGGCCAAACAAATGTAGGAACCATCGTGGAAATAACAATTATTGCCAAGACAGATAATAATTAAAATATATGTTTTATATTATTATCATTCTAGTTTTTTAAAGTGAGGAATTGGTATATAAAATATAAAAAATTTAATTTAGTAAAAATGTGATAAATTAATCTTATGGATAATTTAATGATAAATGAATCTTTAAATTTTGTAACTGTGAAATTCATCTTCTAAAAATACAATTTATTATCAAATTGTTTAATGACAAAATTGTGTTACCAAATAAATCAATTTATTATTGTCTACTAAAATAAATATTTATTCTTGTTATCATTTTAAAAACAGAGAGTTATCCTTTTAAAAAAAAATACTGCATACTGTATAGTATTGTAAAATAAAAAAACAATATTGTATAGTTTGTGTAATTTTATATTTTTTTTATTGATGAAAATTCTTGTTAATTTTTGTACACGAAGTTCTCGTGAGTATAGTTCTTCTATAAAATGACATGAGGAAAAAACCATTTTTCTATAACATTTTTTATTAATAATTAAAATTTATAAAATTATAAGTATAATTTATTAAATAAAAGTAAAACTTACACAAATTTATTATTTCAAATAAATATCAATAAATAATAATATGTCTAAAAAAATGTGTTAGAAGATATATTGATAACATTTTTAAAATTACATTGGAGGCAAAATTTCATTATTTACAAACTAAGTTATGTCAAGGAATTATACGTAAGGAGAGATTGATCTATAAAAAAAAGTTTCATTATAAATAAAAATTCTAAAAAAACTTTGAAATTAAAAAGATAGTAAACTTTTTTTAAAACAAATACAGGAAAAGATGGATATGCATAAAATAGTTTATACAACATTATTTTTTATGTTTATTTCTCTTTATCATACATGTTGTCTATTATATTTAAAAAAAATTCTCCTCTTTCTTTGAATAAAATTATTGTATGATTTATTATGCTAATAACATTTCTCTTTGAAAAATAATATCCATTTATCTGAGTAAGTAAAAAACCAAAAGATTTAGTAGTCATTACACTTTTATATGTCCAAATCAAAACAAACAATTTTCCAAACATAGATGCATTATTGTAAAAAAATTGTGTGTGAACCAAAAATATCCCCCAAGATTATTTTCTTTTGAGGTATAGAAATTATAGAAGCCAATAAAGTTGTCAAATTGAGAGTTTATGTAAACTCATGGAAGCTCTATAAACTCTAATAGTAGAATCATAAGAGGCTACTTTAAAGGAAAAGAATAATAATAATCGAAAGTTGCCAATACAATTTGTGCAGGTACACATGGTAGTGAGGCCAACCCTCAATCATTTTAAAAACCAATGAAACAATACCAGAAGAAATCTCAAAAGAGAAGAAAAAGCATATACTTAAGTCTGCAATGAAACTACAAATATACTGCAAAGATCTGAAACTCTATTTAGCATAGCAGTGGCAACAACCTTAACAAGATCATTACCTGTAATTAAACTACAAGTATTCTGCAAAGATAAATTTAACACAAGCTTTCACATAAATAAACTAACTAATACAATCTAAGAGTAGAAACTCACAGCCTTGGCCAACAAAACTAATTAAAGTACTGTACATACACAATTTTTAATGCCAATGACTGCAAGCCTGCAATATCCAAAATCCCACAGGAACATGGAAAAAAAAACAGTTTTATTGAGGATTTTCGTAAGCTCCACGGGTTTATACATTCCAAATTCCAACCAAACCATTCACGCTTCCATTATCCAAGAATTCCTCAGCAATTATCTTTTCACACACCAAAAAAAAAAGTACACAAACGCAAAACGGTTCTCCTCTGTCCAATGATTAATTAAAAAAGACACAAAATTTACACATATATGTATGTAAATACCACATAATAATCCTAATCGACAGAAACCCCAATCAATTGCCGCATATCAGAAAAGACAAAGAGAAAATGGAAACCACGTAAAAGAAAGTGCAAACATTTAAAACAAAAAATAAACATAAAAACAATAACTGAAACTGAAAAATGAATTGAGATTCCAAGAAGTGGCACATACATAGCAATAGGAAGGAAGAATGCGAGTGAAGAGCTTTTTTATGTTTTTTATTCAATTATTTTTGGATGTACAAAATTATTGAATGGAGCACATCTCTGCTCCCTTACGTTACGAGAAAGTATAATACTTGAATGTGATTTTTTTAAAATACTTTTTAGTATATTTTGAAATAAAAAGTGTAATAGAATTTTAATGGTGGCACTTGCCCCCTTCACGGGACATAATAGTGAGTCTACACAAGAAATTTTAAAAGAAAATGTTCATTAACGGATCCCTCAATAAATAGTGCATCTTTCATAGGAGAATAACCTCAACAGCTCAACTCTTCAAAATTGCAATCACCATGTACAACGGCGTTTGATCTCATTTACAATTAAGCGTACTTAGACAAAATTAAGTAATATTTAAACGAGTGATCTTTAAAAAGTTCTGGTGTCGCGTCTTTTTTAATATATAATATTAAAAAAAATGTCCGGAATCGTAATGATATTGTCTATGGACCAAAGTCCCATCTATATAGCAGTCAATTCATTGGCTGATAATAAAAATAGAAGACCCAAATAAAGGTACAACTTTGGAAGATCTGTTCAAAACAAATTTTATTGGCCACAGGTGGCAATTCTTTATTAGAAAAAAAAAATTACAGATTTTATAGTTAATATTATTTTTTCTTTGATATAAATGAAAATATAGATAATTTTATTATTTAGAGATGATGCCGATCCCATACATTGAAAATGAATATCTCATTAAGGAGTTCGTTTTAGACAAAATTTTGATTTTATCTCTAGTATTAAATAAAGATTGATTTTTTTTTTTGTCTCCTATAAGAATGAAATCATTTTCTCTTAAATGTTAGACAAAAATATTAATATTCAGAGAAGGATTGAAAATTACACCTTTAAATATTCGGAGAACTATGCCTTCAGGAAATCGGTAGACGTGTGTATATACTTCATCAAAATTTCAGCACCTTGGTAGACTCCTCATTGAGAATATGGTGTAAACTGTTAATAGCTTGGACTCTTTGCTACATACAAAGTGAAAGCATTTGGTTCATGCTAATAAGTTTCAAGGCCATCTTGCACGTTTTGTAGTTTATGTACTACATTGCTTATCAAGTAAAATCCTTTTCGCCCTAAAATTGGAGACAGCTAGATACATTAGCATCAAACAATTGATTTCGTGAAGTCAAGCCACCAGCCAGCCAGGCTATACAATTTGTAGGGAGAAATGTTTTCAAAATTCAAATTCATGTTAAAGCAAATGTGATGGTTCAATTTGAATATGATATACTGAACATAGAATTCTGTTCAAAATGTTCCTAAGCATTTACCACAGCTAAAACTACAAGGCAAGAGCTTCGAATAATAAAAGAAAAGTTTTGTGCCAAATATCAACCAAGCATCATACGAGCACCAGTTATAGATGTTCACCCAGCAGAACTCAAGCCAAATGACTTGACAATTGTGCTCACTCTTTCTGCAAAAGTTCTGGAGATTATCTTTTTGCCTGGTACATGGAATGGGTTTGAAACTGCATCTACATATGCGGCATGGAACCTCCTGAAAAACTGGACAGAAGTACAATCCACCAGAAGTTAGCAAGGAGAAAATAACAACTAGTTATAATACAATAATACTTCATCGGAGGTCATATCTCTGAATTAATATGACAAAATGAAAAGAATAGTACTATAGTAGATAAATCCATGTATTAATATCTCCAATAAATCTTACCCATCAGAATGTAGTTAACAAGAAAATGCACATGAAACAGAGTGGTACCAAAATTCAAAACATTACTGAAGATTGTAAAATTTTAAGCAACATATTGAAGGAAATCATATAGGAGCTCTTGAATGTATACCACTAAAGTCAGAAACAAAAGCAACTATTTCATCAATGGAGAAATTGATAACAGGGAATCACAAAAATGTCACATTCTTAAGTAAAACGTTTGTGTCATCAATAAAAAAAAAATAGTTCAAGATTTTTAATTTTATAAAACAAAAATATTACTAAAACAAAAGGATACCTTAGAGAACAATGAAAAAACTGTCAACAAAAGAGCATACCAATCCCTTTGCATTCCTAACAATGAAATCCCCAGAAGATTTGGAGAGCATCAAAGGGAAACCATGAAAATGACCCTATAACAAAACATGCTAGTCTCTCACCTAAAGGGAAGCCATGATATATGCCAGTATTGTTCTGATAACTGAATTTAAATTCAATCACATAATAAGTTAACAGGATCATTACTACAGAGAATATTTGGTATAGATCTTTCTGTCTACCGCTACTTTGAAGAGGTAGCTTTGCAGAGGAAAATCTGTATAAATAGTGAAAGAGAAAAACAAAAGAAAAAGATAGAACGGTGATACCTCATCCTACTGTTCCTTTCCTCTACTCTCTCCCAGCCCTCCTTTTATATTCTATCTGATTCCCTCCCTTGCCTTCCTAATCCTACCCACTTGCCATGGGTGCAGGTGGTTACAATTCTGATACCTAAGATACTCTCTCCCGCATTTTACCCTCATCACCTTTGCAGGCTACTGATCCCTACTACCCATTCGATTTCTCTTAATATCCTCTTTTAGTAAGTGCCAGACAAAACCAGATTCTACATATAATACCTACAATGGCAATAGCTACTACACATTTTAAACATCATGTTGTCATGCACTGCTCATCCTTAAAAAAGCATCAGCATTTCCTTTCAGAGAATTGATAGGTAATCTGATCCATAAAAAAATAATTGGAATCTGTAGTTAAAATTATATGGAAGAACAAGATATCCAATATATTATGACCACAATCTAGGGATCAAAGTAGCATTAGAACCATTGCTAAAAGATATCCAGTATATGGACGACAAAGGACACGTCTAGGAAAAAAAAATAGTTCCAGAAAATTTCGCAAGGAAATGAATAAAAAAAAAAAAAATCAATTACTATCCATACTCACATTCCTGACATCCGCATCTTTAACATCCAGATCGGTGGTCACCAAGATAAATTTCACCTTCGTATTAGTCAGATATCCATATCTGCAAATCACATCACATTATGAAACAAAAAAGGGCGTATCCACAAACTTTTCATCGTTGCATTGAAGATAAATCACACAAAACTCCTCTAACAGATAACAAATGAACTCACACTTTGTAGTTTTCAATAGGATAAAGCAGTCCCAAAAACGTCTCATTAAGCATCGGCCCAGACTTTTTAGGATTGTTCACTGCCAAGTAAACACATCACATCAGATTCAGATTTACCCCTACAATTGAAATCAGTAACTGAAATTTCTGCAAACCTAAGGATTTGAAAATCACAACAATTTGCATAAAAAAACAAAACATTGCAGATAAACAAAAAAATGAAAACCTAGGGTTCCTAAACGAACACGATTGAATAGTAAAGGCAAACGCACCTCGCTCGTCGACCACATCGAGCGAGCAATGGACGATGTGGTGGAGCTTGAGAGCATCATCGGCCTCCGTGAAGCTCTGTATGTACAGCGGATTGTTCTGCACGAATTCAGAGGAAACCAGAGTTCGAGTTCAGATCGGCGATTTTCGCCAGCGACGTTGAAATCGGGAAGGGGAAGGTGGAGGAGACTCACCTGGTGACCGACGACGGAGACGCAGACAATCATCTTGTTCTCCGACGGTGTGCCGACGCCGATCAGGGTCTAGCTCGGTTTGGCTGCACCCGCACCCACCGAATCGATGGACTGAATGGAAAGGTTCGTAAGAGGAGGAAGCAACCCGCCGCAGTAGGCAGTGTTCTGGTGTGCATGTTCTACTGGAATTAAATTTAGAACGCATTATAGTAACCCTCTTTACTCCTTACCTTAGCATTATTTACCTCTCTCTTTAACTTTTTTTTTTCTTTTACCTTTTACCTTTTTTCTTTTCTTTTTAAATAGTAGTACTTGTATAGGTATGGACCAGATATGAGGGCAGATTTTCAACTAATGGGGTGGATTACACTATTACAGAGACTTACTATGAGTGTTTATTGCATTATCATTCATGCATTTATCATGCAATGTTTTTTATTAGCAAAAGTGTAAAAGATATTTACACTTGAGTGTATATGTAATTTATTGATACAAAAAATCATGTATTAAACATGTTATATATTTGTTATTAATATGTATTAGACAAATGTGTTATTTTAAAATAAAATATTTTTATATGAGTTAAATATGTATATACTTTGTTAGTGGTTAATAATTTTTTTCCTTTTCTTAATTTGAAGATTCAAAATTATTATTATCAAAGAAATTTTAAAACTTTATGGCTACTTTTGTTTTCAAAGAAGTTTCAATTTTGATTAATTTATGTATAATGTATTGTCATCGAAATCATATGATTTCATATGACTAAAAAAAACCTTGTCATCCTCTAAAAAAAACAACTTATCATATATGAGTTATCATGTCATGGAAAAAGGGTTATTAATATCATAAACTGTAATGTCATTTTGACTAAAAAAAACTCTGAAAAGTTATATAAATATGTATTAGATAAATGTTGGGTTTTCATCAAGTCATTTAAACCAATAGATAAAGCATTAGTGTAAAACTACATTTGGTTGGAAGAATATTTTCAAATTACAATAGAAAAGGGACTTAAATCAACCCAATTTATGCTTTAAGAATGGACATGAATTGGAATATTGAAACTATGTAAGGTTACTTTTGTCCAAGTAGTTTTTAAAACACCAGATTCCCAAAAGATATGAATGATATAAACACTTGAGTTTGGTAGAGAAGCTCCAAGAAAATCTTATGAGCCGTATAGTATGGAACAACATTACAAATACATGACAATTTACAAATTCTGAGCCATAAGTTACATTTATGTATTCTGGATTATTCAACATTCTAAAAATCCTTTAGAAGGAAAAGGCATAGTCTCTTCTACAAGAAAGCACTCATTTGTTCAAATCTCTGAGCTTTCTCTAGTTGACCATTGCGGGTAAGTAATCGCACCATAATAGCGAAGTGTTCTTTAGATGCTTCAATCTTATATCTAGGCATTGAATTGAAGATGTTGAATTATGAATTTAAAATTTAAAATTATTGTTATGAGTTGTTAGACTGTTAATTATTGTTATGAGTTGTTAGGCTGTTGCAATATACATTATATATTTAAATAGGAAAATCAGATTTGTTATACATAAAATTAGGATTAGAATAGTTTGTTACTGTGGTTAATTAGCAGGTTGTTGCACTACTTTTTGTATATATATGAACCTCACGTTGAGGGGAAAAAATGAGAATGAGATGATATTTCCTGGTATCAGAGCAATGGTTCCCTCCACGAATGAGAGTCATGTATGAAAAAATCATGGTTTCCTCCATGAAAACAAAAATTACTTCCGCTGCCACTACTCTTTTTCTTTTTCATTCCATATCCGAATTATCTTTTTTCTTCTCATTCCCAAAAGTACATCTCATTTTATCTTCTTATATCAGTACCTATATTCCATTTTTCTTTCTCCTCCTTAACCTTCACCATATTTGATTCCTCCACAAATTATGATTCCATTTTTGCCTCGCATAACCTTTGTGGTTTTGAATCCTTCTCTTTTCCATTTGAAGGTCATTAATGTGAAGCTTGTTGCATTGTTCTGAGTCATTCACAGACCAACCCTGAAGTCTATTGACATGAACATATGATTGTTCTGAATCTCTTCTCGTATCTCAAATCTCCATGAACATATTCCATTTAAAGATCATTAATGTGAAGTTCGTTGCATTGTTCTGAATCCTTCATAGACCATTCCTGAAGTCTATTGACATGAACATGTTATTGTTTCGAATCCCTTCCCGTACCTCAATTCTCTTTCTATCTCACATAATCGAAACACCTATGGTGGACTATCCTGAAGCACCTCTTGAACCTATTGTTAATCGAAGTCATTCCTGGAAGAGTATTTAAAGAAGTAATTGGCAAGCTGGACATTACCGATATTCATGCACCAATTTAAGGGGGAGTGTTGAATTATGAATTTTAAATTTAAAATTATTGTTATGAGTTGTTAGATTGTTAATTATTGTTATGAGTTGTTAGGTTGTTGCAATATACATTATATATTTAAATAGGAAAATCAGATTTGTTATGCATAAAATTAGGATTAGAATAGTTTGTTACCGCGATTTATTAGCAGGTTGTTGCACTACTTTTTGTATATATATGAACCTCATGTTGAGGGAAAAAATGAGAATGAGATGATATTTCCTCATAATTATTGATATTTACTTTTTAACAGAAGATTCTACAAGCATCATCAACAAATCCAGCTCTGTCGCATATAGATAGAATGGCTTCAAAAGTGAAGTGGTTTGGAGAATATATCATCTGATCAAAAAGGTTAACTGCATCTTGATACAATTCAAGATCTCCATATGCCCTTATAAGAGCAGTCCATGTCATAGAACCTTTAAGTGGAACTGCATTAAACACCAAATTAGCTTTATTAATATCTCCAAATGAACCATACATATTAATAAGTTCTGCAGAAACAAAATGGACTGATTTGAAGTCCCTTTTCAATATCTGCCCGTGAATTTCCTTCCCGAGCTTTTCAAGTTTTAGTTCACCACAAACACTCAACATCCTTCCTATAGCAACAGAGTTTGGCCTATGCTTCGACAATTGCATTGACCTAATCACACCAAGTGCTTCACACAGATATCCATTTTCAATATACGAATCAATCATGGCGGTCCATGAAATCACATTCTTTTATTCCATATTATCAAATAATCTTCTAGAATACTCAACAACACCACACTTAGAGTACATTGTCATCAATGAAGATGTTACAGACACATTAGGCAGAAACCAATGTTTCAAAGCATAAGCATGAATCTGCTTCCCTTGTTCTAAAGCCCTCAACTGTGCACAAACTGGAAGAACAGTGGCAAGTGTCACCACATCAGGCCTGAACCCTTCTTGCTGCATCCAAATCGTGGACCTCAATGCCTGCTCTAGCTTCCCATTCGCAGCATACCCTGCCATCGGAGCTGTCCAACAAACCACATTCCTCTCCTTCGAACCATAAAAAACCTGTCTCGCCGAAATCGTATCCCCACACTTGCAATACATATCAATCAAAGCAGACTGAACTGGCACCATCTTAAATATAAGTTTCTTTTAATTAATTCACACACTCTAAAAAGTTAGTTAACATAATAGTATTAAATTTATTAAAAAATTGTATTATCTTACCAAAAATACCTTAAAATTATCGAGACTCATAATCTTTCTCTTTCCACTTAATTACTTTTTCACCTAATTAATTAATGTATGTTGTTTTTTTTATTCCACCCTTATAAGAAATATAATATATTTATCTTTTGGAAAATGCTAACAAATGTCCTTGAGCAATTGGTTAAGAAACTAAACTGATTTTTTTTTTAGAATGCGTAAAATTGTGTTATTCATGACTTTTTTTTATATTTTCCTATGATCCCTATAATAATTTTTTTTTACTTTTAGTTTCTGAACCAATATTCTAAAGATACTGCTGAATAAAATATTTATTTTTAATACATAATATTTATTATAAAATAACTAAGTATATTTGAATAAAAAATAATTAATGTAAAAGACAATTTGAGAAGAATCTTATGAAAAAAAGTATTATATTTAAAAAAAGATAAATTACATTATCTATAGGGTAAATAGTCATTTTCGTCCCTCAAAGATGAAAATTTAAATTTTAGTCTATGAAAGTGTAAAAAGTGTGACAAATTCATTTTTCCGTTAACTTCTATCTGTTACTGTTAGTGAAAGAGCTTATGTGGCACCGAGGGACGAAAATGTCACAAAAATGATTGCCAACATGTTGAATAGATTTTGGACGAAAATGTTAGTAAGTTACCATTGGACGAAAATGTCAGTAATTTTCTATTGGACTAAAATGTCAGTAAGTTACAATTAGATCAAAATGTTAATAATTTTTCATTATACTAAAATATCAGTAACTTTTTTTGAACCACAATGTCAGTACATATTTATTGGACTAAAATGTCATTAAGTAACCATTTGACCAAAATGTCAGTAATTTTTCATTTGATCAAAATGTCAGTAATTTTTTGGTTGGACCAAAATGTCAATACGTTTTTATTGGACTAATTTTTTGTTACTGACATTTTGATTCAATGAAAAATTACTGACATTTTCGTTCAATGGTAACTTACTGAGATTTGCATCCAAAATATATTCAACCATCTTCATAATCATTTTTTTGATATTTTCATCCATCCGTACCACATATGCTCTTTCATTAATAGGACAGAAGAGAACAAAATGATGAATTTGTCATACTTTTTACGCTTTTAGAGACTAAAATTTGAATTTTCATTTTTCAAAAATAAATTTATCAATATATTATATATTCAACAATGACTATTTAACTTTATAACATTTTGATGAATATAAGAGTAATGATTTATTTACTTTACGTCTCATTTATTATTGGGTTGACGTGTATACATGATAGTTATAAACATCTTTTATTAATCACACACGCAACTAAAACTAAACATCACACGTCATGACTAGTAATAAAATAACCATCTATTAAGAAAAAACATAACCATCTGTTTAGCAAAAACATTTTTAATCCAACATGCCTATCATGAGTTTGGCGGAAACGAATTTTTTTATAACTAACATTTGTATTCTGGTATTTTCCTAAAGGTTAATAATTATATCATATCATATCACAAAGTAAAAGTAAGACACATTTTCAACAAAAAAAGAAGAAGAAAGATACATAAATCAAATGTCATGGCTTGCAATAAACCAGCCATTGTTAATTCACACGCCGAAACTGATTTCTATTGAGTATTAACGATTATATTTGCTAGCGGTTCTTTAATTTTGTTTCCTATACACTACTATAACAATCTGTATTTTTTTTTCCTTGTATCGTTATACTAAATTACTAATGTGGTGTCAATAAAGAGACATTCGAAACATACATTTAGGCTCCTTTTTAACCAAAAAAAAGTTTATGACAAGGTCATATTACAAATAATTTTAAATACCGACATGGTGTACGTGTAAGATTGGCAGATAATATTGTTTTTAAGGATTTATCATTCATGTATAGAAAATATTTGTTTTTTATAAAAATAAAAATATTTGTTAAGAAAGATGAATCTCTTAAATATATTTTAGTTTTTCAAGAAATTAATCTTTGAATTCTAATAAATGGATATTCTGAGTTAAAAAAGAAAAACAATACTTTAACTAGGATTCATAGTACGCAGAACCGGTCCTAGGATTTGATTTGTGGTGCGATCGCCCGGTCCATATGAAAGATATGGATTAAAAAAATTCAGACAATTATGTTGATGACCTTTCTAAAATTCCTATATTTCCTAAATTTTAATTTTTTCTTCTAGCACTAAAGCTAACAAAATTTCAATTTTTATAAAAAATAAATATTTATTCACATGTAGCATTTTATATTGTATGTATCTATTAGTAGGAAAAATATTTATTTTATGTAATAAAATAAATTATTTTTAATGAGATCGTGTGTATAATTTTTCTATAAAATATATATTTATCATACTTATATATAAAGGACCATTAACTTTTTTAAAATGATAAAAAAAAAAGTCTAATTATTGTCTCATCGTAGACCCATAAAATGTTCGGCCCCTAATAGTACGTGAGATTTATCCATCACTTGTTAATGTTAAAAAACAAGTTAGTAGTAGCGAAGTAGAACATTTATTAATGATTTAAAAAAATACATTTTTCTTAAAATTTAAATTTTAACATACTAAATATTATAATTATTAAGAAATATTTTTTTTCCTGTAACAAGTATAATTAAAAATACTCGTTAGTTAGCATAACTACAAAGAAAAAGCAAGAATTTAATCTAATTAACACTCCGCAACAAACTATTTTTGGGTGGGTTGCTTTGTGTCTGCATGCTTCACGTGATATCATAATCACAATAACCCCAACTGTACATTTTCTAATTATGAAAATTAGGTAGGGAATTAGAATAATCATACAATCATTCGAGGATACGACAGGGCTTATATGCTTCAAATTTTGAAAACGTTTATGTTGAGTGTAGAAAAAAAATCAAAACAAAACAAACAAGCAAAACAAAAAAGAAAAGCTAAAATAGATTAAATATAACTACAAGTTATGTACGTAGGTTCTACTTAAATACTAAGAATATGACAGAGCTTATATGACCTCAATATTTTAAAACTCATTTTGAGAAGCACTTTTTTTTAAAGAGCATTTTGTGAAGCATGAATAAGACGAAACAAGACAAACCGACAAATGTAAACGAAACCGGGGAGAAAACATAAAATAATAATATAAATAAAGACAAAGACAGCAAAAAAGAGAGTATGAAAATTAGCTAAAAGTTAAAATCGAGATGGAAGAAAAAAGAAAATGGTCCATGCTTACATCCTTACATAATGATCGAAAGTGTTGACTACTCTGGAACAAAACTAATAGTGTCACGTGCTAATTTATGAGCCAACTTGTTATGTATTAGTAAAAAAACAAGTGATTTTGATATAAAATAATCTAGTGATTTTTTATATTAAAAAAATAGAACTAAATTTATAGTTGTTTATAATAATAAAAATGATCATTTTAAAGAAATGATTGATTTAATGAGAATCTATTTAAAACAATTTCTAATTTTAATTATATTTTAAAGAACAAAAGAATGATAGCTAGAGAGTAAATGTTCAAGGTTTAGCCACCAACATTTACTCTTTCATACACTTGTATTTATACTAGGATGTGATATGAGATGAGTGATATTAAGGAGATGTTTAGTATAAGGGAATTTTTTAATTTTTTGAGAATTTTAATTTATGAATGTTTGTTTTTCATATTTGATTTGATTTTTTTTAAAATAACATTTTCATGAAATAATGTTTATTGAAAAAAATTGACTATTTTTTTTTCCATGTAAATATTCTCCTAAGAAGAGGTGAGAATTTAACTTTTTCAAATTAAAAAATAATTTTTATTACTTTAAAGATACGACGTTCTTCTTATTAAATTATTTAATATAATAAATAATTAAAATTTATGATAAAAATACTATGTTATTCTTTATTCTCAGAAAACTTATATGAGAATATATGACCTATTAAACAAATTTAGTTATAGAAATCATAATTTCTCATAATTCATAATTTTCGGGAATGATAATTTATGGGCATCAATTTTTTTTTCTTATAACGTCCCTAAATGTTTTGAGTGGTGTAATGTATAAGAGACTTTTCCAATCCTGATTCAGCGTAAAATGTTTTATTTGATGTATTTTTTTGTCAAATCTTATTTTCAGCGTGTCAGACACAACGTTTACAAATAATCTTTTTGAGTTGTCTTAAGTCTTCAAAAAGTAGAGTGTATCGTTATGGCATCTTTGAATGCACTAGAATAGAAGATCTTACAGAAAAAGAACTTTTATCTGAAAAGTTATTTTTATATAAACTAATTTGATGTTTGGATGATAAACTCTTAAGTGTTTATTTAAAATAATATGATATTTGAATGAAATTGTAAAAGGTCTCTTACATAATTAAAATTACTAAAAAAGATATTATATGTTTTGACACTATTTCTAGAAATTTTGATAAAAAAATAATTATTTTTATAAAAACAAATGTATCTCATTAAAATATAATTTTCATATTTCAAATATAATTAATATATTATTGTTTTAGTAATGTAATCACTTACATTCTAATTTATAATTTAATTATTATCTATGTAATTATAATTTATAACATAAAATATAAAATGTCATTAACCTCGTAATAATATTATCAATAATGTCATCCAATATAAAATTGTTCAAATGTACTCATACCATAAACATACAACCTTTTGTATTCTTAAAAAACAAAGAAATTAAATATACATTGGAAACATATTTTTTAGAGATTCTCTAAATCGTTCCATTTGTAAAGTACTTTGAGCATCAGGTCCTTCCCATGTTATAGTACTTGGACCAACTTCATCTTCCTCATCATTATCTGTATATTCATTATCTTCATCTAGTCCCATCACTTTTGTCATTTCTTTGAATGAAGTTATGTAAAGTCATGCAAGCAACAATGATTTGGTTTTGTGTCTTCAAAGCAAAAGGTGACATATTACTCAATATCTTCCATCTCACTTTACACAAACCAAATGCACGTTCAATTGTACTTCGAAGATTAGAATGATAATAATTAAAAACTTCAACTCTTCCCCTGATTCTAGGCCCAATTCTAAATTGCGGGAGATGGTACCTAGTTTTTTTGTACGGCCCTAGAAAATCCGTAAAAGTAGGGTAACCAGAGTCAACAAGATAATATTTATCTAAAGAATAAAACAATAGTGCATGTTAGAACACAAACTTATAATGATATATATATATATATATATATATATATATTATATAATATATAATATATAAATGTAAAATACCTTGAGGAGGATGTGGAAAATGCAACGCAGACTTACGTAAAGCCTCCATAAATATCTTAGTATCATGTGCAGAACCTTCCCAACCTGCCCAAACAAATGTGAAACACATGCTAAAGTCACAAACAACCATGACATTAGTGGTAGTGTAGCCTTGCCGACCAATATAGACTCCTTATAGATGAGAGGGAACGCAAACTCGTATATGAGTACCATCTATTGCACCTATACAATCCCTAAAATAAGGGCAATATCTGGCATCTTTCATAATCTCATCAGGAGTATCTCTAACTTATACAATCCCTAAAATAAGGACGATATCTGGCATCTTTCATAATCTCATCAGGAGTATCTCTAAATGATGGATCAACAGGCTTAATTATGTCCTTTGCAAACAAACACATAGCTTCTAAGACACTATGGAAATGTCTAGATATTGTTTCACCTGAATGTTGAAATATTTCCTCACAATTACGAACAGAACTTGGTTGACTCAACATGTATAAAAACAAGCCAACTTGCTCATAAATTCTGACATTTCGAGTTTTCTTCAAGTTGTAATTGGTTTCCAAGATATCACATAATTCAAGAAAGACAAGTTTCTTCATTCTAAACATATGATAACAACGTATTGGATGACCATTTAGAATTTCAGATATTCAACGATGGCCTGTCATGCTTGAATCTCTACATGGATTTTTCACAACATAATTCATGAAGTAATTGGTAACACTAGCTCTTGCGAGCATCAACACTTTGTTCTTCATAATGTGATCGTCATCATCAAATGAAGAGTCATTTGATGATAATGATGGGTCATTTGATGATAATACATAGAATTTAATTGTAGACTTGCGAATGTTTAGACAGTTGCTGAAACAACCGTTTTTATTTCGTGATTAATTTTGAAAATAATCGTCTGATCAATTAATTTGTGACAAAAATTTATTACTTTACTATATATATATATATTTCTAAACCAATTTTCGAAAAACATAGAGAGTAATATTAACCAAGAG